>JAWDGP010000598.1:85000-160000 GCA_033675545.1 Elysia crispata | reverse complement strand
TATATCAATATCAGAGCCCGGGTGTTATATCAATATCAGAGCCCGGGTGTTATATCAATATCAGAGCCTGGATATTACATCAACATCGGAGCCCGTGTGTTTATATCAAAACGACAGGCAGGGTGTTATATCAATATCAGAGCCCGGGTGTTATATCAACATCGGAGCTCGTGTGTTTATATCAAAACGACAGGCAGGTGTTATATCAATACCAGAGCCCGATTGTTATATCAATATCAAAGCCTGGATGTTATATCAACACTAAAGACAGAATGTCATATCAACATCAGAGCTCGGGTGTTATAGCCTAACAGCTTTCTCTACACACTTGGATCTTTCGTTCTGGTGAGCAAAGGTAACATATTTTTGGTTAGAATCACTAAAAGTTGTTGCGCATGAGAAAAATGACCTCATGAGTTTTTTTCGGAATTTCTCTATCCCTGTCAGGTTGTGAAGGAATTTTCGGCCTAAAGCAAGGAGAGCGCCTGTATCTAACTTGGACAATTTTCCTTCAACAGTTTATACTTATGGCTGGAAAATATAGAATTCTATAAGTTTTAGGCAGTTTTTCAGATACCAATCTGAAGCCTAGACATAAATATATCGAATCTGTAAATGCAGTTCTAGCTCTGGGTGAGAAGGAATGGTGACAGGACAAACTTGAGATTTTTCCATAAGTTGAATGTTCATGAAAGTTGAACACTGCTCCATTTTAAACCCGTTCGGACTTGCATCTGAAGAATGATAAGGTCATTTTTTCGCTTCGAGGCGTAAAATATACATAGCGCAAATGGCTGTAATTTGAACTTTCGAGATTTTTGGCTATATTCTGGATACTCGAGTGTTGCAAACCTTCACTGGGAAGATCTGTGATCAATTCAAAGGCCAAGCCAAAAAAAAAATCTTCTTTCGTCATGACAACAAACAACGTTTTTTTTTCTGTACAACCACAAAGATAAAACTAGAATTAGGGGACCCAGAAAAAAAACTTGCGGGTGGCATATAGCATTCATTGTCGTCTGTGACAACTCGTGTTGCATGTCGGGTAGAATTTTGTGGTGTCACAACTCTGCAGATTATCTTTCCTTACTTCCCTTCCCGAGCGTCTCTCTGGCGGGCTTAATGAGTGAAAGATGTGCGCGTGCAGTCTCCGTTATCCATTCCTCATTTCCGTTTACCTTTTCGTGCTGTGGTCGGGACTTTGTTCCCGCCCAGTTGGAGCCGGAACTGGTTCCAGTCTGCTCTAATCAGGGCAGTCACGGGCTCTGCCGTTATCACTGGTTACACTGCGATGAAACCTTCTTTTTGTAAATATTTCCAGATGGTTCTATCTTTAAAGGATATTTCAAGATGGCCTCTGAATGAGAGTTTCTTCAGTACCACAGAGATAGAGAGAGACAAAATCAGACAGTCAGACACACAAATTCACAAATTTAGAGGCAAAAAGAGGGTCAGGGAGGGACACAATTGAAAGACTTATATCTTATTGCTAAGATTATTTTCTTCTATTTTCACACACCCATATATTCGCCCATGTCTCATCTAGTTCACAGTTTACTAGTTTTACACACTGTCTAGATCTTGAGGTTTTACCCTTTAATAAGCTCAATTTGTTTTCTTCATTTCACGTTTGAAGTTTCAATTACAAGCAAATTAAGTAAAACATGTTGGAGTTTTTTTATTTAGTTTTTGTTGGTTTTATTTTTTTCTTTTGATGATTACAATACGCGACTCCTTCCTAATTTCCCAAAATGACGTCTCTGTCTTCCTATCCTTCCACAGTGAGTTTTTTTACATATTGTTTCATTCCTTTTTCTTGATTTTTCCACGCTGACTCCACCAAAGACTTAAACTCAGGAATCGGGTGCATGAATGGTAAGGGTCAGAAAAAAGAGTGAGAGAGAGAGAGAGAGAGAGAGAGAGAGAGAGAGAGAGAGAGAGAGAGAGAGAGAGAGAGAGAGAGAGAGAGAGAGAGAGAGAGAGAGAGAGAGAAAGATTGAGTGAAAGGGAGAGAAGAAAAGGGTGAGACAGACAGGGATAAAGTGAGAGAAAGAGAAGGATGAGACAGAGAGGGAGAGAATGAGAGAGAGAGAGAGAGAGATAGAATGAGATAGAGAGGGAGGGAGAGACAGAAATTTTGAAAGAAACAATCAGATGTTCAATCAGAGAAACAGTTTAAGTATCAAACTATCCAAAGCCTCTGAAGACCGCTAGACTTTTCTACACTTTGCGTACCACGATCAGGCTCACTTTCTGCCTCTCTATCTTAATGGGATCTGCCGAGATGAGAGCCCGCTCTTATAGTGAAGAGGAAAGGACGAATCTAGCACTCTGCCTGTCACTCGGCGATGGAGACCTAGACAAGGGTCACTGATCTAACAGAAATGGTCGTTGGAGGACTAGACTTCAGTCTCTAGTGTCTAGTCTCCAGTGGCTAGTTTTTTTACAGGATAGAAAGAGAGGAAATGACTGAAACCTCAATTTCTTGACAGGGAATGAGATTCAATCGGAGATGATAAGGAAGTTCTCGTCTGCCAAGGCCAGGGCATAAGAGGTAAACCAGGATGATGCAAGAAGGTAACCAAGTCTCACATGATCCCATTGCGATGCCCAAGATGAAAACTGGTGAACAGATTTGGAAGTGTAAGGCATCGAAATCACACCAAAGTGGCATCACAAAACACATATTGAGTATATTACAATGAACAGAATAGTCATATGATCTTTATTGAACATTGCTTGTTCTTAAGAAAACAAAGAGCAGTAATTCGTTGAAACTATTAGAGGCTTTCAATAACATCCAGCCTTAGCTGTCGGTAGAAGACAGTAATCAAAGCGAGCGGTTTGGCTTTCTCTGGTCCACAGCAACATGTAGTTCGATGTGTTGATGTCTTATTACGTTTTGAATGGTCACTTCAAAGGAAAGAATGCTGGAATTTCAATCATGTGTGCAGAGTGAGGGGAGTGAAAGCTGGAATTTCAATCATGTGTGCAGAGTGAGGGGAGTGAAAGCTAGAATTTCAATCATGTGTGCAGAGTGAGGGGAGTGAAAGCTAGAATTTCAATCATGTGTGCAGAGTGAGGTGAAAGAAAGCTGGAATTTCAATCATGTGTGCAGAGTGAGGGGAGTGAAAGCTAGAATTTCAATCATGTGTGCTGAGTGAGGTGAAAGAAAGCTGGAATTTCAATCATGTGTTCATTTTGAGGATGGAAAATTAAAATTTTAATCATGTGTTCATTTTGAGGATGGAAAATTAGAATTCCAATCATGTGTTCATTTTGAGGATGGAAAATTAGAATTTTAATCATGTGTTCAATGTGAGGAGAGGGAACGCTAGAATTTTAATCATGTGTTCATTATGAGGGGAGGAAAGCTAGAGTTTCAATCATGTGTTCATTTGGAAGGAGGGAAAGCTAGAATTTTAATAATGTGTGCAGATTGAGCAAAAGTTTACTTATGGTTCGACTTATTCTGACAAAAAAGAAAAAAAAAAGAAAATGTTCTACTTTTTAATTCCATAAATCATGTTAAAAGGAAGGGCGCTCTGCCTCTGCTACATGTAAGCTCTAGAATGTGTTGATACACTGGTGGGACGCAGTAAAAACTAAAACCTTGAGTGAAACAATAATTATAGATCTAATCTCTATCAGTCCTAAAGGGGAGAAATCGTTAGAAACAACCTGATCGGAACTTAAAGAAAATGTTATGTCCCTTCATAGAGAGGTGTTTCAAAACGAAGTCTTGAACAAGGATTGTTTAAAAAGAAGATATACTTCATTTCCTTCTTTCCTCTAAGATGAGTATAATAAGAATGAAGAATTGAATGCAATGATTGCAAAAGCTTCTAAATAAAGCTTTAGCAACTTTCCTTAGACTTCTAAACAATGCTGATTCTATAATTTTATGGTTACCCTGACAAAGTATTTGTTTTTATTGATAACGTCAAATTAACGACAAAGGCTAATTAACTTCCTTCATAATTCTTACTCCGCACCTATCACTTTGCTATCATGCTCACGGGTCTTGACTGATCCAACCTTATAATCTCATCCAATCATATTTGTCTGTCAATGCCCCGTTCTACATCAAACCCGCCGGCTCCAAGACGCTATGGCTTGATGGCGGTGAAGAGCCTGTTTAGATTATAAATCTTGTCACAATTAGAAATTATCTCAAAAAGTTAATCTAATCGGTTTTGATCGTTAAGAAAATTTCCTGGAATATTTGCATAATGTTTTTCTGTTGACATAATTCAGATTTTGAGGTGTTGAAGTAATGTTTAAATGCTAATGCGAAAATCATCGTGGATCCTTAGATCTGGTGGATGTTTAGATCTGGTGGATGTCTAGATCTGGTGGATGTTTAGATCTGGTGGATGTCTAGATCTGGAGGATGTTTAGATCTGGTGGATGTTTAGATTTGGTGGATGTTTAGATCTGGTTGATGTCTAGATCTGGTGGATCTTTAGATCTGGTGGATGTCTAGATCTGGTGGATGTCTAGATCTGTTGGATGTCTAGGTCTGGTGGATGTCTAGATCTGGTGGATGCCTACATCTGGTGGATCTTTAGATCTAGTGGATGTCTACATCTGATGGATCTTTAGATCTGGTGGATGTCTAGATCTGGTGGATGTTTAGATCTGTTGGATGTCTAGATCTGGTGGATGTCTAGATCTGGTGGATGTTTAGATCTGGTGGATGTCTAGACAAGGCAAGTTGCGTCCTTTGGTTCAGGAGACATTGGGATGGCTGAGGGGATCAAATGGAAAAGATTTTGGTTGTGCGCAACCGCAAGCTTTGCCCGAAACACATATTGATCTGACACCAAACAGCACTTTTTATCCGTTTGTTTTGTTTTTTTCCTTTTTGACATGAAGGAAGGAAGAAAAATATTCAAATTTTGCCTCACACAATACAGAAATGATGCTCATAGCTTTTTTCCTGAGTTAGTATTTTAGTAGGTTTACGAGAAAGATTATCGGTTTCATAATGCAACTAGGTGCCAATTTTCATTTTATTGTTACGCAGGTATTGTTAATCTAATCCTGAACCCAAATCAGTCTAAATTTATTTTATTAGACACTGCCGTGAGAAAGTTTTACTAAACACGGATGAAGATCTCGATCTAGATCTAGTAGCTCAGGATAGAGCCTAGTAAAACAAGACAAGTTTTGTAGGTTTCCTCGCTTCACTAAATAATCTTCACCATTGCTCGAATCCGTATGATTTCTTGATAAAAGTAGTTTTATTGCTGCGCTGATGTTAGTGATGCTGGAATTATTTTGTTATTAATTGCAGTAATCATAACAAATATCATTATAATTATTAATTGTATCATATGTATTATTATTATTATTATTATTATTATTATTATTATTATTATTATTATTATTATTATTATTATTATTATTATTATTATTATTATTATTATTATTATTATTATTATCATTATTTTATTATGATTATTATTATTGTAATCGTTATTGTTATTATTATTATTATTATTATTATTATTATTATTATTATTATTATTATTATTATTATTATTATTATTATTATTATTATTATTATTATTATTTTATTACTATGGCTCTTTGCGCCTTGGCAGGCGATCGAAGCAGCTTGTCTGTCTTGTCTAAATCTTGCAGCGGCCCTCATGACTGATTCTGCCGACGTTTGAAGAAAGCAGATTTCCACAATATGAAGATTATTATAATAAAAATCTGAAGATCATTGCTGTAAGTTCAATCAATTAACGAACATCCCCTTTCTTACTCTTCAGCTTATACAGGTGTGGATGTTATGAACCGATGCCTTAAGACCGTGAAGTTTCGAATCTTTTATGTGTTGACTCTGATTTCTTTCTTTAGAATATCATATGAAGGTAAGTAAGAAAGATTATATCATTGACTTTCTCTGCGGATGAAATTGCATTATTCTAAGTCTGTTGAGTTTTTAAAGGACTTAAACATTATCATTCTTTCTCGCTCTAGATTTTTATTGTTAGTAAATGCAGACTTTATAAAACGCCAAAAAAAAAAAAGAAAAAGAAAAGAAAACATCTCCATAATATAACCGAAAACTAAGAATAGCTGTTTCTGACATGTTGGACCGACAATACGACATACTCCCACACGGAAGGTACCGAGGCAGCAGGGTTCCAGACTCAATCAGGCCGGCATCACTCTGAAGAGTACAGAATAATCTTTTTACACTCCTGTAGGTTTTTATTAACATCTAACCTAATTGGTTTTAACATTTTCCTTGGTACTGCTTAGAACGCTATTAATATCAAATAGATTTAGTTTTCTTCGTATCCAAGCTGACTAGTACTTATCCAACAACAGATTCAAGTATAACAAGAGGTTTAACGGTTGTTGTTTTTTTCAGCGTGTCCAAAAGGTCTCTTTGGGAGCCACTGCCGGTTTAGGTGTCATTGTAAAGGCGGCGATAATAACTGCAATCAGGGTAGCTGTACTCAAGGCTGTCATTTCCGGTTCATCGGACCTTCCTGTCAATACAGTGAGTTGAGCTGAGTTTGGATTTATTTCAGTTTTATACAGTATATTTGAGAATGCCATAGAGTGAGTTGAGCTGAGTTTGGATTTATTTCAATTTTTACGGTATATCTGGGAACGCCATATAGTGAGTTGAACTGTGTTTGTATTTATTTCAATTTTATACGGTATATCTGGGAATGCCATACAGTGAGTTGACCCGAGTTAGGATTTATTTCAATTTTATACGGTATATCTGGGAATGCCATATATTGAGATGACCTGATTTTGGATTTTTTCCAATTTCATACGGTATATCTGGGAGTGCATGTTGCGAATAATTTTAGCACTTTTTTGTTCTTTACAAAACATCTTGTGTATGTGGAGCGGTAAAAACCTGAAGACTGACTAGTGCTAACTCACAAGTTGGATCCGCACAAAGTCAGATCAGATTTTGTATTTTGTTACTCGCTGTAAAAAACTCTGGTGTAGTTTGAACAAATTTGTTCGTTGTTCTTCTTTGCCTTGATTTAGATTAAACACTTATGTCTCTGCTAAAAGCTGCATTGATTTGATGTGATACGAAAAAAACGCGTCATCTAGATTGTGGAAACCATATTCATGGTTGAAATTTGTTGCTTTTACTAGATTCAATGTCTTTTTATTCTAAGCACCACGCACTACTACTACTGCTACTGCTACTTTGAATATTATTGTTATTATGTCAAGCTCAAAACTCAGTTCTCCGAACGGACCCCTGGTGGCCATGTGCATGGGCCTACTAGCTTGATCCACATATCTGCTTCCACCTATAGTTCTTGTCACATAATCTAGATATATCTATTATTTCATACCAAGAATGATTTAGACCTAGATCCAAAACTATTTAGACATTCTAAGCCTTGAAGTAAGAGTTAGATGTATCTATACCTCGATCATAATCTTTTGATTTGAGTTTAGCTGCTGTAAATAGCAAGGCCTTTGATCGTGAATCCTTTCCAGGCAAATTTTTATAAAGATTCTTTAATTAGATATTCAATCTATGCATTATTTTCAGACCTACTTTCAAATTCATTATTGCTAAGCTGTAATAAAAGAAAATAGTTCGCACATTCACCTGTAAGTTTTTATATCACATTTTAGCCTTTTAATTCACAAAAACAAAACCCAAATTTACAAATCTATGCTTAACTCTGGTTATCTTGGTCGACTAGATATGCTCGGTTAGATTGTCCTCATTTTAACTCCATTTTTAATGGATTATTATTATTATTATTATTATTATTATTATTATTATTATTATTATTATTATTATTAATATATATATATATATATATATATATATATATATATATATATATATATATATATATATATATATAAGGGATCTAGTCGAAAAATGAGGACCACCTAGCGTCAAATTTGGCACAAAGTTATGAACTGCTCTAAAGATTGGAGTGATAATTTTTTTTTCACCAAAATAGTGTTTTCGAAAAATTAAAGGCAAAATTTGGTTTATTTACTTTCTAAAAGAAGAAGAAGAATTTCGAACTACTTTCTATAAGCACAGCTTAATAGAGATGGCAGGAAGTAAACTAAAACACGCACACGATGTAGGCGGCGACAGATCTAAAAGCGTCTTTAACAGATCTACATGATTGTGATAGTGTAAGTTCTAGGTAAAGAATCTAAAAAAATTACGCCGTCTTGGGTTCTAGACCTAAGGCATAGATGTTTTCGGCAGCTTGACTCAAATAAAGTAAACCTAGATTGAACTTTCAGGCTTAGAATTTAAAAAGAATTTAATTTCAAGATCTAGATTTTGTGTTCAAAATAAGACTTATCGAGATGTCTCGATGTATATTCTAGATAAGATAGATAAGTGTAAGCGTAAGAAAAAGGATATTGATTAAGACCATAGACCTACTTGATGCGCACCTCAGCCCTGGAAAATTGGCACCAGGGTTTCTTTGGTAGAGTGGGGTTTTCAGCTTGTTATTATTATTATTATTATTATTATTATTATTATTATTATTATTATTATTATTATTATTATTATTATTATTATTATTATTATTATTATTGTTGTTGTTGTTGTTGTTGCTGTTGTTGTTGTTCTTGTTGTTGTTGATCTTCTTCTTCTTCTTCTTCTTCTTCTTCTTCTTCTTCTTCTTCTTCTTCTTCTTCTTCTTCTTCTTCTTCTTCTTCTTCTTCTTCTTCTTCTTCTTCTTCTTCTTCTTCTTATTATTATTATTATTATTATTATTATTATTATTATTATTATTATATTATTATTATAGCTAGACACGTCTCCAGTTATTTTAACTACAAGTGTGTCTCTCATGTTACAGAGGCTTTCCCACCTGTCAAGCGTTCAGATCAGTTGTGGCTGGTTGATGGTAACCCACACACTTGTAACAATGGAATCAAGTCAATACAAACATCACCAACAATTAGGACAGCTGTGACGTATATGAGAGTCACGTTCAGAGAACCAGGTGCTTTAGTATGTTCTTTGGTACCAAGTATTGTTCCTCTTTACACCTTGATCACTATAGGAGCTTTCTTTACACTTTGATCACTATAAGACCTATCTATTAGACACTATAGGAGCAATCTTTACACCTTGATCACTGTAGAACCTATCTATTAGATACTATAGGAGCAATCTTTACACCTTGATCACTATAGGACCTATCTATTAGATACTATAGGAGCAATCTTTACACCTTGATCACTCGTGCTATAGGACGTATCTATTAGACACTATAGGAGCAATGTTTACATCTTGATCACTATAGGACCTATCTTTTAGACACTATAGGACCTATCTTTACACCTTTATAACTATAGGACCTATCTATTAGACACTATAGCAGCTATCTTTACACCTTGATAACTGTAGGACCTATCTATTAGACACTATAGGAGCAATCTTTACACCTTGATCACTATAGGACCTATGACCTATCTATTAGACACTATAGCAGCTATCTTTACACCTTGATCACTATAGGACCTATCTATTAGACACTATAGAAGCAATCTTTACACCTTACACACTATAGGAGCTATCTTTACACCTTAGACACTATAAGAGCTAACTTTACACCTTAGACACTATAGAAGGTATCTTTACTACATCTCACCGAATGTGATATGATTGACTGCTGGGACATTTTTGAGAGAGAGAGAAGAACGCGGAGAGATTGGATAGTCGGTAAATCATTTGAAATCTTCGTAAAATAAAAGGAAGAGTAAGGGAGGGAGAGATAGAGAGAGGGTAGTGAGGGGTAAACATGCAGGTCGACAATTTTTCAGAGTCTTGGAGAGAAAGAGCGGCAGAGGACGACAGGTGATTACATCAAATATATTCAAGTGACAAAGAGTGAGCCCTGCCACTAATAAACGTTTTTCGGGAAAGAAAGCGGTTGATGGTAGGAAAGACGAATAAAGAAAACGATAGACAGTGAGAGAGAAATGAACTAAAAACTGATGGTCAGTACAGTAGACAATCTTCATTTTGACAGGTCTGGTCCACAATATTTCCATCCGCCTGTATCATCAGATGTTGAGCTCTAAGCGCACCATGACTTGTTCCACACGTTTAACACGCCAAGCAGACGCAACTGGGATGGTTTATGACGTTCCTTGTTTCACCGAATATGTTGTTCACTACATCACAATAGACGGAATAGGGGTCCTCAAGCTCTGCGACCTTCTGATAAGTCCAGGTAGCACTATTGTTATTGTTGTCTGCAACACCTCCTTGTTCTACTACCACTACAACTATACTACTACTACTACTACTACTACTACTACTACTACTACTACTACTACTACTACTACTACTACTACTACTACTACTACTACTACTACAACTGCTACTACTACTACTACTACTACTACTACTACTACTACTACTACTACTACTACTACTACTACTACTACTATTACAACTGCTACTACTACTACTACTACTACTACTACTACTACTACTACTACTACTACTACTACTACTACTACTACTACTACTACAACTGCTACTACTACTGCTACTACTACTACTACTACTACTACTACTACTACTACTACTACTACTACTACTAGTACTACTACTACTACTACTTCACCTACTACTACTGCTACTACTACTACTACTACCACTACTGCTACTACTGCTACTACTACTACTACTACTACTACTACTACTACTACTACTACTACTACTACTACTACTACTACTACTACTACTACTACTACTACTACTACTACTACTACTACTACTACTACTACTACTACTACTACTACTACTACTACTACTACTACTACTACTACTACTACCACTGTAACGATCAGGGTTGACATTTAACACGTCAGTGCATGACCTTTTTTAACCCACTCCGTTTAAACTTTGAAGCAAAAAATGTCTTGAACGCTATACATGAACAGGTATCAATTTTGGCTCAGTTGGAAAATAACAGCCTCCGGAAAAACCAACACACTCGCTTTTTATCATTGGAGACAACTTTAATAAATAAACAAAGATGTTAACGCCATTCATATATGTATTACATTTAATAACTGGTTTATGATGAATCAGTTGTGGTGAACTTACCATGTCTCCATCTTCCTTTCACGTTATATCTTGCAGGGCATATCTCTATCTCTCTCTCTCTCTCTCTCTCTCTCTCTCTCTATTTCTCTGTGACTCTCTTATTCTTTCATTATCTGCCTTTCTGCCCGTCTCTTCCTCTCTCGCTTTCTGTGTACAAACTTCAAAAAGTTATCTTTTTTTGTTTTACCAATAATGTAGGATCTATAAAAGTTCATCTATTTACCATGATGTTGCTTGAAACAGGCTTGGTGCAAAGGGCATTTCCCTTGCTGCTGATCCTTTATCTATACACCACTTGCAACATCTTTGAGTGCCCATTCGTTTAGCAACCAGACAACCATTCTGTCCATCAAAGCAAACATTAAATATTGAAAGCATCACTTTTGGGTTTGCTTTTAGGCGCCCCATACATCGCGTTTCCCCCCGTATATGTCTACGTAAGTCATGACAATGTCCATTAAATTCTGCAAAAAGTTCTTTGAATTACGTATCCTTTCTGCGCTTTGCCTGTAAAGCCTTGCATTGTGGGTGGGTGTTTGTTAGGCGAAGTCAAAAATCTACCGCCACCACTTTTTGCTTCTGATTTGAGGCCTTTAGTTGTCAATATTCTCATCCATCCTATGGGTTCCGCCCATGTTGCCATTGTACTTGGCAACAACACATGGCATAGGAATTGATATTCGCTTTCTTTTTTTGGATATCGCACCTTAGCCTTGCGCAAAGGTGTGACATCATAGCCTGTTGATGCAGTTTTCACGACACTGTTGTCGTAGCATCTGACCAAAAGTATGTTAGTGTGAGCACCAAGCTTGTGGTATTCCTCTCTGGACGAGTTTCTGTTTCCACCGCATTCACAGTTTTCAAGGGGACAGTCTGAGGTCCGAATGGCCCTTAAAGTTCCTGTGCCTATTAATCTCTTGTCTTGCAGAGCATCAAGTGGGGCACACTTGAAGAAAGATTGTCAAATTAGACGTAATATTGGATTTCCTTATAGGCCCTCTCGTACACAGCGTCCAAAAATGGGACGGATGTTCATTGAGAATGTTAACAGGAAAAATTATTTTATCTAACTTCCAATAAGTGAATTTTTGAGGAAAAAAAGTGTGAAGAAATAAATAGAATCAAGAATTGGTATTGGTTGACTTGAAATAGATGAAATTATCTTACCTTTTTGGGACAGATTTTGCTTTAATAAACACATGTTTTGGCAGCCATTTTAATATTATCTCCTTGAAAAAAGGGCATCATTCTCCGTAACAAAATAGTATCCAAAAAAGAAAGCACTATCTCTGCAAAAGATGCAGTGCCATATTTTTATTGTCTAGACCAGACATGTGGAATTAGATCTTATCGATGTGAGTCTGAAGTTCTTTGATGTCAATCAAGAACTCAACGGCTTCTCGAGTATCATTAAATACACCGAGTCTCGCCGTGAACTAGCCTGGAGCATCCGCCTTTTGATACTCGGGCACTGCTTCACTGGTCAACATTTCCTCGACCTCTGTCGTGACTGTCGTGAGCCACCCCCATGTCTGCCGTTCTTGCGACGGTAGCCTGATCCACGGCAAGCTGTTCATAATCTTAATTCTAGCTTTACTTTGATGGTGATGCTCACTAGAAGACTTGTCTTCTCATTTCTATCTAGTCTCTGAGCGGAAGATCAGATCCAGATTCTGGACAACCTAATCTAGTTATCGACTTCTTAAATTGTCTTTCAAAGACGATATACATACTTGCAAGGCAAGCAAGCCCATAATATATCTAGATCCGTCTAGGTCAGTCCCGTATCTATGATTTAAAAAGTTTCTTAATAGATCCATGAACTGATCTTGATAGATCTGTCTAGATCTAGATTTAAATTTAAATTTATTTTTCCTTCCACATTTCTAGATCCAGATTTAGGTCTCAGCCTCTGATATGTAAGTGGTAGACTGTACTGTATCCCAAGTGCCTGAATTCTGGGTTTCGGCACCATGTAACAATCAGGTTTGATATAAACAGAAGACTAAGTAGTTGAAAAGATATCAATTTTATTTACATAGAATTTTGGGTGCCAAACATAGTCATCCAATTCACTGTCTTTATCATTCGCCTGAGCAGTCAGCTGAACAGCTGACAAGTGAACAACTGAGGACATTGTCTTTATCTTTCACCTTGACCTTCCCCTCCAAAAAACTAGTAAAGGTAACTAAATTTATACGAAGCGATGTGCAGCTAGCAACACCATTCCACAAAATGCTTTGACGTCGCAAGAAGTAAATCGAATTGCGTGTGATTTGTGGAAAGTAGCATTAAAGTGAAAGATTTTCTGCGTTTTGCATATCACAACCAACACGAAGTGCTGATTGTCACATCAGAGCATTTTTGCAGGAGATAGTTCAGATCCAAAGATTTCCGACAGCACATTTGTGGCTACATTCAGCATTTGCTTTCGCATCACTTGGAGTTAACGAAGATGTTATGCCAGCTGGAGTGTACTGCTTTAGAATTAATGACTCTGTGTATCATACAATTGGCCGCCTCCATCCAAATGGTACTGATGAAAGACCTAAGTTCGCACAAATGTACATTTATAACACAGAGCATAAATACAGAACAGATATCACTGGAATCCTCAAACGCAAGGACTGCCATAGAAAATAGCATCTATCTGCCTCAACCAGTCTTCACACATGATCAGTTCTAAGTAGCGATGTCTCTGGTAGAGACTTAAAGGGGCGAAAGAATTACTTGTCCATTTGCACAGCATACGGAGGATATCTCAGTTGTCCAGTTTAGCAAAACAAGTGGCAAGTTTTTGTCATGCTGCCAATATCATGAGCCGTACTACTTCTAACAGTGTCCTGCAGGAGTGTTTGTGGTGTTAGAGATCTAGCTGTATCTGCGTTTGAATTGACAGCAGTAGATGTAGTTGTACTTGTAGCTGTAGCCTGGCGTGGTTGTAGTGTCGCAGATCTAGAAGAAGTATCAGTATCATCAAGGTCGCCAGTATCAGTCGTGGTTGTATTTGTGTTATCATTGTCATTGACTGCAGCTGTGGATGTTACTGTGTCTCTATCGATTCTAGTTCTGTCTCGGACATATCTAGATCTACGGAGTTTTCTTCTCTTACGCTCACTGCCATCTACTGAGTGTGCTTGTGTATGTGAGAATCTGGATCTACATCATTTGGCTTAGGTCTTTCTGCTGTGGACTCAATGTTGTTATCTCTAGATCTGGTCCTTTGTTTCCACTTTTGTGATGGTTTCCGGGAGTCAGTTTTAACCTGTGATTTTGTTCCAAGTCCATAATTATGTTTTCCTTTAACCAGCAATTTTGATCCACGGCCATATATTATTTTTTTCCTTTGCCAGACTCTAGGTTTTAAGGAAAATAACAACATATAAAAATTCTCGACGATTTAAACCTACAATCGCCAAGCTTATTGGTGCATGCGACTGAAATAATGCATTATCCAACCTAGCAAAAGAAAGTGGGTACACCTCAAATCTGCCAGCAAAATGCCAAATTGGAAACTCTTTTCAAGTTCAGAATCCGGGAGGTGTTTATTATTTTGTAAAGTGACCAAGTTAAAAAAAAGTTAGATTTCTCCATGATTTCACATGAAAAGGAACAGGTTATGGTGTAGTGCACTGGAATGATGCATTATACTACCTAGAAAAATAAAGTGGTAATTTTTTGGCCACGGTCCACATCTGTAGCTCTTGGCAAAAAAAAATGAGCTTAAAAACGAAATAATTGTCTCCCTGGGCATATTTTTTTAAAAAAGGATTATTATTATAGTTATTATTATTATTATTATTATTATTATTATTATTATTATTATTATTATTATTATTATTATTATTATTATTATTATTATTATTATGATGATGATTATTATTATTATTATTATTATTATTATTATTATTATTATTATTATTATTATTATTATTATTATTATTATTATTATTATTATTATTATTTGTATTACTATTTTTATTTATTTCATCATACCTATTTTTTTGGTTTTTCTAGTAATCTTTTTAAGCCGTAGACAAATCTTAAGGGGGAAAAAGGAAAACGGTTTTTGTTTCAATTATGTTGTTGCTGTTGTTGTTGTTGATGAAGATGTTATTTTATCTCTTGAAATTAAATTTTTTTTAAACTTTATTTTTTTTTTCAAAGAACAAATAGCGCACTTTGGTTTGATAATTCAATGAACAATTTGTTAGTGATATTTGTAACATTCATTTTTGTTTCAACTTCGGACAAGAGATCAATACAGTACTTATTTATGTAAATTGACAACCTATGATCATGAGATATTTTTAATCCATATGAAGATTATCTTTTATTTTCAAACATAATGCAAATGTCTGCATTTATTTCATCTTTCTTTTTTGAAAATTTCATTTCGTTTTACCTTTTTTTTTCACCTCGTTTTATTATTTTCTAATTGCAACTAATAAACATAGTTTTTATTTTGCATGTTTTCTATCGCGTTCTACAGGTCGTAACATAGCATCCTTCAGGCAAGCAGACAGAAGCGCTCGACAAGTGGTGGACACCAATGCCGGACATGCGGTGGACGATTTCATATTCCAAGACAATCAATCACTCCAGGTTTGCAGTCAGCTTGGTTCATCGCACTGGGGTCTGTACTTGACCACCTCTGACAAGGTCAACCTGATAATGGCCTATAATGTCCCCGGTAGGTAGCTCAAAAAACATTTTTTTTTCGCAGCGAGTCATTCTGTGGCAGGAGAAAGATGGACAAGAAGAATGGAAATAAAGCGGTAGAAGTAAGTCATTGGCCTACGAAATAAACGTTTTGTCGCTGTAGACATCCGGGTAGTTTAGATAACACAAGGGAATTCCCCTCCATTTCGGGGAATCCCGATCTTATCATAAATGATGCTTGTTTGGTCCGCACATCGACGGATTATTTAGATTACAGAGATGAATTATAAGGATGGTTAAGTGTTTGTTTATTGGATGTTTCCATTATTGGGCTTGTACTTTGTAAGAAGGAACTTGATTCTAAATGATCTTTCCAAACCCGCAAACTCGATTGACCCAATATGGATCAAAATCACATTAATTTACGCAAGCATGCTAGGCGCGGAAGAACCACATTTCGGTCAAAATTACAGGAATTTTCACATACCTTGACAAAGTGAGCTCCGGGAGAAAGAAAAGGCAATACACGACAGGATTCATCAGAACAAAGTAGGACATAACAGGACACAGCAAAACAAAGAAGGATGTAGCAGGACACAAGACTTAGCAAGACACATAATAACACTGCAAGACAGCAGGACACAGCAGAACCCAGACGAGCACAGAAATTTACACCAACACGCAACAGAACATAGCAAAAAAGTCCAACAAGATACAACAGTATACAGCCGTTTAGAAAAATACACAATAGGACACAGCAAGACAATGAAGGACTTAACAAAACACAGAACAGACACAGCAATACACAGCAAAATTAAGGACATAGCAGGACACGAGGAAACATCAGTATACAGCACACTACAGTATTAGACATTAAGACACAGCTAGCCATAAAATAGTTCGTCATAGAAATACACAAGTACACGGCAACACATGGCAGAAAACAGTAACATAGAATAGCACAGCAATACACATTAAATACAGCTGGGCATATCAGTTCACACCAGTGCACAGTATGATACAGCTGGTTAAACCATGAGATATCAGAATACAGCAGTTCACGGCACAAAAGACAGCAGCAGGACACAACTAGACATAGCAAGATACAGCACGATTCATACAGCACCACACAACAACCCACACTAAACATAGCAGGATAACAACCCACACTAAACATAGCAGGATACAGCACGATTCATACAGCACCACACAACAACCCACACTAGACATAGCAGGATACAGCACGATTCATACAGCACCACACAACAACCCACACTAGACATAGCAGGATACAGCACGATTCATACAGCACCACACAACAACCAACACTAGACATAGCAGGATACAGCACGATTCATACAGCACCACACAACAACCCACACTAGACATAGCAGGATACAGCACGATTCATACAGCACCACACAACAACCCACACTAGACATAGCAGGATACAGCACGATTCATACAGCACCACACAACAACCCACACTAGACATAGCAGGATACAGCACGATTCATACAGCACCACACAACAACCCACACTAGACATAGCAGGATACAGCACGATTCATACAGCACCACACAACAACCCACACTAGACATAGCAGGATACAGCACGATTCATACAGCACCACACAACAACCCACACTAGACATAGCAGGATACAGCACGATTCATACAGCACCACACAACAACCAACACTAGACATAGCAGGATACAGCACGATTCATACAGCACCACACAACAACCCACACTAGACATAGCAGGATACAGCACGATTCATACAGCACCACACAACAAACCACACTAGACATAGCAGGATAAAGCACGATTCATACAGCACCACACAACAAACCACACTAGACATAGCAGGATACAGCACGATTCATACAGCACCACACAACAAACCACACTAGACATAGCAGGATACAGCACGATTCATACAGCACCACACAACAAACCACACTAGACATAGCAGGATACAGCACGATTCATACAGCACCACACAACAAACCACACGAAACATAGCAGGATAAAGCACGATTCATACAGCACCACACAACAAACCACACTAGACATAGCAGGATACCGCACCATACTGTAACATAGAGCACTGCACAGCAGAACACTGAAAGACACGGCAGAACACAGCACCATACTGTAAGATGCAGCAATACACAGCAGGACACAGCAAGACACAGCAAAACATAAATATGAGAAAACCACGCCTAGAAACTCTTTGTTGGTTGCAAAGCGCGCGGACGGGGTCTTATCGAAAATGAACTTAAACAGAAACATTTCAACCCGAAATATCTGCATTTAGGCCTACTTTTTAACTTGCTTAGACTAATAGTTTATTCATTGGAAAGAACATGCAGGCAAAACTTCTACACAAATGTAACGGATTTTTATGTTTCTATTAAAGAAAGAGACAGACCCAAAGCCAGACAGACATAATTTTTTCGATGCAATGATTTGGTTCATCACCTGAGTCGCTATGCTTTTGCCACAGTGTTTTTGAAAACGTTGACTGAAAATATTTGAAACTATGAAGCATTGTCCATAGATGCGTTTGAACCGCGACTTATTTAGCAGAAAGCATTCACAAATCTTAATCTCCGTAACAGGGACACGAAGGCGCAACATTTTTTCATAAATTAACAGAACATTTTTAAGGAATTTAGAAAAGCAGTACAAAATTAATATACTAGAATTCTACTTGTTTCCTTTACATTCTCTTTTTCAGAAGGGACAGCAAAAGGTAAGTCTAAAATTTATTACAGCTGATGTTAATGTACCGCTTTGCTATCTGAAGTGGAAGAGAGGGCTGAGGAAAAAAAAACGAAGGGAAAGGATGTTTGTATTCATGAATTAATTCAATGTTTGTTTTTCTTTTTTCAAAACTGCTTTTGCAGTAGGCAACGTTGCTAAAATAAGTTTAATAAAGGAGCAATGCCTTTATGTTTTTATAACATATAAAAGATTTTTTAATATAAATATATAATATATATATATATATATATATATATATATATATATATATATATATATATATACATATACGTCTCTGTAGTCAGCTCTGATGGGGTTTTTTTTTTCAATTTGCAAATTATTTGCTTCAATCTAGTAACAAAAAAACTTATATTAATACCATATTTGTTAACCTTTTATTTGAAATGTTCACTGTGTTTTGTTTTGATCAATTTCAATCTTTATTAGTTTGGTTACAGAATTATTGAATTTACTAGGGACAACAGAGCAATGATGGGCAGAAAAGAGAGAGAGAGAGAGAGAGAGAGAGAGAGAGAGAGAGAGAGAGAGAGAGAGAGAGAGAGAGAGAGAGAGAGAGAGAGAGAGAGAGAGAGAGAGAGAGAGAGAGAGAGAGAGAGAAAATGAGAGAGGGAAAGAGAGAGACAGACAGACAGAGTCTGGTTACAGAATTATTGAATTTACTAGGGACAACAGAGCAATGATGGGCAGAAAAGAGTGAGAGAGAGAGAGAGACAGAGAGAGAGAGAGAGAGAGAGAGAGAGAGAGAGAGAGAGAGAGAGAGAGAGAAAATGAGAGAGGGAAAGAGAGAGACAGACAGACAGAGTCAGAAACAGAGGTTTGAGAGAACGATAGAAAGGATTGAAACAAAACGAGGTGATGATGAGGACAGAGGAAGAGAAAGAGAATAGAAGCGAAGTAGAGAGACAGACAGACAGCGTCACAGATACAGTGCATGTACTAGATCTAGAGTTAGAGCTTCAATGATTCTGTGTCCATTCTCTCTGACTCTATCTCTCTCCCTCTCTATCTATCTGTCTCTGTATTTTTTCCCTCAATGATAATTATGATTAAAGAAATATAAAGACTAAAAAAATATACAAAAGAAAGACAGAGAGACTAAGATTTTTTTTTCCCTTCCTAAAACTCAAGGTTTAGGATCATTTGAATTTAGTCTACGCTCTCCTCGGGGAAAGAGAACTCGAGTTTTCAACAAGACCTACACAATCTACGAGCCTTTCTTCATCATAGCTCTCCCTGAGAGGACAGTCAGCTTCGATAGAATTGAGTTTAAGAAGACGGATGGTGTGAGAAACTACTATCTGTGCGAGGTGGAGGCTCTTGGAGGTCAGTTAAGTTCGAGACTTACAAGTAAACGTCTGATATTTGGGTCAGAATACGGCATGAGAAAGATCAGTCGGTACTCGGTAGAGAAATTTACTTGATATTCGGGTATCATCTGACAGTCGGTAGAGAAATTTACTTGATATTCGGGTCTCATCTGCCAGTCGGAAGAGAAATTTACTTGATATTCGGGTATCATCTGGCAGTCGGTAGAGAAATTTACTTGATATTCGGGTATCATCTGGCAGTCGGTAGAGAAATTTACTTGATATTCGGGTATCATCTGGCAGTCGGTAGAGAAATTTACTTGATATTCGGGTATCATCTGGCAGTCGGTAGAGAAATTTACTTGATATTCGGGTATCATCTGGCAGTCGGTAGAGAAATTTACTTGATATTCGGGTATCATCTGACAGTCGGTAGAGAAATTTACTTGATATTCGGGTATCATCTGACAGTCGGTAGAGAAATTTACTTGATATTCGGGTATCATCTGGCAGTCGGTACAGAAATTTACTTGATATTCGGGTCTCATCTGACAGTCGGTAGAGAAATTTACTTGATATTCGGGTATCATCTGACAGTCGGTAGAGAAATTTACTTGATATTCGGGTATCATCTGACAGTCGGTAGAGAAATTTACTTGATATTCGGGTATCATCTGACAGTCGGTAGAGAAATTTACTTGATATTCGGGTATCATCTGACAGTCGGTAGAGAAATTTACTTGATATTCGGGTATCATCTGACAGTCGGTAGAGAAATTTACTTGATATTCGGGTATCATCTGACAGTCGGTAGAGAAATTTACTTGATATTCGGGTCTCATCTGACAGTCGGTAGAGAAATTTACTTGATATTCGGGTATCATCTGACAGTCGGTAGAGAAATTTACTTGATATTCGGGTATCATCTGACAGTCGGTAGAGAAATTTACTCGATATTCGGGTATCATCTGACAGTTGGTAGAGAAATTTACTTGATATTCGGGTATCATCTGGCAGTCGGTACAGAAATTTACTTGATATTCGGGTCTCATCTGACAGTCGGTAGAGAAATTTACTTGATATTCGCGTATCATCTGACAGTCGGTAGAGCAATTTACTCGATATTCGGGTATCATCTGACAGTCGGTAGAGAAATTTACTTGATATTCGGGTATCATCTGGCAGTCGGTAGAGAAATTTACTTGATATTCGGGTATCATCTGGCAGTCGGTAGAGAAATTTACTTGATATTCGGGTATCATCTGGCAGTCGGTAGAGAAATTTACTTGATATTCGGGTATCATCTGGCAGTCGGTAGAGAAATTTACTTGATATTCGGGTCTCATCTGACAGTCGGTAGAGAAATTTACTTGATATTCGGGTATCTACTGGCAGTCGGTAGAGAAATTTACTTGATATTCGGGTATCATCTGGCAGTCGGTAGAGAAATTTACTTGATATTCGGGTATCATCTGACAGTCGGTAGAGAAATTTACTTGATATTCGGGTCTCATCTGGCAGTCGGTAGAGAAATTTACTTGATATTCGGGTATCATCTGGCAGTCGGTACAGAAATTTACTTGATATTCGGGTCTTATCTGGCAGTCGGTAGAGCAATTTACTCGATATTCGGGTATCATCTGGCAGTCGGTAGAGCAAGTTACTGTATATTCGGATATCATTTGACAGTTGAAAGAGCAAGTTAGATCTTGCAAGATCTTTTTTTTTTAAAGGGTCAGAATGAGTCTATCTGGCGATAAAATGTGTAACGTAGGAAGATTGAGAAACAGCTTATTGCTGGTGGGAAGATTTAGACGGTTTGAGTCTTGAAAAGCAGCTTTAACTGTACAATGTTGATTTTAGGAGAAGAATGTTCACGCCTCTTTGACACTTAACGCTATGCTTCTTAACCAATGACACTCTCAGAATCCAACAGGTGTTGCAGTGCCCATGCGAGTTTTGGATGTTTGAATTTCACGGTTCAATTTCCTAATCCGACGTGCAGCCAATCTAATTATACGCCCTGTGGACCTAGTTTCACAGGAGATTTCTGTGAAGATGGTGAGACGTGAAATATTTTGGTATTATTGGTTCATTATATTACCTTCTATTATCAGAACATGGATTTTATTTATAGCGAAATTGTCTTCAAACAAGTACCCGTCATTCCTTCTCTAAATACTACCCTTCATTCCCTCTCTTGATATTACCCCCCTTTCTATATCTAGAGAGATCTATCTTTCTATCTCTAGTTTCAAGGATAGACCGGCTTTCTATAGCTAGATATACATAGAAAGGCTCGTTTTTCTATCTCTAGATATATAAAGAAATGCACGTCCTTCCATCCCTACAAATACAAAGAATTACCCGTATTTCTAGCTCTAGATATACATAGAAAGACTCGTTCAAATTTAAATTTACAAGGAGAGCCTTAGCTTTCTATTAGGAATCCTATTTTTCTCAGAAACTGGGCTTTGTTTCATTTAACCAAAATCGCAGATTCATATTTTTTTCCTCCTAATGATGTGAATTAGCCATCCGAATCCCACATTTATTTTCCTCTGTTTGGCTTGATTTTTGGCTGTGGCGAATCGTCTTTCAGAATGTCCAGATGGATATTTTGGGAGCAACTGCCACCAGCGATGTTCCATTTACTGCAAAGACAGGCGATGTAACAATACAAACGGAAACTGCTTGGAGTGTGCTCCTGGGTACAGAAAACCCCTGTGTAACCAGGGTATGACTAGATCTTCGTCACGTAAAATCATTAATGCATTTTGCGGCCCCCGCGCCGAACCCCATGTCTCTTTTTTTTTTTGGATTGCTCGATGCCCTTTTGCGGTATTACAGTCTGTGAGAAAAGATCGAACTTTTATACTCGTTTCTGTAATATCAAAAATAGATAAAAGAGAAAGGTACAGGATAAGAAAATGTCTTTCTGATTTTATTTTAGCACAAAAAAACTAACAGCTTTGGTAAACTCAAAAGATGCGAACAAAATATTATTCATAAATTAAAAATTATTAGGATTTCACTTTGCTGTAGGATTGGGAAAAGGAACTGTTTATATTTAGAAATTATAAAAAATAGAACCAAAACTTTTAGGAGGAATATGCATTTTAAATACCGTTTAAAATAAAACAAGTTTAAGGAGACTCTATCAAAGTGTATTGGCATCAGAGGAAGGAGCACAATTACTGAGTAACATTCACAGAAACCCAAACAAAAAAAAGAAGTATCACGAAACTGCAAACAAAGAGAAAGAAATCAATAAATATTCTACAGTTGTCAAGATATTTCTTTATTCAGAATCGATACCGAATGATAGTTATTTTACATCTTTACCGAGCAAAGAGTTACAATAACGAAAACTGCAAGAACTACGATAACTCCACAATAAAGTTATGCTTACGATAATTTTAACGATTATTTAGCGAAATATGATTCCCAACATCCTCTTTAAATTTAAATCAAAAGTTTAAAGATACTTTATAAATCTAAATCAAAACTTTGAAGATACTTTATAAATCTAAATCAAAACTTTGAAGATACTTTGTAGATCTAAATCAAAACTTTAAAGATGCTTTATAATTCCAAATCAAAAGTTTAAAAATAGTTTAGGGTTCCAAACAAGAACTTAAAGGAGACTGTATGATTCCAAATGATAACTCTAAAGCTGCAAAAGCATTTAGGATTCGAAACAAAATTTATGCGAGAGTCTATGTTATTCCAGGAAAAATCTATATAAGAGTGCATTTGAAACCAAATAATATATACGTAGGGACACTACAAATCCCAACAAAACCTATGCAAGAGCCTTAATGATACCAAGCAAAATCTAAACAAAAGTCATTATGATTCAAAACACATTATATGCAAGGGTCTTTGTGCATGAGATTCCTAACGAAAGATACATAATATATAAGAATCTGCGTGATTTAAAACAAATGAAAAAAAAGAACTTTTTAAGAGTCTTTATGATTCCAAACAAAATTTATACAAGGTTGTCTTTGATTCCAAACGAAATTTATAAAAGTCTCTTTGATTCCACAAAATCTTTGAAGGGTCACTATGATTCCACAGAATTTTTGCAAGGGTCTCTATGGTTCCAAACAAAATCTATGCAGGAGTCAACGTGATTCAGAACAAAATCTATACAACAATCTGTGAAAACATAAATAAAATCTATATCACAGTCTTTGAAAACACAAACAAAATCTATACAGCAATCTCTGAAAACACAAACAAAATCTATAGAACAGTCTCTGAAAACACAAACAAAATCTGTACCACAGTCTCTGAAAACACAAACAAAATCTATACAGCAGCCTCTGAAAAACAAACAAAATCTATGCAAGTCTCTAAAACACAAACAAAATCTTTTCATAAGTCCCTGTGATTCCAGACATAATCTTTGCAAGAACATCTAAGATTCCAAAAAAAAAAAAAATCCATATCAGAGTCTCTTTGATTTAAAACTATGCAACTGTCTCTGTTGTTCGAAACAAATATTACACTATCGATAGCGATTTGTTCACTTCTGCTCGGTTTTCCTCTAATACTCACTGTCCCTTCCTGATTCAGTATGTCATTTCTTCGTTTGCATTCTCTCTCTGCTTATTTATTACACTTTCAATTTCCTTATCCATTCTTTTTTCCATCACTGCTTATGTGTTTCGGTCTCTTTTTCTGTATCTCTCTGGGTCTTGTATATATATTTTTATCAGGGTAGCAGCTATCATTTTCTTACCTCTCTCTAGTATCTGATTATCCCTTTTCTGTTACTCTTAGTGCATTTTTCCTTTGTATTCTTTACTCTGTCTTTCTGCCTCTTCCCTTTAGTTTTCTTCTCTCCCACTTTTGTAATCTGTGCCATGTTTCTCTTATACTTTCTACTTTTATTCTAATGACATTATCTTCCCCTCAACCCCAACCTCCCTTTCTCTCATTGTCTCCTTAGTTGTATCTGTTTTTCTCTCTGTCTCTCCATTTTAAATCCAGTACACTCTGTCTTTGACTCTGTTTGTCTGCTCTCTCTCTCTCTCTCTCTCTCTCTCTCTCTCTCTCTCTCTCTCTCTCTCTCTCTCTCTCTCTTTCTCTCTCTCTCTTTCTCTCTCTCTCTCTCTCTCTCTCTCTCTCTCTCTCTCTCTCTCTCTCTTTCTCTCTCTCTTTCTCTCTCTCTTTCTCTCTCTCTCTTTCATTGTCTTTTTAAACTTGATCTTTGTATCTCTTGCTGTTCACGTGTTTCCCACCTTTTAAAGTCATTTCTTATTTACCTCTCCATTTCCTTTTCCGAGTCTTTATTTGGCTCAATATTATATTTTCTGTCTCTCTATTTCTTGTACCTCTTTTTTTTCGTCTCTTTCGTTTACTCTTTCTATCTCTCTTGCTTTTCTTTCTCTACTTCAAATGGGATCTCCTTTCATTAAATATTTCTCATTTCAATACATATTTCTTGGTTCCTCTCTTTCTTAATTTCCTTGTCACTCCTCGCTTCTCTCCTGCCCTACCTTGTCACTTTCCCCTTAATCCCCAAACCTCTACCAGAAGGACAAAGAAAGAAAAATCTCCAAATAAAAACACTGACAAACTAAAGGAACATCGTGACTGTTTGTGACAAATATTTTTTAAGGGAATTCGAAGCAATGTAGGTGTTAAAAGATTGGCTGAAACTGGAGCCTTATCGCGATGTTTGGATTGAAATGTCTCACATCTTACTGTAGAGTGAGGGGAAAATCTAAGAGTAGGAGCTATTCCAAACAAAACAGAACCACAGACACACATTGGGATTTTTCATAGGCTGATTTAACTATAGTTGTAACCTTGGTGATAATGGATTGATTTAAAGTTTTAACCTTGGAAATAATAGATTCAACTAAAGTATTAACCGTGGAGATAACAGTTTTAGGCTAACTCAAGTTTTAACCTTGGAGATAATAGATTTATCTATAATTGTAACCTTGGAGATAAATGAGTGGGCTAGAGTTGTAACACTGGAGACAATGGACTGAACTAGAATTGTATCTTTGCAAGAAGTTGATTGAACTTAAGTTGTAACCTTCGAAATAGTGCATTCAGCCTTTGAGATAATAGAATTTAACCTTGAAAGCAGTGGATTAAGTTAGAGTTCAAACATGTAAAAAAATCATAGAAAAATTAGATTTGTAATCTTCAAAATATTGGATTGAACTAGAGTTTTACCTTTTTGATAGTGAATTCAACTAATTTGTAACCTTGAAAGTAGTCATAAATTGATTCTTGAAAGAAAGTGTCTAGATTTATACGATTCGTAGGTTAAATGATAATCTTTCATTCTCGACCGTTTCTATTTACTTTCTGGGTTGTTTTTTTTTTCCTTCTTTTATTTCGTTGTTTATTTATTTATTTATTTTTAAGCACAAAACTAACCCTCAACACTTCATTGCGGCTATAATGCTCGAAAAAATGAGGTGATGAAATTCAGTACAGCAGCATGCAAAAACTAAAACTAGCCAGCCTCCGTGACCGCAAGTTTGGGTCTTTTACTCAATTGATCCACAGAATCCGATTGCTTCATCTGTCCGTCGAATTTTGTTGACCTCAAAACTTATGTCAAATATCCGTGAAAATAAGAGGTTTTTTTCCCATAGCTTACGTTCATGCGTTTCCTAGGGATTGGAAACATTAATATTTAAACAAAAGAATCTATGAAAAGACATGCATTCTGCAAATGCTTATAAAATCTATGACTACTTCGACTTCACCAATGGTTATAGAATCTATAAAATAATTTATTTTTCCATTGCTTATGGAATAATAGAAATTTCGCTCTCTGCCAATCGTTATAAAATTAATGAAAACACTGTAGATGACATTGGTTTATTTCTAATTATGAAATTAATGTAAAAATTCGTTGTCTTGCTTCTTTTCAATCAAAGATCATACCTTTATCTTAATCACATTAGCTGACGATTGGTTGGTTTATACCGAACCGGGTCAGAAGTTTCCTTGACTGATGAAACTTATCCGCACAATTTGTTTTGGAGGCAGAGCAGGCACATAGGCCTCCCATGATGCCGCTACATGATCTTCTACTGTCCTGACAGAGTGTAGAATCAACCGCTACGGTGACCGCTGCACCAATGGATGTAACCGAAACTGCAAGGACGCGGCAAACGTGACCCAAAGAAAATGTCACTCCAGGACCGGAGCTTGTCTTTACGGCTGTAAAAATAACCGCGTCGGGGAAAAGTGCCAGTGGGGTAAATCTATATTTTAGTATTCCTTCATCTATTTTTGTCGGGCTTGAAGGGGAGGGCAGCAGCGCGTGGGAATGTTTGGGTGATTGTGTGTGTCTGTGTGTGAGTGTTACTTGAATGATGTCAACCTGTCAATTCGTAGGACTAGACGGTATCACACTATTACAGTCTTCGACTTAGAGCGTAACCCCTCCCCCCTCCCCCCCTCCCCCTCAAAAAAAAAAAAAATGTACTTACTGACACATCAAAATAATGTTTTTATCTAAAGAATTTATGGCTCTGGGCCGATGTTGTTTTGTATTATCTTATTTTGAGTTTTCACCTATTTTTAGTATCATTTCAAAAATAAAAGCCTGAGTCCCTTGAAGTAAACCCAATATGGAGAAGAAGTAGACTGACCTAAAATAGTTCCAGAGACTAACTAAGAAGATATGACGCTTCATTCTTCAACACCCCGCTTGCCTCCGTTAGAGAAACGAAGGATTTCTACGATGAGACTTCGTCACTCTGACTGCTTGTAGGCTTCCTCTCCTTGAAGATCTGGATCTACTAGTGTGAAAAAGACTGATATATGTTTTCATAACCGCTTTATATCATCTTATATTTAATTTGTGATCTTCCCCCCCCCTCTCTCTCTCTCTCTCTCTCTCTCTCTCTCTCTCTCTCTCTCTCTCTCTCTCTCTCTCTCTCTCTCTTTGTCCAGGTGATTGCAGTTTACGCTGCTTAGGAGGTAAAAAACTATGTGACCGAAATTTCGGAACTTGTTTGCGAGGATGTGAGCCCGGATATATCGCCCCCTACTGCACTAAAGGTAAATTTGGTATTTGCTAGGATGTGAGCCTGGATATATCACCCCCTAGTACAACAGAGGTAAATTTGGTCTTTGTTAGGATGTGAGCCTGGATATATCCACCCCCTAGTACAACAGAGGTAAAGTTGGTCTTTGCTAGGATGTGAGCCTGGATATATCCACCCCCTAGTACAACAGAGGTAAATTTGGTCTTTGCTAGGATGTGAGCCTGGATATATCCACCCCCTAGTACAACAGAGGTAAAGTTGGTCTTTGTTAGGATGTGAGCCTGGATATATCCACCCCCTAGTACAACAGAGGTAAAGTTGGTCTTTGCTAGGATGTGAGCCTGGATATATCTCCCCCTAGTATAACATAGGTAAAGTTGGTCTTTGTTAGGATGTGAGCCTGGATATATCACCCTGTACTAAAACAGAGGTAAAGTTGGTCTTTGTTAGGATGTGAGCCTGGATATATCGTCCCCTACTGCAACAGAGGTAAATTTGGTCTTTGTTAGGATGTGAGCCTGGATATATCACCCTCTACTAAAACAGAGGTAAAGTTGGTCTTTGTTAGGATGTGAGCCTGGATATATCACCCTCTACTAAAACAGATGTAAAGTTGGTCTTTGTTAGGATGTGAGACTGGATATATCACCCTCTACTAAAACAGAGGTAAAGTTGGTCTTTGTTAGGATGTGAGCCTGGATATATCGTCCCCTACTGCAACAGAGGTAAATTTGGTCTTTGTTAGGATGTGAGCCTGGATATATCACCCTCTACTAAAACAGAGGTAAAGTTGGTCTTTGTTAGGATGTGAGCCTGGATATATCCACCCCCGAGCACCAAGACATCCACTGCTCACTGATCTCGAGGTTGCTCCATGCTCCTTGTAGAATTTTGTGCAAGCGCTTTAGTACGTTTGGGCATCTTTTATATAGTAGTTAAGGCACTCCGTTGGGCCCTGGAGCTGACTTGGCTTTTTGCACTACTGAATTGATTTCTTTCAAGCTTGGAGGCTTGTTATTGAATTCTTCTCCGGGAGCAGCTGGCCACACAGTACCTGCAGGTTCACTTAGAGGTATTACTTTATCTGGGTTCAGAATATGCTTTCCTCAGGAAGTTTTTCAGCTGTTCTTTCTGTACTGAAAGGGAACTTGATCTTGGTTGCTTGAATGGTTGTCTTGCGAAATGAAATGGGTCTTTGTAGAAGTGCTTCTGGTCCTTTTTCTTTAGTCTCTTCCTTGCGGATTCTGCTCTCCTCAGTACTGAGTGTCTAGCCTTCAAAACTCGCCAAAATTCTTTTTCTCTTTTTCAGTCTCTGATTTCATCTGTTTCCTTAAGTTTTTCTTCTGCTTTCGCAGGGTTTCCATCTCTCGTTGCCTTCTACTTTTCGTAGGTTCTCTTCTGACTTGACGTTGTTTATCCCGAAGGTATTTAGACATGTCTGGTAGATAATGTCACCGAAAGTGGTAAGTGTGTGCTCCAAATTGCTCTTCCCGATGAGCTTCAGTTATGGGACTATTTTGCTATCAAGAGCTTCCCATTGTTCTTTTGCGCTTGATGATGTGTGAAATTGATCTTCTGGCTTTTAGCGTTGATGAGCTGTCGAATTTTCCCGTCTGACTCATCAGCGTGGATTTCGTCCGCACTGTGGTTTTCAACCTGGCTTTGTTTTCCGACGTCTTACCTACTTAAGAAATGCGCTGCTGTTGATTCGTCGAAGCATACAAGCAGCCCATTTTAGTCCTGTGGATCTTCATCCCTCTTTCAGGTGGTTAATCTTCTGCCACATACACATTGGTAGTCCATGTTAGAAGTAAGTTTGGTGTTTGTTAGGATGTGAGCCCGGATATATCGCCCACTACTTATGGACGGATAACTTTGGTCGCCTTATCGACCATTTCATTGCTGCGTTGATAACCTGTCCTGCTGTCCTGTCTAGGACTTTCTATCTCGTTTTTTCTTTAAGCAGTAACAATCAGAAGTTCACGTTATCGCATGGCTACATGATGGCCTCACTAGACAAACGGGAAACATATTGTGCCATCTTCCGGTACCAAAGCATTCCTTTCGAACAGTCATTATAATGTACAACCTTCCTTTCTCGTTGAAATGAACAGGTTCATTATGAAGGCTTCCATATATAAGAGAAATGAGTTTTCCAGCGATAGCAAATTAATTTTATCCCCTCAAGAGCCATTCAGCTACTAGCTTTAAAGTATGCAGAGCCTGTTAGTTTTGAAGCATTAGCGGCTTGCGGCTCTACGCATATGTCAACGCCAGCTGAATGAGATATTTGTAACAAATCTGCAGACTCCTTACTTAATGAATTTGTTAACAGGCAGCGACTGTAAGTGATAGAGAACAGGCCTAATGTATTTTCATTCCTTCGATTTCAAAATTAGATCGCAGCATTGTTCATAAAATCCGTTTGTTTTTTTTTTACAAAGTCTGCATGATTTTTTCACAAATGTCTCAATTCGATGGAACAATGATCCAAAAGCATTGAGGGAGGCTCCATCATATTTTTCAAACCACCTGTGTTCAAACAACACTAGTCAGAGATAATGTTCACAATTTGAACGAACAAAATTTGTATGCCGGGTGTTAAATTGTCGTTTGGTTTCCTTATTCTATTTTTTTCCGTTTTTATTTAGATTTGATGGGCGTGGCCCCAATTGATTTTCCATTGGCCTTCGAATAGCACTATGGTATTTTTTATTAAATCTCAGGGTAAAATAGATTAAATGCCGATCAGATCTTTAATGCCAGTGAAATAAACGTTGAAATTTTTTTTACAGCCCCTTGGCAGAAATTTATGGTTTATTTCTTTAGACTAGTAACTAAAAGGCTATGCGAGACCACTATATAGGTAACTAGTTTACGTCTCACAAAGGTAATGAAAGTATTCCAATAGAAGGGCGGCCCTAGGATTTCCCCTAATCTCAACACTGACCCCATTATTGAGGCCGTGATGGCAAAAGCAATATCATATTGCGTTCGTGGGAATTTTCTTTGTTGTTACTTTTAAATGCATAGATAAGAAAATATGGCTTCCAAGCTAGTCACGGATGGTAAACAGTTCATGACGCTGGTTTTTGCATACAGCTAAGATGTCGAGTCGCGTCGGTAGAAAACAACTCTTTTCATTTCAGAGTAAGACTAAGTAACGTCGCTCATAACGCATACAGATAACTTTACAATAAGATCTATCATTTATACATTGAGCGTTTAAACTTTTAATTTTTTTGCATCTTCCGAGCAACTACTACCTTTATTATGGAGAAACTGAATTTTGCGAGAAAATAAATAAGGTGGAAGGGGGGAGGGGTGGGTAGATTTTTTTTTTTAGTAAAAGCTACTTTATTGAATAAATGAAGTAACGATCCTAATAATAATAATCACTTAGCTGAATTTATTAGTTTATGAAAATTTGGGCGGAAGCATAAATATACATTACACCTATAAACACAAAAACTTTAGTAGATTTATAGACAGAACAATATTTAACGCACCAACTACAGCACACAGTGTATTTTGTAAAAAAAAATCGATCACAATGTCGACCTTATGTCTCATTCCTTACATCAACCTCTGTTTTTGTTTTAATTCAGCATGCATACAGGGCACCCACGGCAAGAGATGCAAGAACATTTGCAGCCCAAATTGCGAACGTGAATTGTGCGATGCGACTAATGGTCACTGCATCCACGGCTGCAAAGTTGGCTTTAAAAAAACTCCGACTTGCAACCAAAGTCAGTGGCTTCATCGCTCAGTTATTGATGTCAAGAAAATCTACAACTACAAGTTAATTTTTTTCTACTTACAATAACAACAGTTTGGTCTTTTCATTTTTAATTCTGCCTGCCTTTTCAAATGATTGTAGTGTAAAAAAAAGGGTGAAAATATAGAACAAAACCCTGTCGCAAATCTGCTACCCATGAGTTTAATATATTAAATGTATTCAATTTTGGGGAAGGAGGGTGGAAAAAAAGAGATTCTTAAAATGTAAAGTATAATGTTTATGAAATTAATGATTATGTAGGTAGTAAAAGATTATTTGTATTTATTTTGCTTATCTCTTCTGTGATCAGGTGTTAAATGGAATGAGCGGTCTTCTCACAGCTAGACCAAGCGTAGTCTTGAGTCTCGTTTGAAGCTCTTTAAATTTGTATGGAAGAGGTCCATCAAATTTTTCTCATCATTAAAACATACCATGAAGAAGAGCTCTTAATAGATCTTATAAATTGGTATAATATCGAATCTAGATTTCCATCAAGATGTACTCTCTTTACCAGAAATTTAGGATTCTTGATCATTGTCTTCTAGATGTCAACCAATGAATCTAGATCTGCATCAAGATATAGACTTTTGATTGGATCATTCTCTTCTAGATGTAAACCATTGAATCTAGATCTGCATCAAGATATAGTCTTTTGACTGAATCATTGTCTTCTAGATGTCAACCATTGAATTTAGATCTGCATCAAGATATAATCTTTTGACTGGCTCATTGTCTTATAGATGTCAACTATTGAATCTATATCCGCATCAAAATATAGTCTTTTGATTGAATCATTGTTGTATAGATGTCAACCATTGAATATAGATCTGCATCAAGATATAGTCTTTTGACTGCATCATTGTCTGATAGATGTCAACCATTGAATGAAGATCTGCACCAAGATATAGTCTTTTAATTGAATCATTGTTGTATAGATGTCAACCATTGAGTCTAGATCTGTATCAAGATATAGTCTTGTGACTGGATCATTGTCTGATAGATGTCAACCATTGAGTCTAGATCTGCATCAAGATATAATCTTTTGATTGGATCATTGTATTATAGATGAAGAACATGAAATTTAGATATCCAGCGAGGCATAGACTTTTTTCTCACGAAGATGGAATGCTTTTTCAATTTCTTATAGATAAACAACTTTGATTATAGATCTTCATCAAGAGGTAATCTTTCGACCTCGGAGTTGTAATTCTTGATCATTGTCTTATAGATGTACAACATAGAATATAACTTTCCATCAAAGTATTGATTTAGAACATCTTTACTAACTTTTGAATGGTTTTCGATCATTCTTTGATAAAAACCATGAGTGGGCGATGTCCGTTTTTTATTTGGAATAGAAACCCAAATACTGCTTTTAAATATTCTTGTAGACTCATCTCAACTTCTATGTGTGAGTTGTGCCAAGACCATCATGAGTAAATCTCATTATTGAAGTCACTCATATGGTTGCAATGTTAAATGAGAAATCAATATAGGCTAAATATAGCTGAAAACATTTAAATTGAATTCTGCTGATGAAGGCTTGATACTATTGTTGAAAATTGATTTCATATTTTATCCACGTTCTCAGAATGCTATAGAGGCAGCTACGGGAAGGGATGTAGATCGAGGTGCAGCTCTCATTGCAAAGGTGGAACGTGTTATGCAGGAAACGGAGCCTGTAACCTCGGCTGTAACCCCGGCTATGAGCCTCCACTCTGCAATAATGGTATCGGACAATCATATTGAGCAACTCAATGATTATTCTTTTAGTCTATACTGCACGATTGAGTCTTTTTTTCAGTTTTTGCGAAATGTACTTGCGAGACCTTTTCAAACACTCGACAGAAAGGTTCTTAACAACCTCTCTATTAACCGAACAAAATTTAACATTCACTTTATACATAGGAGAAGTTTTAACATTCACTTTATACACTGGCCAAGTGTCAGGAATCACTCTACAAGCAAGACAAGTGATGACATTTCTTTTGAAATGCAAACATTATTTAAGTTTTATTTCTAGGTGTAATCAACCAAGAATACCAGAAAAGATGTCTGAAGACATTAACTTTGTCTGCGAAAAAAAATTTCTAATATAATTACGTAACACTAACTTTTTTTCGGGCTGTCAGTAAAGTTACACCTTAAATTCAGTTAGATAAGCATTCAAAAACACAGATTATCTTAAACGAAGTGCGCAGCACACTTTTTCAAATTTGCTAACCTTCGGGTGATTTTGATACGGACTTCATGATCATCTAGGATGTGAGAGCTGACCTCCATTATGACTTCTTAGCACCACAGGCAACTCCACTTCGTCCTTTTATCACAGTCTTGAGTTTCTTTCAACAACTCTCTAAACACCCTTGAAAATATTTGTGAAATAATTATCTTAAGTAATTTGAACAGTCCCTATTAAAAGCAACGTTATTTTAGTTATATTTTCTGTAAATTTGATAAATTTTTAAAGGCAGATTTACGTGATGATCCATTATAAAAAAATACACTGCTCTAAATCGGAAGCTCACCCCATATTTGTCTTTGTCTTTGTATCAGCGTGTAGGCCTAAATATTTTGGCAAAGATTGTAACCAGAGGTGCAGTTCCAGCTGTAAAGGCGGTACCTGCAATCTTATTAATGGAACGTGTAAAACCTGTACACCTGGCGCGTATGGACCAAGATGTCGTAAAGGTATTTTCATCTGCTTTTCGATTAATGACTTTTTACTGCAGAACTGGACACAGCATGCCTAGTTTTCAAATACAGTTAGTAAGTTTAAACATTTTATTCAGATTTTGAAGCCTGCACTCATAAATGGATAAAGATTTCTTTTCTTGCTCTGAATAGAAAATAATGAGTGCTGTCATCATGTATAATATTCCCTTGATGATAGTCGTTTCAGATTTCGTAAGGAAATCACCATTGGTGTATAGCCCAAAGTAGCTGTAGCTGCGTAGCAGTAGTAATAGTAGTAGTAGTAGTAGTAGTAGTAGTAGTAGTAGTAGTAGTAGTAGTAGTAGTAGTAGTAGTAGTAGTAGTAGTAGTAGTAGTAGTTGTAGTAGTAGCAGTGGTAGTAAGAGTAGTATTAGGAGGAGGGGGAGTAGTAGTAGTAGTAGTAGTAGTAGTAGTAGTAGTAGTAGTAGTAGTAGTAGTAATAGTAGTAGTAGTAGTAGTAGTAGTAGTAGTAGTAGTAGTAGTAGTAGTAGTAGTAATAGTAGTATTAGCAGTACGTTTTAAAATACTATTAATAGTACTTGAAGTTTTCCGTAGAATAAAACTGTAATGTTGCGCCATTTTGACATAAATCAATGTTGCGGCTACCAAAGACAAATGTTGAAAAATTTTAAAACCTTTAAAAAAACTTACATTTAAAATAAAGTAGACGTTTCCACTCTTACTCCCGAGTTGTGAATCAGTGAGCACCATTTTAACTTCTTGCATGACAGCATGTCTTCCAGGAAAGTTTGGTGCTGGCTGCCTCAAGACTTGTGCTAAGAGCTGTCCGGGAAAGAGCAGATGTGACCCTGTTACCGGCCTGTGTCAATCTTGCCCTTCAGGAAAAATGGGACAGAACTGCATGCAAAGTGAGAGCTGGGCTTTGAGTTTAATAGGGAGACTTCCTCTATAAAAGCACTTAGTTACATGACAGCGAGTTTTTTTATCTACGGTGAGATGTTTAAAAAGTGAGGAATGAAATGTTTCTTTTCGAAAAAATCTAGATTTACAGTAGGTTATTATATCTGGAGAAAATTTAATCAAATGGATGTTAATGCTTAGATCCAAACTAATTTTTGATCTATTCGTTAGCAACTTGCCTGAGATGAAGCTAAGACTCTATAAACTGTAAAAGGATAAAAATGAAGATCAACATCATTCTATATTAAGTCCAATCAGGTAGATAAGATCTATATCTAGATCTTTTCTATGACCTTAATTTTTTGCCGAATGGTGTGGTATCTGTGACTTTGATGATCATTTAGGCATTAGACAACAAACAAAATTGACTGCTACGCAATGGTTCTGTGATAAAGCTACACACTACCATCACTTGCCAACCGAGTCAAATCGAACATCGTAGTTTTACTTTTAGACCCGTTAAGGTCTGGATAGAGTCTACATTAATCTAGATATGGTCATTGTTCAAAGTCTAGATGTAAAATCTTCAATTTTCATTCTCAGAAGAGTGTTCTCTACTTTCAAGAGTAATTAGCAAGCAGGTGTAGAAATTCGCAGATCAATGTTTCAAGTGCAGTAACTGAAATGTATTAAGGAAATCGTCCATCACGTGACAAGTGTCGAATCTGTCAACTTCTGTCTAGTCTCTCCACTTCCGTTCAATGTTGTATCTCCGTGCAAGCTCCCAACTGGGCGCCAACAAATTGATAAAGAACTCATCATTGATTCTACTTCACTGATTTATCAAGTTAATCTAGTAATTATCATTTGTATAAAGAAATTTTACTTATGTGTTCTATCGACCATAAAATATCAGGATAATTTTTTTTACATATCTAGCTCCTGCCCATACTTATAGGAAGATGCAATTTTGCCATGCGCCTTTCCTTTTAGTTACTAAGAGCTCCGATGTTTATTTGTTCTAAATTTATCAGAACAGTTTTATTGCTTTTGTAAACGTTGCTGCATCTTGTTAATAGAACACAGATTTTAACTTTTTCTAGAAATTTTCAGAATGATAAACCAATTATACTTCAATGCGTTGAGCTTCATGTTGCTTTCTACTACCAGCATTACCTTTATAGCTTTATCGACAATGTTTTTTTCGTCTTTCCAAATTGACCTAGATTTAGTGAAGGAAAAGGCTGGATAGCCTTCAAATGTAGGGTACCCGAACTTTAGGTTGGGTAGCCTGTAAACTCGTTAGGATAAGGCGAGTTTAAATTTTGATATATCTGGGGAAAGATTTCCTAAAACCTCACCTTAACCATTCCCCTAAATCGAGATTAGGTTCTGGATCTTGAGACCAGTTTAGGATTTTAATAACACTTCTAAATATCTAGTCCTCAAGATAGTAGCCTATACAGCAGGCGAACTCTAACCCAAACTATAGCCAATAACTTTTTTTTTAATATAGCCCCCACAATTTCAACATCAAAAAACCTGTTTTTACTAGGTTCAGAAAACAGACAGACCAACATGTGCGGCATTATACACTTTGGGGGCGTTGAAGAGTTCTTGTGGGTATTAGATTCCGGTCTAGGTAATCTGGAAATAAAGGGCGCCTAGAAGCTTCCTTTAGTGGATTAGTAGGAAGGTGCCAGATAAGCCGTCAAAATAATTCATCGCCAACTTGAATTCCTATCAGAACTTCTAAAGTGGAGTTGGAGCCCACCTAACCGCTAATAATAATAATTGCCTTGATACAAATCCTTCGTTTTCTGATCATGAACTGAGCGGGCTTTAAACCCAGCTCCAGATCAACTGCTGTTATTAACTGTGCACGGTTTATTCCGCCCTCAGACTGCGACCTTGGAAGGTTCGGAGTGGGGTGTATCCAGTTCTGCAGCGAATTTTGCTTCCAGGGGTCATGTGATCCTGTCAATGGGTCGTGCATAAATGGTTGTGTGAGAAGCTTCGTCCCGCCAACCTGCAAAAGTAAGATCTCGCCAACCTTTCTGGCCAACATAGTTATGACACGATAAAATTTTAAATGATTTACTGTGAACAGTTTGTGAGCAGCTGCAACTAGTACGGCGTGAATGATAACAATACGATTTAACGGTAGAAAATAAGTGATAGCACATTTAAGAAGAACAAAGTCCTTTACTTTTTTAGGTTTTGTCGTTCTTGAGTTTCCTATTTTTGATGCGTTTTTTTTCAGTATTCGGTACTTTGATACCTGTGAGATAAGTAGACCTGGGCAGTCTGCCTCCAATCGTATACGCTCTATGATTTTTTAATACAATATTTGTTTTAGTTTGTTTTGTACAGTTGACAGTTCGAGGTCATTAATACAACATTATCAAGCCAACTTTCGGCTACAATCTTAGAATATTTGTTTATAGCTGTTTTTCTTCTTATGTTGCTTGCTTGAAGCATGTCAGAGTGGATGGTATAGCCGCCTCTGTGACGAGCAATGCAGCCAATTCTGTGAACAAAGCGAGTGCGATCCAGGCACGGGAAAATGCTATTCTTGTGTTGAGGGACGCTACGGAGATTTTTGCGAAAAGAGTGAGTCCCGATCCCCTTTGCACTTCTTGTTCTTCAGACGCCGGGGATTAATCTTAGGCTGGGTATCTTATGGCAAGATATGGCGTTAGTTTGCCTTGGAATCAACAGAAAGTATTGTAACAATTCTACGCCGAGAAGTGACTTGAGCTTGACGGGGGCTAAAGCGGGTTTAATGCAATTAGAAGCTTTAATTGTGTGGCCTGTATTACTGTTATTCATTGGCAACCGATTTTAGCTTGAAGGGGGCTAGAGTGGGGTTAAAGCAACCATCAACTGTAATTGAGTGATCAATATTACTGTCATTCATCAACAACCAACTTCTGGTCAGGTTGTTTACCGTCCTGGATTATTTGTGCACTTCACTTTATCATCTTGACGTTTTTGCTTTGTTTCATGTCGCGCACATGTATACTTTTTGTTGTATGGATGTCGCATAAACACAATATCATTAGATTGACATGCAGATCAGAACTGTGAAAAAAAGTAAGTGACTCAGATTCATATTGAACGACCTGAAGCTGTGACCTGGGGACTTCTTTAAAACTCTTCCATCATCTCTCTCTCTCTCTCTCTCTCTCTCTCTCTCTCTCTCTCTCTCTCTCTCTCTCTCTCTCTCTCTCTCTCTCTCTCTCTCTCTCTCTCTCTCTCTCTCTCTTTCTCTCTTTCTTTCTCTTTCTCTCTCTCTTTCTCTCTCTCTCTTTCTCTCTTTCTCTCTCTCTCTCTTTCTCTCTCTCTTTCTCTTTCTCTCTTTCTCTTTCTCTATCTCTCTCTCTCTTCCGCTCTCTCTCTATTTATCTATCTGTCTCTGTCTATTAAGTTTTTCAGCGCAAGTGTGCGTGTAGGGCCCTCAACCGAAGGATTGCAAAGGATGGTACTCATGAATCGAATTCCCTCCCCTCCCACACCCACCTAACCCCCTCCGATAAACAACTAGAGGTCAAATTTGACATATAACTTTCTGTTTTTAAAAATACTAGAAAGATAAATATATTTTATATAAAAGTCTTGACAGCTCCGAAAAAGATCAAACTCAACTTAAAAAATAAAAAAGTCAAAAACCATAAAATGATGACTGTCCCAAACGTTTACTCAAAAGACTCCCACTCCAAGCACAAAATTATTCTACTTGGATTTTCTCGCAAGTGACCGTGAGTAATCATATTTATGAGAGCGCAGATAAAAAAGCAAGGCCAATAATGCCAAAAGTACTCATAGTTTAGACTAGGCCGATCTAAAATGAAATAATTAACTATCTTTTTTTTTTCTTGCCATTTGGCAAACACCCAAGAATTTTGAACCGGCAAAACAAGTTTAAAATTTTCCTAACTCAAAAAAAAAATTATCCAAAAAGAAGACAAAAGCATATCAATATCTCTTTTTTCATCACTGTCGCTTTCTCTTTATCCCCATGCGTATTGCTACTCAAAAGCTTTCACTAAATGTTCTGCACTTCCTGGATTAAGCACATGTTTACAACGCATAATGCGTATAAAAACCCTCACTGCATTTGGAAACTCTCTTAACACATATTATTCTGACTGCATTTGGAAACTCTCAACACATATAACCCTCAGTGCCTTTGGAAACTCTCTCAACACATATAACCCTCACTGCATTTGGAAACTGTCAACACATATAACCCTCACTGCCTTTGGAAACTCTCTTAACATATATAACCTCTCTGTTTAGTGAAATTCTGTTAACGCATATAATCCTCACTATATTTAGAAACGTTGTTAGCCCACAAAACCCCCAAAGTGTTTTAAAAGTTTCTTCACGCATATAACCTTCATTATTTTTTTAAACCTCTCTTAACGCATATAAGCCTCATTATCTTTTGAAACTCTCTTAACACGTATAACACTCGATGGCCTTAGAAACTTTCTTAACGCATATAACTCTCACTGCCTTTTGTAACTCTCTTAACACATATAACACTCACTTCCTTTTGAAACTCTCTTAACACATATAACCCTCACCTCCTTTTGAAACTCTCTTAACACATATAACACTCACTTCCTTTTGAAACTCTCTTAACACATGTATACTTCCTTTTGAAACAACACATATAACACTTCCTTTTGAAACTCTCTTAACACATATAACACTCACTTCCTTTTGAAACTCTCTTAACACATATAACACTCACTTCCTTTTGAAACTCTCTTAACACATATAACACTCACTTCCTTTTGAAACTCTCTTAACACATATAACACTCACTTCCTTTTGAAACTCTCTTAACACATGTAACACTCACTTCCTTCTGAAACTCTCTTAACACATGTAACTCTCATTGTCTTTGAAAACTCTCTTAACACATGTAACTCTCATTGTCTTTGGAAACTCTCTTAACACATGTAACTCTCATTGTCTTTGGAAACTCTCTTAACACATATAACACTCACTTCCTTTTGAAACTCTCTTAACACATATAACCCTCACCTCCTTTTGAAACTCTCTTAACACATATAACACTCACTTCCTTTTGAAACTCTCTTAACACATATAACCCTCACCTCCTTTTGAAACTCTCTTAACACATATAACACTCACTTCCTTTTGAAACTCTCTTAACACATGTAACTCTCATTGTCTTTGGAAACTTTCTTACCGCACAAATTCATCCCTGTCTTTTGAAACTCGCTTAGCGCACAACCTTTCCTGTCTTTTGAAAATGTTTTTAAATGATGACTCTTATCTTGCCCAACCCTTTCTGGAAACAAAATGTCACGAAGGAATCGTGATCCCGATGGAAAACATCTTGTTTGCTGGTTTGCTGTCGTTAATTTTGATGTCTTTTATACTAGGAATCATCATCTGCATCAACCAAGCGTAAGTGCAATCTTTCTTTTTAGTTTTAGCATAGTAGGTCTACAATTGTTTACTCACCATCTGAAAAAAAAAACTTTTTTCTGTTAAAATGTTAAAACAGCCACACGTTCCGTGCAGATAAGATAAAATTCTTTTTGCAGAAAAAAGCACCAGAGGAGAACATCATTTCATTTCTCCTTTTCTCGCTTGATTTCTTTTTCTAAGCAAAGCGCCATATTTCTCGTCTCGCCTTCTTTAGAAAACATCAGGATAGCTACATTTGATATCAAAGTTGTTTTTGGTGTTAATATCATAATAATTAGTAGTAGTGGTAGAAGTAGTAGTAGAAGTAGTAGTAGTAGTAGTAGTAGTAGTAGTAGTAGTAGTAGTAGTAGTAGTAGTAGTAGTAGTAGTAGTAGTAGTAGTAGTAGTAGTAGTAGTAGTAGTAGTAGTAGTAGTTGTAGTAGTAGTAGAAGTTGTTGTACTTTCAATTGACGGTTTTTATATTATACCACTAATCGTGATGGCATTGAGAATATTACATTCTTGTTTGGCCTGTTTTTTGTGGTTTATTTTGGTTTTAAATGACTTGTTTAATGTTTTTATTCATCCTCAGATTGAATGAGGCCCGGCGCGAAGAACAAACAATGTTTGGAGAGGGGTCAGAGGGATCAAATGAACAAGGGGAGCTACTGGACCCAGAAAAAATAAAAGAGACAGAAGAAGATGAGAAAATGAGCACGTTCTCTGTAAATAAAACCGTAGCTTCCCAAGAGGAGAGTGTCCCTGAGGACCAGCGCCAGGGCAGTGTTTATTTTCGAAGTTCTGTATTAAGCAAGGTGTCCAAGGCGCGAAGTACACATTCAAGCGTAGATCCAGAATAAGATGATTCGTAGTTAACTGTGTCACGCGCGCGGTAAGGGGGGGGGGGGGAGCTGCAAAATGGGTGTAGCTTAAGAAAAATTAAAATTTGTACAAAGATTACCAAAATAGAGCATTTTTTATATAACGTCCTCAGAAAATGATGCCTAATTGATAGTATAAATTGAGGTTATGGAGAGGCTGGATATATGGGCTTCATGTGAAATATTGTATAAAAATACTTCTATAAAACTTGCAACCGAGAAAGGAAAAGGGATATAGTGAAAGCATCATAAAGTCAACAACTCAAAACAAGCAGCTCATGACAGTTTGTTCTAAGGCAATTTGTGGCGCCCAGCTCTTAATGCTTTAAAATAAAAGGTAAAATCGTCAGAGATCTACGTCCGGTTATTATAAGCTTAGTAGAGTGGAATAAATGCATTTATGTTCATATGGCTAAAATTGGCTCATCCTGACTTACTGAGCCTTTAAATAAAAGACAGTGAGTTCAACAACTGTTTGCTCTGAGACTATTTTATTGTTTTTGTTTCCCATATCATTTTACTCCATGTTGAGGGGTTTCCAAATGCTTTTTTACATATTTTTAAACATTCATTACCATGGAGGTTTCAGTGAACGAGGAGCTATGAATAACCGCAAGTCAGTGCACCTTCACAAACGCTTTATTCTTTTCGATCAAACCTATGAAAAAAATACAAACTAAATGAGAAGGATTACCTCTAACAGTAACAAGTAACGCAAACAGTGAAGTTATTTCTATCTGTTCTCCAAAAAGTCCTTTAACGGAGACGATGAGTTTTTGCAAGCTAAGATAGGTAATATAACCCAGCCATTGTTAAAACAGGGAAATACCTATTGTCCTTCCAAAGCTCTACTAACAGGGCTTAGTGGAGAACTTTCACTTATTTGATTAAGATATGATCTTTGAGAAAGACTAGCCTAAGTGTAAAAACTCCTATTTGTCTATCTTGTAGGTAGCCTGACCTGAGTGTGGACGATTCTGTTGGTCTATCTTGTAGGAAGACTGACCTGAGTGTGGACAGTTCTGTTGGTCTATTTTGTAGGAAGACTGATCTGAGTGTGGACAGTTCTGTTGGTCTATTTTGTAGGAAGACTGACCTCAGTGTATACAGTTCTTTTGGTCTATTTTGTAGGACGACTGACCTCAGTGTGGACAGTTCTGTTGGTCTATTTTGTAGGAAGACTGACCTGAGTGCAAAGAGATTTATTGGTTATCTTGTAGGAAGACTGATCTGAGTGTGGACAATTCTGTTGGTCTATCTTGTAGGAAGGCTGACCTGAGTGTGGACAGCTCTGCTGGTCTATCTTGTAGGAAGACTGACCTGAGTGTGGACAATTCTGTTGGTCTATCTTGTAAGAAGACTGACCTGAGTGTGAACAGTTCTGTTGGTCTATCTTGTAGGAAAACTGATCTGAGTGTGGACAGTTCTGTTGGTCTATCTTGTAGGAAGACTGACCTGAGTGTGGACAGTTCTGTTGGTCTATCTTGTAGGAAAACTGACCTGAGTGTGGACAATTCTGTTGGTCTATCTTGTAGGAAGACTGACCTGAGTGTGGACAGTTCTGTTGGTCTATCTTGTAGGAAAACTGACCTGAGTGTGGACAGTTCTGTTGGTCTATTTTGTAGGAAGACTGACCTCAGTGTGGACAGTTCTGTTGGTCTATTTTGTAGGAAGACTGACCTGAGTGTGGACAGTTCTGTTGGTCTATTTTGTAGGAAGACTGACCTCAGTGTGGACAGTTCTGTTGGTCTATTTTGTAGGAAGACTGACCTGAGTGTGGACAGTTCTTTTGGTCATTTTGTAGGAAGACTGACCTCAGTGTGGACATTTCTTTTGGTCTATTTTGTAGGACGACTGACCTCAGTGTGGACAGTTCTGTTGGTCTATTTTGTAGACTGACCCTATTGCAAAGAAAGAAGAGTGACCTAAGTGTGGAGTAATTTGTTGGTCTAGCTTAGATAAAGAAACATCTAAGTGTGTTGTTTTCCTGTGGGTTTTTTTTTGCGTTTTCAATTTTTAAGAAAATGATTGTCAAATTTTAATAACACTTTATCATTGCCATCGAAATAAATATATTATCTAGATATTCAATTTAGATTATTCAACATATGCATCCTTAAGAGAATATAATCTTGAAATTTATCTAGACCAATGCGTCTAAACAGATAATCTAGAGGTTTCATTCTTAGACCTGATTGGATGAAGAAACATTTTTTTATAGGGTAGCCCAATGAGGTTTGCATGAGTTTTGCAATAATGTCATGAAAGGTATTACACAACCATTCTTGCAATGAGCTCCTTGGGCGTTTAGACCAAAGAATTCGAGCCCATTATAGGAAGTGGTGACCAAAGATGTAAAAAAAACCAAGTATGCTGCTTGGGCAGTAAATTCATGCATCTGAGTGCTCTGAATTAGTTTAAAGAGGAAATGTTATTAGAAAAAATGGATTTTGTAATAATACTGACAAAGCTTACAAATTGAAACGTTTAAATGTTGAATTAATAACACTTTTTTATTTTTTTTTTTGTCCCGTAATTATAAAGTTGCGTGCCTATTTCCTTTTAGACCTTGTATTATACTATTTATAGACACACGCGCGTCCTTTTGAATCCTTAAAAATTGCCAAGTTATCCTCCAAGTGAGGTGTTTTTGCTTTATATTTAGATTTGCTCCGAATTAGTGAACTCATATTTTCCCCGCTCCTTATCGTTGTGTTAATAAAGCCTCTCTAACAGTTTAACATTTTTTTAAACTCGTAGAGAAAGACTAACTGCTAGTGCTACAAGAAGTTAAACTGGGACTTAACACTGAACGAGAGAAAACCGGCCTATGAGGAACCCGTAAATAATACAAGATAGGAAGAGCTTATGAGAGGTATATCTAGTCCGTCATTGTCATAAAGAGCAAAGAGGTAGAGGTTCATTTAATGTGGATGACAGATATAACACCTAGCAGCTAAATTAAAACAGATACAAGGGTTATTTTGGTTTTTACATCCCTGCCCAGATACTGAAATAATAAGATGCTGAGAGAAGATATGAAATTAATTTAAGTCATGCGCAACTTTAATCATATTTGCACACTAGACGAGATTTCTAAGTTTTACCCAATACATAAGTCATAGTGACAGCATAGAAAAACACCAAACAGCACTTAGGTCGCCTTTATTCTTTTTAATTTTACAAGAAGGAAGAAAGGAGGCAATTGCAATTTTCAGTTAGGCAATACCGAAATATCTTTTGCTCGATCATCGGTTTCTTCATATACATGCCAATACTGCTCCACAAATCAAATCCTGAACCGGCATAAGTCTAAAACCATTGCATTAAACAATATTATAGGAAGCAGATCTGAGAAAAAAGGACTATGGTATAAGTGATTTTTATAAACACGGTTGAAGATCTAGATCCAGATCTAGCGAATCAAGATATTAGACCTATAACAACTTTAGTGGCTTTCCCCGTTTTACTTTATTATTATTATTATTATTATTATTATTATTATTATTATTATTATTATTATTATTATTATTATTATTATTATTATTATTATTATTATTATTATTATTATTATTATTATTATTATCATTATTATTATTATTAACATTATTGCTATTTTTGCAAACTTGTCCCAAAAAAAACTCTGGTGTCAATTTGCCGGGGTTGGAGTTCATATGTAAATCTAATTGATATCTATCCTTTTACTTACATGATCTAGGTTTATGGCTCCACCTATAAATTTTTCCTTAGAATCTATCTATCTCTATAATTCTAATTACAAAATCTAGATTTAAATTTTCAGTCTTTTTTTCATATTTTATGCCTATAGTTAAAATCTAGGTCTAGATTTAGGTCCTAAATTTGTGATTTGAGTCTACCTGCTTTAAATACCACGGCTTTAGAATCACCATATATTATATCCAAGGAAATTTTTAGATTTTTTACTTAAATCTTACCCAATACCATATAGATTTAGAAAAATTGCAGGTGGTTTTACAACTGGCGCCACCTGCTTACAAGAAGTATATAGTTCACAAATTCACCTTTTTCTTTTTCTTTTTTCTTCTCTTGTCCTTTTTTTCACCGTTTTTATGTCAAAAATAATATGCCACTCAAATTTTTAGAGCAATTTACAACATAATGACAAACTTGAAGTGCTCTGGTATTCTAGAAATGCTCCTATTTGGTCCTCATTTTCACCTAGCTCTATTATTATAGTTATTATTATTATTATTATTATTATTATTATTATTATTATTATTATTATTATTATTATTATTATTATTATTATTATTATTATGAAAGGTTACTTTGGTCCCTTTCCTCCCCCCCCCCCCCCTCCCAATCTCCTCCCAAAGCGTTTAATATACAGTAATGAAGTTCTATGAATTTTGATTTGCCAAGATCAGCGTTCCAACAGTTAAAAAAAAGATTTTCATTTAGACTAAAATGTATTTGAAAATTATTCTTAACTTCATACATTTTTATTGTTAATTTTGTTATGATGAATTAAATGACATTTTAAAGACTGTTCTATGTTTTGTTTTGATTTTTATTTTTAATCAATTGACTCTTTAAAAAATTTGTTATTTTTACGTACTTTTAATTAAATAGAATGAAACTATACCATTCCGTACAGAAAAGTAGTACTTGGTGGTTTGATTGTATTTTAAGAACACCCATCATTGTTGCCTCTTCTTTCGAAGCTGCGGTTGTGAATTTAAACACCACTTCTACTTCTTCTACATGCGTTTCGTACTTCTAGACTGTTTCACATATAAATTATAATATATTGACCAGATTCACTAACTGTCAACAAGGATCCGGGGAGTTCCTCAAATAACGCCATTTCATGAACTTGCCTCTCTTTATTTGTCTTGCATAAGCTTTAAATATTGTAATTAGATCTGGAATAATTATAAGCTTTAGAATTCAGAATAACCGAATACATTTTATAAAATCCGGGGACCCTCACCTTTTTTCTTTGTGATATTGTCTGAGCAGTTTCAAGTTTTGACTTTGTATTAGGGAGCTCTTTTTCACCACATGGGCCGAGCACTACATTGTATCTGTAATGGGTCATCAGTACCACATTATGGTCTCGGTGGAGGGATAAAATGAAAAGAGGGTTACTGAAAAGATTTTTACGTAAACTTAGTTAAGATTATTTGCGTGACATTCTCCTTCACAATACCGTCATGACACAATGAGCAGAAAACCAATGTCTCAAGAATCTATTTATTTTAAAATTGCACTATGAGTGATTTTAGAAGAGATATCTCTGTTGTAATTGTACAATTTGCGGTCCTTTGATGTAGTTGTATGGCTCTGGAGAAGACATATAATTTACGGAGAGTGTAAAATGACCATGTAGACAGAATAACCTGAAAGTGTTATCCTGGCCATGTCCTTTCTTCTCTCCCCGGGTTCTTTAGTCTCACCCTCGCGTTCTCACTTCCAGCTTGCCGACAGTTCAATTCCTTCACTCGCGGCCAGTGCTCACCCCAGTCGGTAATACAAATCATAATACACTACGAGTTAAATGTCTCTACAGCCTCATAATGAATTGAAAAGCTATCAATTATATTATTAAGATTTATTTTGTAAGGGTTATTCCACATGTGGCTAATCAAGGTGCTTCCTGCAGAAAGCTTAAATTAAAAAAAAATATTATCAGTCATGTGAAGAAATTCCAATCCACAAATGCCCAAGTCAAAACTGGAAATCCCCAAGTTTCGACTTGCCTAATTTTAGATTGAGTCTTCAGTTGGAAAACCCTAAGTTTTGACTTAAGCCCTTGTTGAATAACGCCTACGCTTTAACTTTTTAAAAGGCTATGAGTAGGAACTTCCAGAGGAATAAAAATCTCAATCAGGAATTGACCTGAGGCACTCTGATTGTGAGAAGCTGATCTGCACAGGTTAAAATCAACTTTTTACAACTGTAAGGCTCAAGAAAGTGATATGTTACACATACCAATACTTGTAAAGTTTGAAATGGGAATTAGTGGCTCCCAGCTCATTCACACTGTGTATAAGACATAACGGTATTAGTAATGAGTATGGGTTTTACTAAAGTTCTACCCAATGAGATGACCTGACCTACAAGAGGACATAAAAAAAGAAAAACTCTTAGCAGACAATTGACAGGTGGTGGTAAAACACAAAGCCAGTCATAAAACTATCCCGCCAAAAAATCGTTTGCATACATGTATTTGATTATTTAATTACTGATAATACATCTCTAAAATAATAAGGACTTGAAACCGGAATATTTCTAAAAAAAATGCAGTTACAAATATAATTTACCTCTCAAGCCGCAACAAATAATCAACTACGTCTCAATAAGAATGGTCAAAATCACTCAGAACTCACATAACCTGGGCACAAGTTGAGTAAAAAAAAAAGTTGCAAAATCAAATGAATTTGCCCAACAGTTTACACTGCCTTTCAAGTCGATGCCACCGTGCTTTGACTGAGTGTAAATACTACTGCTGCTACAAGTATCCACCGATACTATTCCCAGTACTTCATCGCGGAATACTTGAAAAAATAAGAGCAGCACATTAAGAGAGCTGCTGAAGCTCATTAGGGCTGAGTACTGGCATTAGCTAAAATACAGTGGGCACTAAGTCATTGTCTGAATAAATTGAACTTTGCGGATAGAACTCTCAATCGTTACAAAAAAACTACTGGTCACAGCACCAGGCCAGAATAACCTTTCAAGGTTATTTCGACTGCACGGTCAGTATAAATGCTCCCTATATTTATTGTTGTAAAATTTGTTTTTCTATAATGTAGACGTTTCGTTTGTTCATTTGAGAGGGCAATTATTTATGTTGTTGTTGTTATTATTATTATTATTATTATTACTATTATTATTATTATTATTATTATTATTATTATTATTATTATTATTATTATTATTATTATTATTATTATTATCATCATCATCATCATCATCATCATCATCATCATCATCATCATCATCATCATCATCATCATTATCACCATCAACATCGCAATATTATTTTTATTTATGAAAGCTATTCCTGTCAGGTTTACTGTGATATAAACACCCAGCGGTGGTATAAATCCTGTTCCTCACTATATTTCTGTCATTGGATGTCATTATTATTTTTATCTTTGCATTTTATACATTGGAAGTGCAACAGAAAGAGAATGGCACAAAATTTTAATTTTGATATTCAGAGGAAAGCATATTTTGACAATATGAAGAATATTATTAAAAAAAGGTCTCAAGTTGATTGGTGAAAGTTCATTCAATGAACAAACATCCCTTTTTGTTGCTCTTCAGCTTATACAGGTGTGAACTCCATGACCCGATGCCCATGAAGTTTCAAATCTTTTATGCACTGACTCTGATTTCTGTCTTTAGAATATCATATCAAGGTAAGTAAGAAGCGTCATTGACTTTCTCTGCGGATAAAATTACATAGTTCTAATTCAGTTGAGTTCTTAAAGGATTTAAAAATTATCATTCTTTCTAGTTCTAGATTTTAGCTATTTATAAATGCAGAGCTTATAACACGTAAGAGCACCCCTCCCCCTCCCACCACTCCCCTCACATCTCAACAACAACAGAGAGCTAAGAATTTCTGTTTCTCACATGTTTGACCGACAATACAATACAATCCCACACAGTAGTTACCATGGCGGCAGAGTGCCAAACTCTATCTAGAAGACATCATTTTGAAAAGAGCAGATTTTTTTTTTACACTTTCAAAGGTTTCTATTCACATCTAAACTATCTATGGTTTAAAAACTTTTTTCTTGGTACTGCTTAGAACGCTATTAATATCAGGTAGGTTAACGTTTTTGCCACAAAGTTTCAAGTATAATGAGAGGTTCAACGAAAATAAATTTCATGGGTTTCTTTTTTCAGTGTGTCCAAAAGGTCTTTTCGGTGCACGCTGCCTGTTAAGGTGTCGTTGTAAAGGCGGCGACACTAACTGCAATCAGGGTAATTGTACTAAAGGCTGTGATTTCCAGTTCATCGGACCTTCCTGCCAGTATAGTGAGTTGAGCTGGGTTTTGACATATTTCGATTATAAACGGTATATCTGGGAGTGCACGTTGAGAATAATTTTAGCACTTTTTTGTTCTTTACATAACATCTTGTGTATGTGGAGCGGTAAAAACCTGAAGACTGACTAGTGCAAACTCACAAGTTGGATCCGCACAAAGTAGAGATCAGATTTTGTATTTTGTTAGTCGCTATAGAAAACTCTGAGATAGCTTCTAACAAATTTGTTTACTACTAAATATTTTATTATTATCCATAATTTAAGGGAAAAAATTTCCTGCTCCTAAAAGCTACATCGATTTTGATGTAACATGAAAATATATGGCATCCAAATTCTTGGTTGTGAGTTACTGTTCTTATCAAGTTATCATGGTTTTTTTTTCTTTAACTACTACTACTACAGCAGCAGCAGTAGCAGTAGTAGTAGTAGTAGTAGTAGTAGTAGTAGTAGTAGTAGTAGTAGTAGTAGTAGTAGTAGTAGAGGTAGTAGTAGTCGTAGTCGTAGTCGTAGTAGTAGTCGTAGTAGTAGTAGTAGTAGTAGTAGTAGTAGTAGTAGTAGTAGTAGCAGCAGTAGTAGTAGTAGTAGTAGTAGTAGTAGTAGTAGTAGTAGTAGTAGTAGTAGTAGTAGTAGTAGTAGTAGTAGTAGTAGTAGTAGTAGTAGTAGTAGTAGTAGTAGTAGTAGTAGTAGTAGTAGTAGTAGTAGTAGTAGTAGTAGTAGTAGTAATAGTAGTAGTAGTACTGTCCTTGTTTTTTTTTGTTGTTGTTGTTGTTTTTGTCACTATCACTTTTTTTTATAACTATTATACATTTTTATTTATCTTATAATTATTAGTAAACACTTTTGTAATCTTTATATTTGTTATTACATTGATTATATTACTACTGTTTTGATTATTATAATCCATTTTTAAATTTATATTTTCATTATTATTTTTTTTTATTATTATAATTGTTACTATTGCTTTTATAATAGTTTAATTGAGTTTATTTTTTTATAATTTTAATTGTATTATTTTTTATTATAATCATCTTTATTATAATATCAACTTGTTCATGCATCCTCAATATTGCTTTCGTTAAAAAACATTTCAACAATGTTCGTGTCAGTTTTATACTTAAAGCAGCCACAATAAATGCTGAAAAAATATAGTTAGAGAGCTTGACGTATCCTCTTTTATATTTACTACTATTATTATCCCATGTTTCAGAGACGGCAAGAGAGCTTGAAATGTTTCCTTTTATCCTGACTACAATTATTACTCCACATTTCAGAGACAGCTATAGAGATTCATATGTTTTCTTTTATCGTTACTGCAATTGCTATCCCATATTTCAAAGATAGCTAGAGAGTGATACAAGTGCCCTGTTTTGCAAACAAAGACCGTTACTCTCATATATCAGAGATAGCTAGAGAGTTAGAGGTGAAGACAGGTGCCCTGTTATACAAACTTCAAATGTTACCCCCATATTTCAAAGATTGGTAGAGGTGAACCCAGGTACCCTGTTATACAAACTTCAAATGTTACCCCCATATTTCAAAGATTGATAGAGGTGAACCCAGGTACACTGTTATACAAACTTCAAATGTTACCCCCATATTTCAAAGACTGATAAAGGTGAACCCAGGCACCCTGTTATACAAACTTCAAATGTTACGCCCATATTTTAAAGATTGATAGAGGTGAACCCAGGTACCCTGTTATACAAACTTCAAATTTTACTCCCATATTTCAAAGATTGATAGAAGTGAACCCAGGTACCTTGTTATACAAACTTCAAATTTTACTCCCATATTTCAAAGATTGACAGAGGTGAACCCAGGTACTCTGTTATGCGAACTTCAAATGCAAACTGCAATTGTCCCTCCTATGATACAGAGGCTTTCCCACCTGTGGAGCGTTTAGATCAGTTGTGGCTTGTTGATGGTAACCCATACACTTGTAACAATGGAATCAGGCCTATACAGACATCACCAACTTTCAGGACAGCTGTGATGTATATCAGAGTCACATTCAGAGAACCAGGTGCTTCAATTTGTTCTTTGTTGTTGTTAATCTTTGGTATCAAGTATTATTCCTCTTTACACCTTAAAAACTATAGGTGCAATCCTTAAACAGTATAGAGAATATCTTTACAATTCAACCTCTAGAGGTACAATCTTTACACCTTTAACACTAGGAAGTCAATCATTCTTTCAAGAGCAGATATACATTGATAGTTCGACCGATCGATACAGAAGTAGAATGAGAGAAAATCAAAAGACAGTACAGACGGAGAAAGAAGAAAATGTTAAGGAGGGATTGGGTGATCGGTTAAATCTTTAGGAATCTAAATAAATATCAGGGAACGTAGAAAGAGGAGAGAAAGTGGAAGGAGGAGATGAGGAAGCAAGCTTATCGAAACATTACGAGAAGAATTGGAGAGAAAGATACACAGTGAGTATAGAGTAAATATTAAAACTATAAAGCGCACTGGACATCTCCCGAATGTACGTTTTTAATAGAGGGATTGAGAGCACGGAAAGAAGAAGAGAGAGAATATGTATGCCTGTGTGAGGTGGAGTGAGAGACATACAGAGAGAATAGTAAGAGAGAGAGAGAGGTAGAGACAGAGACAGTTTGACAGACACAGAGACAGATAGACAAAGAGAAAAGTGTGTGTGTGTGTGTGAGACAGATAGACAGAATCAAAATTGGTCGTAAATTTAAAACCTTCCACTTCACAGGTGCGGCACATAACATTTCCATCCGCCTGTTTAACCAAGTGATGAGTGCTCGACGTACCATGACTTGTTCCACACGTTTAATACACCAAGTAGACACAGCTGGGACGGTTTACGACTTTCCTTGTTTCACTAAATATTTCGTTGACTTCATCACAATTGACGGTGTAGGGGTCTTCAAGATCTGTGACCTTCTGATCAGTCCAGGTAGCACTATTGCTATTGTCCTTTGAAACTCCTCCTTGTCCTACTACTACTACTACTACTACTACTACTACTACTACTACTACTACTACTACTACTACTACTACTACTACTACTACTACTACTACTACTACTACTACCTCTACTACTACTACTACTACTACTACTACTACTACTACTACTACTACTACTACTACTACTACTACTACTACTACTACTACTACTACTACTACCACTACCACTACCACTACTACCACTACTACTACTACTACTACTACTACTACTACTACTACTACTACTACTACTACTACTACTACTACTACTACTACTACTACTACTACTACTACTACTACTACTACTACTACTACTACTACTACTACTACTACTGCTACTACTGCTACTATCTTCTTCTTCTTCTTCTTCTTCTTCTTCTTCTTCTTCTTCTTCTTCTTCTTCTTCTTCTTCTTCTTCTTCTTCTTCTTCTTCTTCTTCTTCTTCTTCTCCTTGTTATTATTATTATTATTATTATTATTATTATTATTATTATTATTATTATTATTATTATTATTATTCTTATTATTATTATTATTATTATTATTATTATTATTATTATTATTATTATTATTATTATTATTATTATTATTATTATTATTATTATTATTATTATTATTATTATTATTATTATTATTATCATAATTATTATTATTATCATTATCATCATTATTATTATTATTATTATTATTATTATTATGATTATTATTATTATTATAGTTATTATTATTATTATTATTATTATTATTATTATTATTATTATTATTATTATTATTTTTATCATCATAATTATTATCATTATTATTATTATTATTATTATTATTATTATTATGATTATTATTATTATTATTATTATTATTATTATTATCATTATTATTATAATTAGCATTAGTATTAGTATCATTATCATTAGATTTGTTCTAAATTTTTTTGCAGCATTATTTTTTTTTAACTTCAGACAAAAGATTAACAAGCTACTTATTTAATGTTGATTGACAATTTTATGATCATCAAATGTTTTTTTTTTTTTATATCGTTATTTGTATTTTGAAAGATACAGGTTTTTAAACTGTTAACTTTTTTCGCTTTCTCTTGTTAATACTTGCACATTCTTTTTTTTTAAATTAATTGCATTATTTTCCTTCTTTTCTATCCGTTTTGTTCGAATGTTTTAGTTTTAGTTTTTGTTGTTGTTGTTTTTTTTGTTTTCGTTTTTATTACGATAGTTTTCTTTAGGTTGATGAATTTTTTTGTCCAACAGGTCGAAACATAGCAGCGTTCCAGACAGCATACAGAATCAAACTTCCAAGCCGAATATATGTACAAGACGCTATTGCTAAATATGCTGTGGACGGTTACACCTACCAGGACAGGCCAAACTATCAGGTTTGCAGTGTGCTGGACTCACCGCACTGGGGTCTCCGGATGCTCATGCAGAGCGTGAACCTGATAACCATCTACAATACCGGCGGTGGGTGCTTCAAAACAAAGTCTCGTTACAGCGAGTCGGTCTGCGGAAAGAGAGACAGGGACTGGGCGGATGACAATGTAGTTCACTTAATTTTTCAGCGAGGAAATGAAAGAGAGAGATAGAGAGAGAGAGAAATAGAGAGAGGCACTCAGATAGACATAGGGAGACAGAGAGAGACAGAGACACAGAGAGAGTCAGAGAGAGATACAGACAGAGAGACAGAGAGAGATACAGACAGAGACAGAGGCAGAGAGAGACAGACAGAGACAGAGAGACAGGGAGAGAGACAGAGAGGGAGACAGACACAGAGAGAAAGAATTCAAATACATATAAACTAATAGTTATGATCATTCAAATTGCTCACTTACACCTAGGGCATAAGTAAATCATTTTATTTGACGTAAAAAATCACAAACTACCTTGTCGCAGAACGCATCTGTTTAGTTCAGATAGCAAAGGAGAATTCCCTCCGATATCTGGTGAGAGATTCATGCATATCTTATGTGGTGCTTGTTTGGTGCGCGTAGCGACAGATATTAATTAGATTTCATGGGTAACTTATAAGGATGGTCGTGTCTTTTTTTTTTTTTTTTTTCGTGGTTACCATTTGGTCTTGTAAGACGTGAATGAACATGATTCTTCATGATCGTTATCGATTGGCCAAATAATCATGGGAAAATATTGCATTGTGCTCTTCACCAATCTTCTAAAGATCCTTCGACGTTCCTTATGAAACTATGTCGGCACAAATAAAAATTGCTCGGCACAAATAAAAATTTTCAGAACCAATTTAAAAATTACCAAGATCATACTAGAAACATCCTGGCTTACATTTTTCTTTTTTTTTTTTCCTTTTCAGACGCGTCAGCACAAGGTAGATCAAGAATTTATTACAATTGATTTTAATGTAACAACAATTTGTTTCTTATATAAATTTAAATGATTGTATCACTGTGCTCGGCACATTTTAAAAACAACTTTGTAAGATATTTTACAGTGTCGTAACCAAGCGTCTTGTATTTACACCATAGATTGATGATCATTCATGTCATGTGTTCTGTGTTTTTGACTTCTCATAACTTTGGTTACCAATATTGGAACAATAAAGCAGTGGTGGAAAGATTAACACGAGGACGCACTAGTGTGCGAAAGTGTAAGAGAGACAGGGACGGCGGATGGAGGACAGACATGGGAGGACATGACTGAAACAAAACGGGGTCGTGGTGGAGGATGAAGGAGAGAGGAAGAAAATAGAAGAAATTTTGGCAGACAGACACACAGACAGACACACAGACAGACATACAATTTCACAGAAACAGTGCATGAAGTTGATTTAGAGCTAAAGTTTCTAGAGTCTTAAAAATTCTGTGTCAGAACACACACCCACACATTCTCTCTCTTCTTTCTCTGTGTCTCTGTCTCTCTCTCTCTCTCTCTGTCTCTCTCTCTCTCTCTGTCTCTCTCTGTCTCTCTCTCTCTCTTCTTTCTCTGTCTCTCTCTGTCTCTCTGTCTCTCTCTCTCTCCTCGCCTGTCTTTCTTTCCTTTTCTGGCATAATAATTAGAAGAGAAATCAAAATACTGGAAAACTAGATACAAGAACGGACACACAGAGTTAGACTAGAAATTCTCATCTCGTCTTACGTCTCTAATCCACAAGGCGTAGGAATGTTTGAATTTAGCCAAGAACTTCCTAGTGGGAGAAACGTTACACTTTTCAACAAGACCGACCCATCCTACGAGGCTTTCTTCGTCATAGTTCAGCCCAAGAAGGAAGACGTCATCAGCAGATTTAGATTTAAGAAAACTGATGGTGTACGGAATTACCATCTGTGCGAGGTGGAGACTCTTGGAGGTCAGTCACGTCCCAAACTTTGCCACACGTTTATAGTGGTAACTTTATTACGTTATTTTTTTTTTTTTTAGAAATTGGTAAATTTTGAAATGTAAAGAAAAGTTAGAAAACAACGAGTTGTAGGTTAGACCCTTTTCTCTCTCTTTCTGTTCTTGAATGTGCGAAGTGTAAAGTAACCAAAGAATCAGTAAATATTTGCTTATGGCCACTTCTTTCAACAGGAAATTACAGAAGAACACTCGAGCTGTTTGGAAAGTACTGTACCGTTGAGTTTCAGCAGCAAGTAGTGTATTTTTTTCTCGTTCTCTACCTGATTGTTGGGAACAATTTCTTTTTATTTCTTAATCAATATGCACATTCATTCCCGTGACTATGTACAGGAAATTTTGAATAGCAAAATAATAAAATGATTCACTTTCAGTTTGATTAAATGAGCTTTAGAAGACCTGTTCTTTCTTTTCATATCATATACTTACATCGTTTGCGAGAGTAAACTTGCCTGTTAATAATAATAATAATAATAATGAAGTTATTTCCTAGCGCCTCTTCCTACTTGTAGGCTCGAAGCTCTTTACAATAGTCTATTTACAAACGTTTAACATAGTGACACTAGTCTATAGTCTAAAACATAGTCCATTAACAATTCAAACAAACAGAAGAGGGAAAATAAATAAGTTACATGTACAAAGAAAATAAGAAAAGACATTGACAATAAGACAGATTTCTCAGACTAATTAAGGTCTTCATGACTGTTGTTCAATATGTTTTCCCAGGTTTGAACCTGCTCAAAGCTCAAGTTTACTGGACACAGGTTTAGAAATGATTTATCTCGCTATGGACGAAAAAATCACTGTTTAAATCATGGTTCATATTCACTATAGACCGGATAAAACACAGTTTACAACATGGTTCAAGCTCATTATAGACAGGATAAACACAGTTTACAACATGGTTCAAGCTCATTATAGACAGGATAAACACAGTTTACAACATGGTTCAAGCTCATTATAGACAGGATAAACACAGTTTAAACCATGGTTCATGCTCATTATAGACAGGATAAACACAATTTAAAACATGGTTCATGCTCATTATAGACAGGATAAACATAGTTTAAATCATGGTTCATGCTCATTATAGAGAGGATAAACATAGTTTAAAACATGGTTCAAGGTCATTATAGACAGGATAAACATAGTTTAAAACATGGTTCAAGCTCATTATAGACAGGATAAACATAGTTTAAAACATGGTTCAAGCTCATTATAGACAGGATAAAAATAGTTTAAAACATGGTTCAAGCTCATTATAGACAGGATAAACATAGTTTAAAACATGGTTCATTCCCATTATAGACCGGATAAATATAGTTTAAAACATGGTTCGTGCTCATTATAAACATGATTAGCACAGTTTGAAACATGGTTCATGCTCATTATAGACCGGATAAACATAGTTTAAAACATGGTTCAAGCTCATTATAGACAGGATAAACACAGTTTAAAACATAGTTCAAGCTCATTATAGACAGGATCAACACAATTTAAAACATAGTTCAAGCTCATTATAGACAGGATTAGCACAGTTCAAGAAATCGTTTATGCTCGTCATAGGCAAGATAAACGTAATTTCAGAATTTTTTTTTTTTTTGCCCGTTATGGGTAAGATAAACGCAATTTCCAAACTTGTTCTATGAATGTTATCGACAAGATAAACACTTAAAGAAATGTTTTAAGCTCGTTATGGACAAGATAATCACAGTTTAGGATACTGGTTTATGCTCGTTAGGAACAAGATAATACAATTTTGGAATTGGTTTTATGCTCAATATGGACAGCATAAACACAGTTTAACGTAAGGTTTATGCACGTTAAGGACAAGATTGACTCTTCCAGAAAGGAGAGAAGTTTTACCCTGCCTAACTAAATCTAAAAATAAACATTGTCTCGTAAGGGGAAAGAGAGTCAGAGTCCATCTTGCAGCAGTTAAAATGTGTAACTCAGGAAGTTTGAGAAACATGTTCAGTGCTGAAGGATATTTTTAGAACGTTTCGAGTTTTCAACAGCAGCTTTCACTGCATAATGTCGATTTGAGGATAGAAATGTGCACACTTCTTAGAGAGGCTATGGTAAATTGCTAAGCTTTTAAACCAATAAACCCCTCAGAACTCAACTGCTGCCACGTCAGTTACGGACATGTATGCCTGAATTTTACGGTTCAATCCCCAAATCCTTTGTGCAGCCACATTGAATATAGACATGGAATCTGTCCTTTGGGTTTCACCGGCAATTTCTGTGACGAAGGTGAGACGTTGAATATATGTATTTTTTTTACTTCACTGATTCATTATTTACCTGCTATGGCCAGATCAAGGACTTTGCTGATGGTGAAGTCCCCTTTCTGGAGGAAAATACCTGCAGTTAATCAGGCGAATTTTTGGTTCCCTAACTGCAAATAACCAGGCGAGCTTTCGTTATTTATGTCACGTACCTTAACTGGAGGTAACCAGGCTAATTTGCCTCTTCCAAGTAAAGTAACTGAAATGTCAAGATTCTACTAGACAACTTCTATCTAAATGCTACCTGTTTTTTTTTAGATTTGCTGGTTCGCAACTCAGATTAGTCAGTTCTCGGCCATCACCTGCTCATTTTATAAAGAAACTTCTTAACAGCTTTCTTTCTCCAAATATCTAGAGAGCGCTTACTATAATGTAGATATTATCTTGTTTTACAAAGAGAAACCAGCCTATATACTCTAGATATATAGAGAGAGCCTCGGCGTTTTGTCTCTAGAAATACAGAAAGAGTCTCGGCTTTCTTTCTCTAGATATACAGAGAGAGAGAGAGAGAGAGAGAGAGAGAGAGAGAGAGAGAGAGAGAGAGAGCGTTTTTTTATTTCTAGATATACAAAGAAAGACCCGTCTTTCTATCTTTAGATGTACAAGGTATTTAGTTATCTTCTTTTCCAAAACTTTTTTATAATTAGCCATAATTTCAGATCACTATTTTATCCGCCTTTTTTTCCTCAATTTATCTTGATTTGGATTTGGAAAATACATTTTTTCAGAATGTCCAGAGGAATATTACGGGCTCGATTGCAGTTCGCATTGTGCCGATAGCTGCAAAGAAAGGAAATGCGACTTTAGAAATGGAAAATGTGTTAATTGTCATCCTGGATATACTGGCTTTTTGTGTGATCAGGGTAAGACTAGATTCTCGTGACGTTAAAGCAGCAATGCGTCTTTCTCCTCACCGCCACCCTCATACCACTTTTTTGTTGTTTCTGCGATGCATTGTTGGGTTGTATCATATCAGTCTATGGGAGAAAGGCGACTTTTCGTGGTTCCTGAAAAAAAAATACACATGAACTTTATGAACACGATAGAAAAACAATCGTTCTGCATTTAAGCACGAATCGATAACGACGTTGAAACACTCAAATGATGAAATCCTAACAAGATTCGTATACTTGGGATTATGGTGAGTTTCAGCTGATATGGAAGAAGGAAAGAGTTGGTATTTATGAAATTTATATATAAAAAAGAATTGTCCCAAAACTCTTAAGAATAATATAAATTTTAAAAACTGTTTAACAGCACAAGACATTTTAGGGGACGTTCTTTAAGAGTATAGGCGGTGAACTAATCTTGGCAACAGCCAGGGCGAGCGAAATAACCTGTATCAGAAAATTGAGGGGAAAGAGAGAGAAAATTCAAAGAGAATTAGATAATTATTCTGGATTTATCAATATATTTCTTTAATGAAATCAATATCTAATAAAAGTTACTTCACTTTAGACAAGAACAGAACCGCAAAAAACGGAAACCGTAAAGAGGTACAGGAACTTTAGACGCGAATTTTGAGGAATGTATGATAGCCACAAGATGTTATAATCTTTTTTATTCCCAACAAAACCTATGCAAGAGTCTCCATGATTCTAAAAAAAAAAGCCAAAACTTTGCAAGAGTCTCTATGATTCCAACATAATTTATGCAAAAGTCTCTATGATTCAAAAAGAAACCCCAAAACTCTGCAAGAGTCTCTGAGATTTGAACAAAATCTATCCAAGAGATTCTATAATTCCAAAATAATCTGTGCAAGAGATTCTATGATTCCAACATAATCTTTCCACAGTCTCTTTGATTCCATCATAATCTATACAAGAGTCTCTTTGATTCCAACATAATCTATACAAGAGTCTCTTTGATCCCAACATGATCTATACAAGAGTCTCTTTGATTGCAACATAATCTATACAAGTCTCTTTGATTTCAGCATAATCTATACAAGAGTCTCTTTGATTTCAACATAATCTATACAAGAGTCTCTTTGATTTCAACATAATCTATACAAGAGTCTCTTTGATTTCAACATAATCTATACAAGAGTCTCCTTGATTCCAACATAATCTATACAAGAATCCCTTTGATTCCAACATAATCTATACAAGAGTCTCTTTGATTCCAACATAATCTATACAAGAGATTCTATGATTCCAACGTAATCTATGCAAGAAATTCTATGATTCCGACATAATCTATACCAGTAATTCTATGATTCCAATATTATCTGTGCAAGAGATTCTATGATTCCACCATAATCTATACAAGAGATTCTATGATTCTAAGAAAACCTATTCTCGAGGCTCTATGATTTGAAAATCATCTATGCAAGAGATTTTATGATTCTAACATAATCTATACATGAGGCTTTACGATCCAACATAATCTATACCGCGAGGCTCTATGATTTGAACATAATCTATGCAAGAGACTCTCTGATTTCAACATAATCTATACAAAAGTCTCTATGTTTCAACATTATCTACGCAAGAGTTTCCATGATTTTAGAAAAAAATCTGTGCAAGAGATTCTATGATTTCTATGATTCTAAACAAAATATATGCAAGATACTCTATGGTTAAAAAAAATATCTAAGGAAGAATCTCTATGATTCCAAAGTGATCTATGCAAAAGTCTATGTGATTCCAATATAATCTATACAAAAGTCTCAATGATTCAAAAAAAAACTAATTTTTTATCAAATTTTGCACCATCCACTTAGGACATATCATGATTTTTATTTTTCAAATTTATTCCTTACTTCTCCAAGTCTCTCCGTTTCTCTCAGTTGTAACCACTCTCTTTAGCTTTTTCTGCCATCTCAGTTTTTTGCCAAATTGGGGCCTTAAATTTGCCCAATTTTTAAAAAAAAATGTGTCGACAAATTTGCCAAAAAGGCTCACATTTATCAAGAACATTTGCCGGGCAGATTTAAGCATCCCAGCAAGTATATACACGCCATATGTGGAAAAATAAATAGAAGACAATAATTTATAGTTAAAGGCAGCTTTTATTATTTCCATAATCTCAAAATTTCAGGCAATAATAACAATAATAATTAATAATAATAATAATAATAATAATAATAATAATAATAATAATAATAATAATAATAATAATAATAATAATAATAATAATAATAATAACAAAACTACTATAGCGTCTTCCCTCTGAAAAAGCTCAAGGCGCTTTACACAAATATACCAGGGCATATTGATAAGTTTTGCCTCCAAGTCCATAACTTTGGAAATAATGAAGACAAACAAATGATACTTACACCAAATGAAAGGTCATTTTATTTAGCACCAGATGACATATCATTTTTCAACATAATCACCGTCCCGTTCGATACAGAGCCGCCACCGACGGACGACCTGTTGGATGCCGTCAGCGAAGAAGTCAGCAGTCTTGTCTCTGCACCAAGAAAGAACAGCATTCTTCACATCTTCGTCTGTCTCGTAACGGTTGCCCTTGAGGTAATCCTTGAGTTTTGGAAAAAGGAAGAAATCGCTCGGAGCAAGATCTGGGCTATAAGGCGGGTGCGGTAATGTCCGGAGGCCTAAACGATCTAAAGCCGTGCGAGTCTCCAAACTTGTGTGAGGGCGAGCGTTGTCGTGATGGATGATGGTGCTTCTCACGAACCTCGCTTCCAGTTTCTCCAGTGTGTTCACATATTTCGTAGAATTCACGGTGTTGCCTTGTTCCAAAAATTCTGTGTGAACCACACCCTCACTGTCCCAAAAGATCGTGAGAAGCACCATCATCCATCACGACAACGCTCGCCCTCACACAAGTTTGGAAACTCGCACGGCTTTAGATCGTTTAGGCCTGCGGACATTACAGCACCCACCTTATAGCCCAGATCTTGCTCCGAGCGATTTCTTCCTTTTTCCAAAACTCAAGGATTACCTCAAGGGCAACCGTTACGAGACAGACGAAGATGTGAAGAATGCTGTTCTTTCTTGGTGCAGAGACAAGACTGCTGACTTCTTCGCTGACGGCATCCAACAGGTCGTCCGTCGGTGGCGGCTCTGTATCGAACGGGACGGTGATTATGTTGAAAAATGATATGTCATCTGGTGCTAAATAAAATGACCTTTCATTTGGTGTAAGTATCATTTGTTTGTCTTCATTATTTCCAAAGTTATGGACTTGGAGGCAAAACTTATCAATATGCCCTCGTACGATGATGCAATATACAACATACATGATGTGATCAATTAATAATATCATAAGTAGAAGAAAGTTACAAATATACATATAAAAATTTGTTTTTCAAACATTCATTAAAAGTTGAGCAATCACACTCTCTCTCAAACAACGCACACATGCTGAGGAACCTAAATTCACACTTAGACTGGCAAACACTCAACTCACTCAGTCGCATATACTCCCTTTCATTCACAACACTACCACTTTTATCAAACTTTCACACCTACATACTCTCTAAAACACACACTCTCTTTCACACTCATCAGAGAACTAGTTTTCCTTAACTGCTAACAAAAAAGGCATCGCTAAACTTATTGTTGTAAAGGAAAACTAGTCCTTTGATGTTGTCTTCCGTGAGTCTCCGCTTTGTGGTAGACAAAACAAGATTGTATAATGAAAAACTGCGCTCAGCATCAGCTGAGGAGCATGTTGGGAAGGCGTACTTGGACGCCAGTGGAGCGAGAGCAGAAGCATGATAGTTCGCAGACTTCCAAAAAAGCAGTCAGATCATTGTTCCCATTAACGGACTCTCTCACTGCACTCGGCCCCAGTTTCTCAACATATCTCGTCAACTCATGCTGCGGAAATTCAACAAAGTCAGGAATAGCGGAAAATATTCAGATATGTCACGGGATATATTTTTTTTCACTATTTTTTTTTTCCGCAATTTGTCAAGATTTCCCAATTTTGGGGTATTTGCCAAACTTGGTCATTGGCACTAAAATGTGCGGCCGCAAAGAATGCAGATGACAGCTTTTTGTCTATCTCTCTCCAGTGATTTCCTAATCCATTTCTTATTCTCTCAGTGCTGATGTCTTTCCGTCTCTTTATCTGCGTCTCATTTTGCCTTGTAAAATTTTCTCCCACGGTAGCAGTTTTCTTACGTCTCTTTCCTCTCTGGTTATCTCTTTTTCAGTTCCTATCGCTCTCTCTCTATCTATCTCTTTCTCCCTCCCTCTCTCTCTCTCTCTCTCTCTCTCTCTCTCTCTCTCTCTCTCTCTCTCTCTCTCTCTTTTTCTCTTACTGTGTTTCTTTGTCTTCATCTTTGTATCAATCCTCCTAGGAAAAAAAAGTCCCCAAGAAAATAAAATAAAATCATAAATAAGGTTTAAAAAACACCCTGGCTATGGAAAGCAACATTATCACACTTTTTAGCAGAACTCAAAGTAAAGTTTGTCCAAATAGGTATCAGCTCAAAATTTCAAGATAAAATCTTTATCCGGTCTGTAGATTTAGTCCATCTGACCTTACTGAGAAAAGAGGGAAAACGTAAGACGTGGCGCTATTTCGAACCCCCCAAAAAATGTGATAAATTTACTCAGCTTAATTTAAAAGACATTTTAACCCACCAAACTGAGCTATTTCAGCTGTTCACTCGGTTTTATTGAACTCACAACTTTGGTCAAATATCTTTAAAGATAAAAATATTTCTTTTAATCAAAAATATATGTTCGTGGATTTCATATATCAAATTTATACTGTAGATGTCTTGTAGATATCCCTAATCTTGAAAGAGACAATTTTTCATATTATTTTTTTCTAAATTGAAGAACCATAGATATAGTGAAGATTGTTTGATTATTTATATCTGGGACCACAATCTAGTTCGAACAGTCTTAAACTGGGTGTAATTAGCTCCCTTGACTGACGAAGTTTATCCGCACATATTTTTTTTATAGCTAGAGCAAGTATAGATCTATAAGCCTTACTACAATTATGCTGCTACATATTATTACTCTCCTGTCTTGACAGCGTGTACAAACTACTATGGCGCGGGCTGTTCGAAGCAGTGCAGTTTTTTCTGCGATGCAACTAACTCGACCAAACCCGTATGTGATTACAGGACTGGAGCTTGTCTTCAGGGCTGTAAAAGTAACCGCGTCGGGGAAAGGTGCCAGTGGGGTAAATCCATACCTTAGTATGTCTTCATGTTTTGGGTGGGCTTGAGTGGGTGAAGATACCCTAGCTCTTAACATAAGCGCATTGATATGTGAGGGTGTTTCCGTGTGTGTGTGTGTGTGTGTGTTACTTGATCGATGTCGACTTGTCACTACGTGAGCTTAGACTTAGCACTAGAGGTTATCACGTTATTAGTTTTTATGCCCAGCGAATCAAAAAGTTTCCTTTCTGACACAGAAAAATTACTGATTTTATTTAAATAATATGTGACTCTGAGCTGTTGTTGTTTTGTTGTATCTCTTAAGTTTTCCCCTATTCTTTAGTAATTATACCATATATATATATATATCTTTCGGGAAAACCTGATATGGAGAAGATGGAAACGCTGTTGGAACAGTTCCAGAAATTGGAAAAGCTATGAACCGTCTTTCTTTATCACCTTTGTCTCTGTGAGAGGTACGAAGAACTTCCATTTCAGATTTCTTCTCTATGTTTCACTGTTTGTCAAGCTAGTTTGCTGTCCTTTTTTGAAATCTAAATCTTCATTTGTTATACTGAGTGGCATGGGGTTTTCAAAACCGCTTTTTATCAGGTAATATTTAGTTTTTTAACGCTCTCTTTCTCGATCTCTCTCTCTCTCTATCTCTCTCTCTCTCTCTCTCTCTCTCTCTCTCTCTCTCTCTCTCTCTCTCCCTCTCTCCCTCCCTCCCTCCCTCCCTCCCTCCTCTCTATCTATCTATCTATCTATATATCTACATATCTACATATCTATCTATATATCTACTCTCTCTCTGTATTTTCGCTGTAATTTGATTTATTTGCTCTCTATCTCCTTTTTTGTGCAGATCATTGCAGTAATCACTGCTTTGGAGGTAAAACACTATGTGATCGATATTTAGGAACGTGTTTGCTAGGATGTGAGCCTGGATATACCACTCCCTTCTGCAATAAAGGTAAATTTGGTCTTTCCTAGAATGTGAGCCTGGATATACCTCTCCCTACTGCAATAAAGGTAAATTTGGTCTTTGCTAGGATGTGAGCCTGGATATACCACTCCCTTCTGCAAAAAACGGTAAATTTGGTCTTTGCTAGAATGTGAGCCTGGATATACCACTCCCTACTGCAATAAAGGTAAATTTTGTGTTTGCTAGGATGTGAGCCTGGATATACCTCTCCCTACTGCAATAAAGGTAAATTTGGTCTTTGCTAGGATGTGAGCCTGGATATACCACTCCCTTCTGCAATAAAGGTAAATTTGGTCTTTGCTAGGATGTGAGCCTGGATATACCACTCCCTTCTGCAATAAAGGTAAATTTGGTCTTTGCTAGGATGTGAGCCTGGATATACCACTCCCTTCTGCAATAAAGTTAAATTTGGTGTTTGCTAGGATGTGAGCCTGGATATACCACTCCCTTCTGCAATAAAGGTAAATTTGGTCTTTGCTAGGATGTGAGCCTGGATATACCTCTCCCTACTGCAATAAAGGTAAATTTGGTGTTTGCTAGGATGTGAGCCTGGATATACCACTCCCTTCTGCAATAAAGTTAAATTTGGTCTTTGCTAGGATGTGATCCTGGATATACCTCTCCCTACTGCAATAAAGGATGTGAGCATTAGAGGTAAATTTGGTCGCCTTCTCGATCAGTTCATTGCTGTTTCGATGACTGTCTTACTGCCCTGTCTAGGACTTTCCATCTTCGTTCGTCGGTTCTTTAGCAGCAACAATCATTTTGCCATGTTCCGGTACTAAAACATTTCTTTCGATTATTCATATAAAAGTTTTATTGTTCGTTGAAATAAACTGATGGGAAGAAAATGTCTTCATCAGATGGCGCCGCGTTGCCTCGCTGACTGTCTCAAAGTAGTTACCTGCAAGACATTTTAGTTCGTCATCTGATAAAAGTATCTAAACTTATCAAACAGAAACTGCAAATTTTTAGTTCAACGTTCGTGTTATAACATAGGTCCAAAATTATGGAAGAATCTTCTTCAACGAATAAGGGAAGCACGATCTTCATAACTTTTCTATTTTATGCCGAAACAGCCCCTGTTCAGCTACGAATGATTTTGTCAACTTGAAAAAGAATAGTTAAGCATTTTGTAAAATTCAAGTCTATTGAAATAATTATCTTTTAAATAATCATTATTATGCAGGTACAAATAACTGCGCGGCTTCGAGTTCCCGCAAAGCAATTCACTTTTATACACCTAATATTAAAGTTCATATATTTTTTTTAAATATGCGTTTAAAAGGATTTAAAGACAAATTGGGAAAATAGAGACTTAGTCGATTTTCTTTATTAGAAAATCGTTTATGCCAGATTGCCGAGCCATTTACAAAATTATTATATTTTCTTTTGCTCTTTCTTTTTAAAATTTACGGTATTTTTTTCATGTTATTTATTTTCAATCCAGAATGCGTACCGGGCACCTACGGCAAGGGATGCAAGAAAAATTGCAGCCCAAATTGTGACCCTAAAGGGTGTGATGGAATGACTGGTCAGTGCATCCACGGCTGTAAAGCTGGCTTTCAAGGAGCGCCGACTTGCAACCAAAGTCAGTAGCTTTATGTCTCACTTATTGCTGCTAAGAAAATCTACAACTAAAAGTTTAAAATATGTTTATTTTACTTACAAGGACAAAAGTTTATCTTTTATTATTATTATTATTTTTTTTTATCCATCTGCCTCTTCAAATAATTGTCGATGTCATGTACGAAGGGTTCAAAATGAATAACTGTTAAGTCTCACCAGAACAAAACCCGACTGGCGGGTTAAAGGTATTAAAGGTATTTGCGACAATGGAAAAAGGCTGAAAAAATTGAGTTCTTGATCCCTCTATAATACATGTACAACACTGAATCTGGATCCCCATCAAGAGGTAATGTTTTGACCATGAAGTTGGAATTCTTGATCGTTGTCGTATATATTTAGAGCACTGAATCTAGATTTCCATCAAGATGAATTTGAGTTTAAAATTGAAAGTTTGCCATCTTTCTCTTTAAAAATAACCATGGCCGAGGACACTTCGTTTTACAATCTGTATAGAAACTGAAAAGTTGAAGTCACTCATGGAATGTAGTGCTACAGTGTCGGGAAATTAGAAGGAGTTAATAACGAGTAAGAATCTTTCAATCAATTTCTTTTGTAGACTCATCTCATTTTAATTCCCAAGCGATCCTTATATGTATATTTCCTAATCTAAATGTTGAAGTCATGCATATGGTTGCGATGCCAAATCTTTCAGATATCAATATCAATAAAATAACTGAAAATAACTGAAAATCTTAAAATTAAACCCTGCCAGGGACGGTTTGTAACTACTGAAAATTGATTTCATATTTTATCCACGTTCTCAGAATGCTATAGAGGCAGCTACGGGAAGGGATGTAGATCGAGGTGCAGCTCTCATTGCAAACGTGGAACGTGTTATGCAGGAAACGGAGCCTGTAACCTCGGCTGCAACCTCGGCTATGAGCCTCCACTCTGCAATAATGGTATCGGGCAACCATATTGAGCAACTCAATGTTTATTCAGTCTATACTGCACGATTGAGTCTTTTTCAGGTGTTGAGAATTGTGCGAGTGATAACATTCATTCTATTCACACAGGACAATATTGTCAACATTCACTCTGTACACTGTTCACTGTATACGCATGGCACATGTTAACATTCACTTTTTTCATTGAAAGAGTGTTAACATCCACTTTGTTCATAAGACAAGTGTTAACATTCTCGCTGTATATAAAACAAGGCTTAACATGCACTCCTCACACAGGACAAGCATTGCAGTTCTATTTGTATGCTCCAAATTTGTGCGAGGACGTGGCGTTACAATATTTTGCTTGACTGTATCGGCATTGTTATATCATGAAGAGATTCAATTGTTCTATCATATTATTGTTTCAACTCTTGTGGGAAAATTGACAACAACAGTATGTTCCAGCTGATCACATCAACCAGAAGACAGAGATTTATAAATGGTCATCACCTACAGCATCGGCAGTGGAAAAATTTGAGTGAGGATAAATTTCGGCGTCGTAAACAGGGCCGTCATTCTCTCAATTCTTTTTACATTATTCTCTGCTGATGTCATGGTTGCACTTGCAAAGAGGATGATCTCTCAACCGAGGTATTAACAATTTATGGCACAGAGACCCGTGTCGGATTGTCAAAGACAATCACCGACTTACCGGAGGAATTAGCCCAGGTGATGGTGTTCAAAAACCAGAAACCATTCAGGGCTTCAGATCTGTGGTACCGGGATGACGGATCAAGTGTTCAAATATTTGAATCAGTACAGGTGAACGCAAGCAAGAAGTCAGTTGTCAACGTATAAGAAAATTTGGAAAAAAAAAATAACACTTAAGTCTAACACCAGAGAGGTACCTTTCTCTGCCATTGCAATCTACCTTTGTGCGTGTGAAACAGATTAGAAAGAATGGCATAGACTATAGACCTGAGATGCTTCCATGCACTCCTGGACTTCTCTGAGAGAGATCCTGCTTTTCTCTGGTCTCTTCAGACTAGTGTCGGCTGAGAGAGCTGTGTATTGCCTGAGAATTTAACAATCATCTGGTACTCTTCCCCTATTTTTCGAAGCAGATTAACTACAGTTCAGCTTCTGCAAGACTTATCCATTTTTTTTCCATATGGAGAGGCGGGTAAAGGAATATCCAAGCAATCCAAACTTAATTTTTATTTCTAGACATGGTGTACCCAGAATGCCTTAAAAAAATTTATTGAGAAATGAACTTTACCTGGGGAAAAATATGTTTACACTATTATATGTAACACTGATTATTTTTTTCTGTGCCATTATGCAAACAAAAACTTTGTGAAGACAAATAGTCTTAAAAGAACTGTGTAGCAGACTATATTAATTTTTAAACTTTAGACTGTTTTTTTTTCTTTAATTAAATTTCAACATTATTTAACTGTCACAACATCTCGCTCTATTGGCTTCTTAGTACCACACACAGTATTGATTCCTTCTCTAATCATGTTCTTGAATTCCTTTCAATAGCTCTCTAAACACCCTCGAAAATATCAATGAAACTAATTATCTAAAGTTATTTGAACAAACCATATTAATGCATTGATATTTCTAATACATTTTCTGTCAATTTCAAATACATACCTTATAGTCCAGTATTATATACATTTCTTTGAATAAAAAACTCACCCATTGTTTTTGTTTTAGTGTGTAGGCAAAACTATTTCGGTAAAGACTGTCACCAGAGGTGCAGTTCCAGCTGTAAAGGCGGTACCTGCAATCCTTCTAATGGAACGTGTAAAACTTGTGAACCTGGTGCACAAGGACCCAGATGTCGTAAAGGTGTTTTCATCTGTTTTATATCTATGGCTTTTTACTGCCAAACTGGACACAGCATGCCTAGTTTTCAAATAAAGTTGTTGAGATTAAATATTTCATGCGGACTTTCAAGCATACAGTGATAGATCAATGAATGAAATGTTTTAGTTTTTTTTCTATTTTTTGTTTGTTTGTTGTTGTTTTTTAATAGGTTTAATTTTTGCTGTCACCGTGTTTAATGTTCTTTTCAGAAAATGTATTTCCCATTTCACAAGTAAACAAAGTATCTGTCTAAAACCCAAATTAGTAGTAGCTGAAGTATAAAATAAGCTATTGTGATGGTGGTGGAGGTGGTGGTAATAGCAGTAGTTTTAGTAGTAGTAGTAGTAGTAGTAGTAGTAGTAGTAGTAGTAGTAGTAGTAGTAGTAGTAGTAGTAGTAGTAGTAGTAGTAGTAGTAGTAGTAGTAGTAGTAGTAGTAGTAGTAGTAGTAGTAGTAGTAGTAGTAGTAGTAGTAGTAGTTATAGCAGTAATAGTTGTTGTTGTTGTGGTAGTTATATAGTAGTAGCAGAACTAGTAGCATCAGTAGCAATAGCAACAGCAGCAGCAGCAGTAGTAGTGGCAGTAGTAATGGCAGTAATAGTATTAATAGTAGTAGTAGTAGTAGTAGTAGTAGTAGTAGTAGTAGTAGTAGTAGTAGTAGTAGTAGTAGTAGTAGTAGTAGTAGTAGTAGTAGTAGTAGTAGTAGTAGTAGTAGTAGTAGTAGTAGTAGAAGTAGTAGTAGTAGTAGTAGTAGTAGTAGTAGTAGTAGTAGTAGTAGTAGTAGTAGTAGTAGTAGGTAGTAGTAGTAGTGGCAGTAGTGGTGGTGGTGGTGGTGGTAGTCGTGGTAGTAGTAGTAGTAGTAGGTGGTAGTGGTAGTAGTAGGTAGGTGTAGTAGTAGGTGGTAGTGGTGGCAGTGGTTGTAGTTATAGCAGTAATAGTTGTTGTTGTGGTAGTTATATGAGTAGTAGCAAGGAACTAGTAGCATCAGTAGCAATAGCAACAGCAGTAGTGGCAGCGGTAGTAGTGGTGGTGGTCGTGGTGGTGGTCGTGGTGGTGGTGGTAGTGGTAGGTGTGGTGGTGGTAGTAGTAGTAGCGGTGGTAGGTGGTGGTGGTGGTGGTGGTGGTGTAGTAGTAGTAGTGGTAGTAGTAGTAGTAGTAGTAGTAGTGGTGGTGGTGGTGGTGGTGTTGGTAGTGGTAGTGGTGGTGGTGGTGGTGGTGGTGGTGGTGGTAGTAGTAGTAGTAGTAGTAGTAGTAGTAGTACAAGTAGCGGCGGCGGTGGTGGTGGTGGTGGCGGGCGGCGGCGGCGGTGGTGGTGGTGGTGGTGGTGGTGGTAGTGGTAGTGGTGGTGGTGGTAGTAGTGGTAGTAGTAGTAGTAGTAGTAGTAATAGTAGCAGTAGTAGGTGGTAGTAGTAGATGTAGTCGTAATAGTAGTAGTAGTAGTAGTAGTAGTAGTAGTAGTAGTAGTAGTAGTAGTAGTAGTAGTAGTAGTAGTAGTAGTAGTAGTAGTAGTAGTAGTAGTAGTAGTCGTCGTCGTAGAAGTAGGAGTAGTACAAGTAGCAGCAGCAGGCAGTAGTAGTAGTAGTAGTAGTAGTAGTAGCAGCAGCAGCAGCAGTGGTGTAGTAGTAGTAGTAGTAGTAGTAGTAGTAGTAGTAGTAGTAGTAGTAGTAGTAGTAGTAGTAGTAGTAATAGTAGCAGTAGTAATGGCAGAAGTAGTAGTAGATGTAATCGTAGTAGTAGTAGTAGTAGTAAAAGTAGTAGTAGTAGTAGTAGTAGTAGTAGTTGTAGTAGTAGTACTAGTAGTAGCAGCAGCAGTAGTAGTGGTGTAGTAGTAGTAGTAGTAGTAGTAGTAGTAGTAGTAGTAGTAGTAGTAGTAGTAGTAGTAGTAGTAGTAGTAGTAGTAGTAGTAGTAGTAGTAGTAGTAGTAGTAGTAGTAAAAGGTAGAATCAGCAGTTAAAAAAAATAAGAATGGCATAAATCTTTGAGGCTTAGCCTATTTATTTTCGTAAACACAGCGAATTTCACAATAATTATTTTGTTTATGACTGTCATTTTTATTGTAGAATAATCTTCTTATATAGAGACTCTTTTTTGGAGCTTTATGTAGTTTAAAACGATACCAATTTGCCATCTTGTCATGCGTGAAATGTCAAGATATCTTGATACTGTATAAACTTACATTTAAAATAAGGTAAACGTGTAGACTCACTATCCCGAGTTACGAGACAGTAAACACCATTTTAACTTCTTGCACCACAGCATGTCCTCCAGGAAAGTTTGGTGCTGGCTGCCTCAAGACTTGTGCTAAGAACTGTCCGGGACAGAACAGATGTGACCCTGTGACTGGCTTGTGTCAATCTTGCCCTGCAGGAAAAATGGGTCAGAACTGCACACAAAGTGAGAACTGGGCACTGGGTGTAATAGGAGAGCAAATTAACTTATAATTTCACATCCTCTATAAAAGAATTTGGTTAGATAGCGGCATGTTTATGTTCTATTAATCTAGATTAAACGAGACTAATGTATGCTCTTGAAAATACTTCCATAACTTTATCCACAAGATATTGGTCCCGACCTATCACATTAAAACATAATTTTCTGATTCTTCTGAACACCTAAAGACGAACACGTTCGGCACTTCACACTTTGGGGACTTTGAAGAGTTCTGCCGGGTACCTAGACTCCAGGCTAAATAACCTCCAAATAAAGGGCGCCTAGAGACTTCCTTTACTTGATTAGCAAGAAGGCTTCAGATAAGCCAATATGTAGAGGTTCAGACTCAAAAAAATTTATCCCCAACTCGAATTCTGATCAGAACTTCTCAAGTGAAGTTGGAGCCCACCTAACCGCTAATAATAATAATTGCCTTGATACAAATCCTTCGTTTTCTGATCATGAACTGAGCGGGCTTTAAACCCAGCTCCAGATCAACTGCTGTTATTAACTGTGCACGGTTTATTCCGCCCTCAGACTGCGACCTTGGAAGGTTCGGAGTGGGGTGTATCCAGTTCTGCAGCGAATTTTGCTTCCAGGGGTCATGTGATCCTGTCAATGGGTCGTGCATAAATGGTTGTGTGAGAAGCTTCGTGCCGCCAACCTGCAAAAGTAAGATCTCGCCAACCTTTCTGGCCAACATAGTTATGACACGATAAAATTTCAAATGATTTACTGTGAACAGTTTGCGTTCAGCTGCAAATAGTACGGCGTGAATGATAACAATACGATTTAACGGTAGAAAATAAGTGATAATACTTTTCAGAAAACAGACCTATTTTGTCTTTTTTAGGTTTTGTCGTTCTTGAGCTTCCTATTTTTGATGAGTTTCTTTTCTCATTTTGGTTTTTTGATGCCCGTGAGATAAGCAGACCGTGGCAGTCTGCCTCCATTTGCATAACCCTATGATTTTAAAATAAAATATTTTTTTTAGTTTGTTTTGTACAGTTGACAGTTCGAGGTCATTAATACAACATTATCAAGCCAACTTTCGGCTACAATCTTAGAATATTTGTTTATAACTGTTTTTCTTCTTATGTTGCTTGCTTGAAGCATGTCAGAGTGGATGGTATAGCCGCCTCTGTGACGAGCAATGCAGCCAATTCTGTAAACAAAGCGAGTGCGATCCAGGCACGGGAAAATGCTATTCTTGTGTTGAGGGACGCTACGGAGACTTTTGCGAAAAGAGTGAGTCCCGATCCCCTTCGCACTTCTTGTTCTTCAGACGCCGGCGATTAATCTTAGGCTGGGTATCTTAAGGCTTGACGTGGTATTAGTTTACCTTGGAATCAACGATTAGAATTGTGATAGTCCTAGGCTTGGTATTGAAAAAACTGAAGCTCAAATGTGAAACCTTTACTGTTGGCGGCTCAACACGTGAGCAGCCAACTTTTTTTTCTTAAACAAAAAGATGAACGTGGACCTGAAAACCTCCATAAGAAAGATACCTCTTCTGTTTGTAATGCGTTTATAACCCTAGTCGCCAAGAAACTTTAAAGTTTTACCAGAGTTGTAGTTTATATCGAACCCTTTTTTTTAAAGACATTTAAAACGATTATTGTTCTTACAATTTACAAAAAAAAAAAAAAATTCGCACTTTAAGCTTACAATGTATTTACTTGGATTCCCTTACAAGTTGCTGTGGTTAATCATATTTATGAGAGTAGAGATCGACTAGCCGATCTTCTCAACGTTATCTATCTGCACCATAGTTTAAGCTGGGTCTATCTAAAATCAAATAAATCATCAAATATTAAGATTTAATGAATTAGTTGAAAAAAACATCAAGATCCCAATAAAAAAAATATAGTAGAATGACTTGCAGTTCTCAAACCAGGTTCACCGAAGATTTTAAGACCGACACGTTGCTAAACACTGTTCGAAAGGTCTTATTGATAATAACTCTTCACAGAACAAGACGGCAGATTGAAAGTTATCTACCAAAAAGCCAAAGCGATTTTGGCCAGTCTGGAAAACATCAGATGTGGTATGGACACATAAATGGCTTGCCGCGAAAATCAATGCTGAAAAAGTTGAAATTAAGGTCGTATGGATCACAGGCATTGCCATGTCCTCAGCATTTGGACAGCCTCGACAGGACCGCCCTGCTCGACATTGTGAAGACAATCATTGTAAGCGAAGGAGAGCACAGAGTAAATCGTGTCCTGCCGAGCAACATAGTGGTGAACACCAGAGTGCACGGAGCCACGGAGTGGTGAACACCATAGTGCACGGAGCCACGGAGCGGTGAACACCATAGTGCACGGATCCACGGAGCGGTGAACACCATAGTGCACGGAGCTACACAGTGGTGAACACCAGAGTGCACGGATCCACGGAGCGGTGAACACCATAGTGCACGGAGCCACACAGTGGTGAACACCAGAGTGCACGGAGCCATACAGTGGTGAACACCAGAGTGCACGGAGCCACGGAGCGGTGAACACCATAGTGCACGGAGCCTCACAGTGGTGAACACCATAGTGCACGGAGCTACGGAGCGGTGAACACCATAGTGCACGGAGCCTCACAGTGGTGAACACCATAGTGCACGGAGCCTCACAGTGGTGAACACCATAATGCACGGAGCCACGGAGCGGTGAACACCATAGTGCACGGAGCCACGAAACGGAAACCCTTCAGTAGGAATAGAAGAACAGCCCGAGAAAATAGTGGCAGCACAGTCCTTTTCATAACTACTCAAACACCACAGACTCTTCTCAGAAAATAAAAATAAAATAAAACCAGTTTTCACAACG
>JAWDGP010000598.1:75000-80000 GCA_033675545.1 Elysia crispata | reverse complement strand
AAGCAACATGCCTAAGAGGTCTGGTAGCGGGACATATTACAATGATTTGATTGCAAATCAAGGCAGGACTATACCTCCTGATTTACGTTCTATCAAACAAAATACAGGGATCTCGATATAGATCTAGATCTAGAGTAAAATGTTCTAATTTTGATCTAATAGGTCTAGACCTAGAACTAGATCTAGAAACTAGAACTAGCAGTAGGCCCTAAATTAAGTTTATTGTTTACCGATTGGAGAACTTTGAAAGTTCTGATTGCCATAGTGTTTACAGCGTTGTGATTATTCTCAATGTTTAATGCATTTCGTAGACAATTATCTGATCATTAAATGCATGCCTCAAAACATTTAGGAGCACAGCCTGCCTAGGTTAATGAGTACATTTTGTGTCGATATTGACAATGGTGTCGTCGACAATGGTATCGGTACTTTCGGTAACATTGCAGCGGCGGGTGTTTGGAGCTTGGCGGTGTAAACAACCGTCAGGCGCTCGGAGCTTGCACCAAAAAGGATATAGATAATTATGTATTCTCTCTGGTTGCACTAGCCAGACTCTAGCCGAGGTAACGAAGACATCTCGCCTTATCAGCCTTTTCAGAGCAAGCGCGTGAGAGGTCAGCACTGAAACTATTTAATAACCCCTTTAGTCGCCATGCGTAATGTTGATCATCTCTCTATGTGCAAGTTGAACGTGATAAAACTTCAGTTGATAGATTTGCATTGGTAGAGAAAGCGAAGGCTAAGACGACGTTATTGTATTCAAACAAAATACCCCATCTTCAAAGCCGTAGTAAATATCAGCCATGATATTGATACATATTTTAAGAAACAATACATCTATAACAGTATTATGTATGTGACTGCGCACATCTTGGGCGAGTAGGGCGTGTCGGAAATGCGGTAAACTGGCATAGTGTACACAATTTTCCTGTTGCCCTATAGCTTTGTGGGATGCGCTTGTAGCTCGCATGCGATATGAAAGTCCGGTTTTGACAGTAGGAGGGTGAGTCAGAGTGCAAGGACACCCATTTCCAGAAGGTGTAACAAGAATGTTCAGATGCTGGAAGTATGCGATACTTCCCCTTCAATGAATTTCAAGTTCTAAAAATATGGAGAAGAGAAAAACAAAGGTACTATGAAACCCTAGTTCACGCAATACTCGATATTGATCTTAATTGTACTGATAACATAAAAGCATGGTATCAAAATTATGGATTCTCAAAAGGGATGGATTTTTTCCTAGTTTCACGAGAGTGGCCATTGTTACCAGATTTCTCAAGTAACTGGAGTCAGATGCTATCTCAGTTTAGGTTCCAGTTCTAACAGCATTATATAAGCGTTACCGATGCCCAGTCTAAAATTAGCTAGATCTTATACTTATATTGTTCCTACAACTGTCTGCTGATTAAAACACAGCTGTTGCCTGCTAATCACAAGCCGGAGCTGCGAATAAAAACAGCTTGACTTCTTGTATTCTTCCTTAAAGAAATCCTACGTTATCTCTCTGTTGGAACAAGAATTCACTGGAGTGTCGCTTCAGTTTGTCTTTCTCAGATCTATTTGAGATTTTGACCTCATTTTGGCATCAGTTAATGAAAGTTAGGCCGTTAATTGTCCGATGAAGGAAACCTAAATTCATGTTTACAGCAATAAAATAGAAATACTATCAGAGCAGACCAAGACTGGTCTTACTGAATGGCTCAGTTTTTCTTTTAAGGTTAATACAAGATACAGATACAATACCCTGTTAATTCAGAATCATGCCTGAGCCACAAGAACAATCACACCTAGACCTAATAATTAAAGATCTACGTGCCGGGGAAATCCTTGATAACTATTTTCGGTTTGTGTTCATCCAGATTCTCAGCAATTGCTGGTAGCGACCTGTTCAAATGTAGCAATCAGATTTATCACATCTGCCGGTTGCCCTTCTCTAGCAGCAGTACAGTGACAACTGCGTTCCCACATTTACAAAATTAGTTCTGAGCAGCTGCACTGCACAGGAATGTTGTAGTGGGTCAATGAAGATTTTTTTATGTATTGAAGAAGCAGGGATGTTGGAATTGGTAAATCATCAATCATTTTAATATCGTCAAGAGAGAATTGACTCACTGCTACTACTACTACTACTACTACTACTACTACTACTACTACTACTACTACTACTACTACTACTACTACTACTACTACTACTACTACTACTACTACTACTACTACTACTACTACTACTCGCGTTTTTCTACTTTTACCACCACTAGTATTATCTACTACCACGGCTGCTATTGCTGCAACTATCATTACTACTACTGCTGTTGTTTCTGCTTCCACTAGTACCACTACTTGCAATGACATGTACGAGTTAATTTTTGCTTAGGCTTTTTTTTATGAGTGGAAAACAAAAGTTCAGAAAAAAATCATTCGAAGTGAATAAACCGATGTTTTAACAAATAAACCATACAGAAATAAACAAAAAAACATTTGATGAGAATTTTATTCGGAAGAAAATCTAAACCAACCACATAGAAGTAAACAAAAAATGGATGAGATTTTTTTTTCTAAAAAAACTCAAAACCAATCATACAGGGAAAAAAACAAATATTTGATAAGAATTAATTTGAAAAAAAAAATTCAACTTATATCTGGCCATTGCTCAAGGTTTTGCTTGGTTTTGTTTCCTTTTGGCTGTGGGTGGCTCTGCTTTGTGGTGCTCTAAAAAGAAAAAAAAATGACCTTAGCAGTTTGAAATAATTCTAAGTAAGTAATACTTGATAAAATAAGGCATGAACTAGAAAATGTGAAAAAAATGTGTCACAAAATAAAGTTGAACTTTGTAATAAATCAGATGTTGGTCTTTATGCCATAGCAGAATGTTCTTTATCAAATCTTGGTTGGGGGGAGGGGGGGGGGGGGTGTTTGTATAATATAAGAGTTTCAATTTTCTATTGAGAGTAACATAGAGGACCTCTGTCTAAAATTATCTTGGTCACAAAAATGTTTGTAGAATCAATAAAAATTTAAAAATCAAATACAAAACAAAATAAGCAAATTAAAACAGACCAAAGCTAAAATTAAGTTTAAGGTGCATTGATCGTTTAAACAAATGCGTTCTACAAGTTCAAGTTTAAGAACATTTGTATAGACAACTACAACATAACCAATCGACAACACTAAAATAATACAGATATAGTCGAGACAAAATATTTTAAAGAAAAGATTTAATACCACAAAAAGTTGCTAAAAAATGACTCGTTGTAAAGTGCTTAATTATGATCATTTGCTCCAGAAAGAGATACAACTCATCCTGAAAACTTGTAATATAATAGCGACTCGATTGTTGTTTTTATAGCGCTGGCTAGGTGAGACATGTCAATATAACTGTGTGCCATTAAGTTGTGCGTCATACCCACGACAAAAGTCTCACGGAAATATTCCTTAATTTTTTCATATGCACATCACTTTAATTATCAACGGAGAGATTGTTGACGTGAAGCTGGTAACCAGTCTTAAATTTTGTAAAATTCGTGAAATTCAATTTTGTTAAGTAAATGGCAAAGGAAACAATAGTTAAGAATAATTACATAACTTATGACATTGCAGAATAGCCACTATTCGTGGTACACAGAGATATGTTCCACACAGTTCTCCTGCCAATATGTTTTACACTTTGAAAACGTACTGGCACTAGTTGACAATTTTTTTACTAATTTGTCGGAATTAAAAAAAAATTACAAAGTAGATCGTTAAATAATGAAGATTATTTTAGATTTATTGAGCAACGAATGCCACTAGCTACGATGTATGAACTTAAAATAGAGATGGCATGAATCATGAACCTCATTACAAGATTGCAGTTCATAGGTTGACTAGAAATTTAGCAAAATGACTAAAACGTACAACTGACATTTTGAATTAATCCCAGGTTCACAAACCTCGACTGTTTCAGCATAATGATAAAAAGACTAAATTCGATGTTTGAGACAAGTTGTGAACTAAATCTTAGAATAATCAATTTCACTTTACATCTTGGCCAGTTATCACCCAGGTAGTTATCGTTACAAAGAACTTTATTTTTTAATCCTGCTCTGGACATGTTGAAACTGTTGCTTGTTTTTGTCTATCCTTTTATTATTATTATAATAATAATAATAGTAATAATAATAATAATAATAATAATAATAATAATAATAATAATAATAATAATAATAATAATAATAATAATAATAATAACAATAATATATGAAATACTAATTCTAATTAAAATGATTTTTATATGAAAGATTTAATAATATTATGATTAACAAAAACAATGTTTGAAATAAAAAAAAAAAACATTAATAAAAGTTTTAACAACAAATCATTAATGTGGATAATTTTTCAAGATCTTTCATTCAAATTTTAATGAAATTTGGCATTTTTAAATGCTCTTGGATTTTTTTTCTTCTTTTTTTTTTATCTTCAATATACTAATAAATAAACCTTCATTAATAAACCGTCAATTACTATATGAAGAAAACTTCAGTTAGTCTACTTCGATTTCTGCAAATAATCTTGTCAAAGTTTTTACTGCTGTCTGGAAGCTATTGTCACAAAATAGGTGAGAAGAATTGTTGTTAAGAGGGGTTTAGTTAACCCGTCATCGACTCAATACAAAGAAAAGTGCGTGTATTTAGTGTGTGTGACAGAGGCAACACCTGGCAGCTACAGCAGACACAATCATGATTTATGTTTTTACACCCAAGTCTAGATACTGCAATGGTAAGTGGCTGCGAGGATCAAATAAAAAGAATTTAAGTCATGCGCAATTAAATAGGTTTGCACACTCTAAGTTTAGCCCATAGCACAGGTCATAGTGAAAGAAAAGAAAAACCCCAAACAGCACTTAGATCGTCCTTAGTAATTTTTTTTTTTTTGTTTACAAGAAGGAAGAAAAGAGAGTATTTCAATTTTAAGTTAAGCAATACCGAAACTTCGCTTAAAGATCTTTTCCTCTGTTAATATTT
>JAWDGP010000598.1:65000-70000 GCA_033675545.1 Elysia crispata | reverse complement strand
GCACTACCTAAAAATTTTAGGTCCTATAATTCTTACTTAGTATTAGTAGTAGTAGTAGTAGTAGTAGTAGTAGTAGTAGTAGTAGCAGCAGCAGCAGCAGCAGCAGCAGGAGTAGTAGTAGTAGTAGTAGTAGTAGTAGTAGTAGTAGTAGTAGTAGTAGTAGTAGTAGTAGTAGTAGTAGTAGTAGTAGTAGTAGTAGTAGTAGTATCAGTAGTAGTAGTATTAATAGTAGTGGTAGGACTGGTAGTAGTAGTAGTAGTAGTAGTAGTAGTAGTAGTAGTAGTAGTAGTAGTAGTAGTAGTAGTAGTAGTAGTAGTAGTAGTAGTAGTAGTAGTAGTAGTAGTAGTAGTAGTAGTAGTAGTAGTAGTAGTAATAGTAGGAGGAGGAGGAGGAGGAGGAGTAATAGTGAAACTATCTTTGTCATATTTTTTTTTGTTGCTGTTGCTTTTTTTTTGGGTAATTCTTTATTGTAATTACTTTAAAAACTACAGACATCAAATGAAAAAGCTACTTATCATTGTATATTGACCACTTTATGACCATCTTTTTTTTTTCTTCTTTTCATGTCGTATATGAAGTTATCTATAATCTCATAGATATATGCTTTGTTAATTTTCTTTCTTTTTTTTTATTGTTAAAGCTCTCCTTTTTTAATCAAATTTGTTTTCTCCTTTTTACTCCCACGATTTTTTGTCTAGCTGCAGCTTATAACGCCAGTTTTACTTAGTTTGATGAATATTTCTTTGTAACAGGTCGAAACACAGCACAGTTCAATGTAGCATACAGATTATCAGCTCATAACATATTGATATATGACTCTATTGCTGGACTTGCTGTTGACAGCTACACCTTCCAAGACAGGCGATCTCATAATGTTTGCAGTCGTCTTACCTCACCGTTATGGGGTCTAGACATACGCTTTATTGGCACAGGAAATCTGATAACGATCTACAATACCGGCGGTAGGTGGTTACATTAACATTAATTATTTTTACACCGAGTCAGACTGTTGAAAGAGAAAGATGTAATGGAATAAGGAATAAGGAATTTTTTCGAGCGGGGAAATGAAGAGAGGGAGGGAGAGAGAGAGAGAGAGAGAGAGAGAGAGAGAGAGAGAGAGAGAGAGAGAGAGAGAGAAAATCAAAATACACATAAACTAATATGATCTTTCAAATGTTCCCCGTCATATACACGCACATTTTTTTCTTTGTTTGAGAAAAGAATATTAATTTCTACTGTTTTTCATAATTTTCATCGATTTATGCGAAAATTAAACAAGCATGACATATGCGGAGGACCCAGATTTCGATTCAAAAAATATAAATATCTTCACATGCCTTGACAAAGTGAGCTCGGAGAGAAAGGAAAGGAAAGAAAAAGCAGGACTCAGCAAAACAAAGCACAAGACACCGGAAGACGCACCAAGACAAAGGAGAACATAGCAGCACACAACATGACACCGCAAGACACACCAAGACAAAGGACAACATAGCAGCACACAACATGACACCGCAAGACACACCAAGACAAAGGAGAACATAGCAGCACACAACATGACACCGCAAGATACAGCAAGACAAAGGAGAACATAGCAGCACACAACATGACACCGCAAGATACAGCAAGACAAAGGAGAACATAGCAGCACACAACATGACACCGCAAGATACAGCAAGACAAAGGAGAACATAGCAGCACACAACATGACACCGCAAGATACAGCAAGACAAAGGAGAACATAGCAGCACACAACATGACACCGCAAGACACACCAAGACAAAGGAGAACATAGCAGCACACAACATGACACCGCAAGACACACCAAGACAAAGGAGAACATAGCAGCACACAACATGACACCGCAAGACACAGCAAGACAAAGGAGAACATAGCAGCACACAACATGACACCGCAAGACACACCAAAAGGACACAGCTGGACATAGCAATGTAAATCATGGCAAGACAAACTAGGACACAGCAAAACACAGAAGGACACAGCAGAAAATAAAAAGATACGACAAGACTCAGTATTCAGTCGTTTACTGCAATACCCAGCAGGACCGAGAAGGGCACAACAAAAACACAGAACAGACTCAGAAGTACTCTGCAAAATTAAGAAGGATACAGCAGGATACAACAGGAAACAGCAGTATACTGCTAGTACTCAACAGCAGGATACAAAAGAAACAGCAGTATACTGCTGGTAATCTACAGCAGGAGACAGCAGAAAACAGCAATATACTGTTAGTACTCTAGATCAGGAGACAACAAGAAACAGTAGTATACTGCTAATACTCAACAGCAAGATACAACAGGAACCATTAGTATACAGCTAGTACTCTAGAACAAGAGACAACAGGATACAGCAAGGCATAGGACATAGTACTGTAGTGTAGCACTCTGCGTTATGTCGACTTCACCGGCATAGACACTTCCTATCGTTAATTTGACTGTTAAGACTAGCTGAGTACCTGTAGGTGAAGTGTTTTTTTTTTCCTAACACGAGAAAGCTGAGTCATAATCGACACACCACAAAGCTATATTACTTTTAGATAATAAATACATTTGTTATCTTGATCTTGATTGTTGGTGTCATTAACAGTCGTCTACATTAGGACATAGTTAGCAATAGTATGATGCAGCACGATACGACAAGACACAGCAGGGCGCATCACCGGACACTAAGATAAAACATTATACAGCCGGGCACATCACCGGACACTAAGATAAAACATTATACAGCCGGGCACATCACTGGACACTAAGATAAAACATTATACAGCCGGGCACATCACCGGACACTAAGATAAAACATTATACAGCCGGGCACATCACCAGACACTAAGATAAAACATTATACAGCCGGGCACATCACCGGACACTAAGATAAAACATTATACAGCCGGGCACATCACCAGACACTAAGATAAAACATTATACAGCCGGGCACATCACCGGACACTAAGATAAAACATTATACAGCCGGGCACATCACCAGACACTAAGATAAAACATTATACAGCCGGGCACATCACCAGACACTAAGATAAAACATTATACAGCCGGGCACATCACCAGACACTAAGATAAAACATTATACAGCCGGGCACATCACCGGACACTAAGATAAAACATTATACAGCCGGGCACATCACCAGACACTAAGATAAAACATTATACAGCCGGGCACATCACCAGACACTAAGATAAAACATTATACAGCCGGGCACATCACCAGACACTAAGATAAAACATTATACAGCCGGGCACATCACCAGACACTAAGATAAAACATTATACAGCCGGGCACATCACCAGACACTAAGATAAAACATTATACAGCCGGGCACATCACCGGACACTAAGATAAAACATTATACAGCCGGGCACATCACCGGACACTAAGATAAAACATTATACAGCCGGGCACATCACCAGACACTAAGATAAAACATTATACAGCCGGGCACATCACCGGACACTAAGATAAAACATTATACAGCCGGGCACATCACCGGACACTAAGATAAAACATTATACAGCCGGGCACATCACCAGACACTAAGATAAAACATTATACAGCCGGGCACATCACCAGACACTAAGATAAAACATTATACAGCCGGGCACATCACCAGACACTAAGATAAAACATTATACAGCCGGGCACATCACTGGACACTAAGATAAAACATTATACAGCCGGGCACATCACCAGACACTAAGATAAAACATTATACAGCCGGGCACATCACCGGACACTAAGATAAAACATTATACAGCCGGGCACATCACCAGACACTAAGATAAAACATTATACAGCCGGGCACATCACCAGACACTAAGATAAAACATTATACAGCCGGGCACATCACCAGACACTAAGATAAAACATTATACAGCCGGGCACATCACCAGACACTAAGATAAAACATTATACAGCCGGGCACATCACCAGACACTAAGATAAAACATTATACAGCCGGGCACATCACCGGACACTAAGATAAAACATTATACAGCCGGGCACATCACCAGACACTAAGATAAAAACATTATACAGCCGGGCACATCACCGGACACTAAGATAAAACATTATACAGCCGGGCACATCACCAGACACTAAGATAAAACATTATACAGCCGGGCACATCACCGGACACTAAGATAAAACATTATACAGCCGGGCACATCACCGGACACTAAGATAAAACATTATACAGCCGGGCACATCACCGGACACTAAGATAAAACATTATACAGCCGGGCACATCACCCTGGACACTAAGATAAAACATTATACAGCCGGGCACATCACCGGACACTAAGATGCAAAGCATTATACAGCTGGGCACATCACCAGACACTAAGATAAAACATTATACAGCCGGGCACATCACCAGGACACTAAGATAAAACATTATACAGCCGGGCACATCACCAGACACTAAGATAAAACATTATACAGCCGGGCACATCACCAGACACTAAGATAAAACATTATACAGCCGGGCACATCACCAGACACTAAGATAAAACATTATACAGCCGGGCACATCACCGGACACTAAGATAAAACATTATACAGCCGGGCACATCACCAGACACTAAGATAAAACATTATACAGCCGGGCACATCACCAGACACTAAGATAAAACATTATACAGCCGGGCACATCACCGGACACTCAAGATAAAACATTATACAGCCGGGCACATCACCAGACACTAAGATAAAACATTATACAGCCGGGCACATCACCAGACACTAAGATAAAACATTATACAGCCGGGCACATCACCAGACACTAAGATAAAACATTATACAGCCGGGCACATCACCAGACACTAAGATAAAACATTATACAGCCGGGCACATCACCGGACACTAAGATAAAACATTATACAGCCGGGCACATCACCGGACACTAAGATAAAACATTATACAGCCGGGCACATCACCGGACACTAAGATAAAACATTATACAGCCGGGCACA
>JAWDGP010000598.1:50000-60000 GCA_033675545.1 Elysia crispata | reverse complement strand
ATATATATATATATATATATATATATATATACACACGTATCTACATAAATATTTTCCCCTTGTAACGGGGAGTCCATCTGCAGTTAGTAAAAATGTGTAAAACAGGAATTTAAAGAAACGTGTTCTATGTTGGTAGTATATTTTAGGACGTTTCAAGTTTTAAACAGCAGTTTTTACTGCGCAACGTTGATGTGAGGGCAAAAAATATACATGCTTCTTTGAAACTTGACGCTATGATAAAATGCTAAGCTTTTAAACGAATTCAACCCTCAGAACTCAGCTGCTGCCAAACCAAAACTTCTACATGCTTGAATTTCACGGTTCAATCTCCAAATCCAAAGTGCAGCCATTCTAAATATGCGCCTTGTCAAACGGGTTTAATGGGGGATTTCTGTGAAGATGGTAAGGCGCTTTAATTATTGATTCATTGTTTACTTTAAATGGTGAAATCACGCCCTGAACTAATTGCAAATTGGTGTTCTTAAAGTAAAATAACTACATCAACAGATACACAGTTTGGCCTATAGCTTTCTATTTTCTAGGTATAAGGAGAAAAACACAGCGTTCTATTTCTAGATGTACAGAGAGAACTAAGGCTATCTATCTCACTTTTCCCAATCAGCATAGTTCCCAACTTGTTTCTTCCAGGTAAGAGGTTTACACCCATAAACGTTTATATAGATAAATACTGGCTGGTCGAATTACACTCACCTATTAAAATACAATGAAAGCTGTGCAAGCGATGATAAATCAATGATTTTATGGCCTTCTCTTGTCTATCTGGCAATATAACCCTGGCAATGCAAACATCAGATAGAGCGGCTTTCTGTGTTTGAAGGCACTTCCTCTTTTGACCACATTTGAAAGTGTAAGAGGGAGCTGTCTGATTCTGCCCAATTCTCCACGTTCTCTCGAGTTCATTTGAACCAGGTAAGATAAAACATTGGGTTTAAAAAATCGTCTTTCACTCATATTAGTATACCCGGCAATAAATGTAGATCTATGTTTGAGGGTGTGTAACTTCTTGGTGTGTCAGAGATCAGTTGTTTATGCAGCCTAGGAATTTCTAAAGACTACTGTCTTCTTTTAAGATTGAATCTTTCCATCATCTTTGTAATCACTCCCTTTAAAGGGGTTATTTTGATAAGACCATCTACAATTTTCCATGGTTGAGAGCATTGCGCGCTGTGACCTCTAGCATGTGTGAATGAGTATGTGGTGCGCCATTGTGAGTGTGGGTGGCTTTGTTTATACCATGTGTGCCAGTTGTGTTTATGAATTTTCGGTCGTTTCCTTTTCAGATTGCGCTTACTGCTCAGAATGTTTAGAAACTTGTAGCAAAACCTTGTCTGTCCCTCTACACAGGGATGATCCTGACCTCAGTGACGAGCCAGATCTCTCTGATGCAGATAAGTGATTACTCCAGTGACTCGACAGTGAGTTCCAATTCTGAGACCTTACATAGACGGTGAAACTGAAGAATCAGCCCAGTCATTGGAACCCGTCAATGATCAGACCAATGACAATGAGTCTAATCAGATTGTTCAAGGTAAAAACCGTACAACTCAATAGAACACAAAACCTTTCCCTGAGGTGTGTGCCCTTTCAAAAGTTGTTTCGAAAATACCCAAGAACAGAATATCTTACACGGATCATATCTCATCATCATCTGAAGCATTTTTCCTGTTCTACCATTGAAAGAATCATACAAATCATTGTGAATTGTACAAACAAAGAGGGTATAATGGCGACAGGAGACACATGGAGAATGTTAGACGCAGTAGAGATGAAAGCTTACATTTTATGTCTACTTAACACCAATTACATGCACCAGAACAAAAAATCTCTGGACACTTTGTTCAACTTTGTTGAAGGCAACCCATTGCTCAGAGCAGTATTTTTTCAAAGAACAAATTCAGTCATCGCTTAATTTATTTATGTTTAGATGACAAAGAAACCAGAACGCCATGACAGGAGAGGAACAAATGTGTTCATATCCGTGAAGTGTGGAACCTTTTCCAAATGAACCTTTGAAGGCGCTGTCACCCAGGCCAAAACATAACAGTAGATGAACAGGTTGTACATGTGATTCTGAAACCAACCATCCCGCACGAGCTTTTCCTTTCTTGTAGGGGGAACAGTCTAGACCACGGCCAGTAACAGAAAACAATGTCGCATTTGGATTGACCATTGTCATCAAGCCTTCTGAAGACTTCAAGGGGAGTGGCAGAAACATAACGTGTGACAATTTTCTAACCTGTCTTGACCTGCCTGAGACATTGGTGAAAGATAACCGCACAGAAGTTGGCACAGTCATACGGAATAAAGCATTTTTGCTTGTTAATTTCCAGGCAAAGAAAGATTTCCCCTTATCAGAGTCTGCCTTTTCATTCAAGAAACAGCCCAGTTTGGTGCCTTACTAAAGCAAGAAAGAGAGGAATATGTTCCTACTCAGCATCATGCATCCATATATTTCTGCAATCATTAGAAAGTCAGAGATGGTCTTGGATTACAACAAAACAAAATAAGGTGTTGATGCAATGGACTAAACGGCTCGTGCGTTAACAGTCATGCGAAAGACAAAGAGGTGGCCCTTGGTCAAGTTATTCAACATTGTTGATCTGAGTACCCTCGCTGCCGGAGACATCTGGCAATCCAAGCAACTATGTGCTAAGTTGTCACGTGACGATAGTCGAAAGCTGTCCACCATCGTCGTGCGACTAGAAATGGTCATTGAGCAGATTTGAAAGACGTGGATCTGTGCCTAGCTACACTGAAAATGCCAATCAAGCAGAACATTGACCCTATTCTTTAATCTCCCCAATCTACTACAACACCAATATCTTCCACTGCAACCCCAGACAAGAGAAAGAGGCCCACACAGGATGATGCAGCTCCGCCTCAGTCCTCAAAGCAAAAAAAAAAGATGTACACTGTCTAGCCAAAATGTATTGCCAAAAAAAAAATCCTACTGCAAACATGTTGTCGCCCCATCGGCAACCACTCGGTTCTCATATGCACAAACTGTTCAGATTAACACTAGTGTGATTGTGGACTATCATGGCGCCAGTTGGGAGTTTCATGAACTGAAATTTATTGAGTTTGATTGCCATCATTAAAGTTTGAATTTGCCTTAACAAATATTGAGTTTTGTTCTGAGCTTTGGAATTTCTCTAGTTATACAATGAGAGACTATACTTTCTCGCTCACCATATTCAAGGGAAAATGTAGCTTTTTAATCACTAGATATACAAAGAGAATTAGAACTCTCTATCCCTAAATGTACTCAGCTTTCTATCTCTTGATATACAAGGTCAGCTATAAATTTCTATCTCTTGAAATACTGAGAGAGATTGTGCTTTCTATCTCTAGATATACAGACAGAGCTTCAGCTTTTTCTCTCTAAATATATAGACAGAGCTTCAGCTTTTTATCTCAAGTATACAGAGAGAGCTTCAGTTTTCCATCTCTCGATATACAGACAGAGCTTCAGCTTTCTATCTCTAGATATGCAGACAGAGCTTCAGCTTTCTATCTCTATATATACAGAGAGAGCTTAGGCTTTTTATCGATATATATATATATATATATATATATATATATATACACAAAGCGAGAGCTTCAACTTTCTATATCTAGATATACAGAGCTTCGGCTTTCTATCTCTAGATATGCAGAGAGAGCTTCAGCTTTCTATATCTAGATATACAGAGAGAGAGAGAGAGAGAGAGAGAGAGAGAGTCAGCTTTCTGTATCTATATATGTAGAGAGCTTCAACTTTTTATATCTAGATATACAGAGCTTCAACTTTCTATATCTAGATATACAAAGCCTCAACTTTCTATCTCTAGATATGCAGAGAGAGCTTCAGCTTTCTATATCTAGATATGCAGAGTTTCAGCTTTCTATATCTAGATATACAGAGCTTCAGCTTTCTTTATCTAGATATAGAGCTTTAGCTTTCTATATCTAGATATACAGAGAGCGCTTCAACTTTCTATATCTAGATATACCGAGCTTCAACTTTTTATCTCTAGATGTACAGAGAGAAATTCAGCTAATTATCTCTTGATATACAGAAAGACTCCCGGCTTTTTATATTATCTAGATATACAAAGAGATTCTAAGCTTTCCATTCCTAGTTCATCGGGAGCCTCAGCTTTCTATCTCTAGATATACAGACAGAGCCGCGGCTTTCTAATTACCAAGAGGGCATCGGCCTTCTACCTCTTGATATACAAAGAGAGCCCCGGCTTTCTAACTCTGGATATACAGGGAAAGTCTTGTCTTAATGTCTTTGAATATATAACAAGAATCTCGTTTCTTATATATCTGTCTGTCTGTCTGTCTGTATCTCTCTCTCTCTCTCTCTCTCTCTCTCTCTCTCTCTCTCTCTCTCTCTCTCTCTCTCTCTCTCTGTCTCTCTCTCTCTCTCTCTCTCTCTCTCTCTCTCTCTCTCTCTCTCTCTCTCTCTCTCTCTCTCTCTCTCTCTCTCTCTCTCTCTCTCTCTCAAATTTTCTATTCCCACATAATACAAAGAAACAAAAGATATTTTATCTCTGAATAAAGAAATACTCGGCTTTCTCTCCTTAGACATACAAAGATAGACTCGCTTTTCTATTTTTAGCCTTGGCTTTCTTTTTTTTACATATGCCAAGAAAGGCCAGATAACTTTCGCTAGAATTACAGATATGTAACTGCCTTTCTATCTCTAGATATACAAAGAAATACTGGCTATGTATTCCTAGATATGCGAAGAAAGTTTCGTCTTCATTTCTTTACGATATTCAAAGCATCCAGGTAGCTCGTTTTTCTCGAAAAATATGGCTGGTTTTATCTAGCCGTAATCGCAGATTGCTCTGTTTGTCGCTGAATGATGTTAATTAGCCATTTGAATCACTTTAGTTTTTATCTGTTTTTCTCCATTTTTAATGTGGCAAATCTTTTTTTCAGAATGTCCAGAAGGTTATTACGGCTACACTTGCAATCAACTATGCGCTAATAGTTGCAAAGAAAGGAAATGTGATAATAGAAGTGGAAAATGTGTCAATTGTTATCCTGGATATACTGGCTTTTTGTGTGATGCGGGTAAGACTTGATCCTCGAAACGTTAACTCGGCAATGCGTCTTTCTCCTGCACGCCACCCCTATACCCAGTCCTTTTTTTTTAGTTTCTGTGATGTCTTCTCTTCTTCAGCTTCCAGATTTTGGGTATTATAGTACAGAACGATCTTACAGGTAGGTCTGCGTGGGAAACAATAAAGCTCTCCGATGCGTCCGCCTGTCAACCTCCCCAATCAGGTAATAATTATGGGAAGTTAGTCTGAATTTTTGTAGGTAGGCATTGAAAGCCCATGCAATTCCCAGAGTATCTTCAGTTACTCCTCAAAACTGGGGTTCCATTTCTGCACATAAATTTGAATGCACCGGGAAACAAAATGTATTAACAACTCGAAGAAGTTTATCAGGGCGACAGTTAACACAGCAAAACTATACCAATCTCTCCAGTGATATATGGCAGCAACCAAATCACCAACGGACACAACCAATCTTACAGTTAGTTAAAGGTTTACACCATAGACGGAACAAGAGTTGTTACCTCGGTGATGGTGGATTCACAAAGAGTTGTTACTTTGACGGTACTGGGTTCATCTCGAGTTGTTACTTTGGAGATAGTGGATTCACAAAGAGTCGTTACCGGCACTTTGACGATACTGGATTTATCTTGAGTTGTTACTTTGGAGATAGTGGATTCACAAAGATTCGTTACTTTGACGATACTTGATTTATCTTGAGTTGTTACCTTGGAGATAGTGGATTCACAAAGGGTTGTTACTTTGACGATACTGGATTCATCTTGAGTTGTTACTTTGGAGATAGTGGATTCACAAAGAGTTGTTAATTTGAAGATACTGGATTCATCTTGACTTTTTACCATGGAGATAGTGGATTCACAAAGAGTCGTTACTTTGACGATACTGGATTTATCTTGAGTTGTTACTTTGGAGATAGTGGATTCACAAAGAGTCGTTATTTTGATGATACTGGGCTCATCTTGAGTTGTTACTTTGGAGATAGTGGATTCACAAAGAGTTGTTACTTTGACGATACTGGATTTATCTTGTTATTACTTTGGAGATATATTGGATTCACAAAGAGTTGTTACCTTTTAGATAGTGGATCTACCTAGAATTGTAACGTTAGAAATATGGGGTTAAAATAGAATTTTAACATTCCAGATAGTTGACTCAACTAGAGTTGTCACCCTTAGGTTAATGGTTTAAATTAGATTTGTAAACTTGGAGGAAGTGGATTCAACTAGAAATGTAACCTTGGAGTTACGGGTTCAACTATAGTTTTAACAAAGAGTGCAGTGGATTCAATAGAGTTGGATCCTTAGTGCTAAAGGATTCAACCAGGGTTGATATCTTGGGGGTAGTGGATTTAAATAGCGTTTTTATTTTGGAGGTAGTAGGGGACAAAATTTTCTTTGAAGATTGGACCTATACAATTCATAAAATAAAAAAATAAAAACTTTCGATCTCGAAAGCTTTTTTTTTTCTTTAAAATTTTTTGCACGCAAATTACTGATCATCAAGACTTTTTAGATACTATAATTAGGAAATAAAATTGAACATAGCAGCTAGCAAGAAACACCCTTTCCTTATTGGAAATGCGACACTGTCTTGTACTCACCCTAAATTTTTACTCGTTTTGATTCACTAAACACACCTGTTTCAGCTACCCTTCTAGTTTTGCTTATCTCAAAACCGCCAAATATCCGAAAGATGAGTGATTTTTGTCAATATTATAAACCATTGCGGACGATACTATGGAGACAAAAGAAGCTAGAAAAGTTTTGAATCTGCCAATGCTTATCGAATCTATAAAAATTTCTATCCTTTCAATGCTTCTAGAATCTATGAAAAGTTCGAATCTACCCAAGTTTATAACATCTATGAAAATTTCTATTCTTTCAATGCTTGTAGAATCTATGAAAAGTTCGAATCTACCCAAGTTTATAACATCTATGAAAATTTCTATTCTTTCAATGCTTGTAGAATCTATGAAAAGTTCGAATCTACCCAAGTTTATAACATCTATGAAAATTTCTATTCTTTCAATGCTTGTAGAATCTATGAAAAATTCGAATCTACCTATCAAAAATCTATGAAAATTTGTCCAATGCTTTAGAGTTGATGAAATTTTCTTTTCTGCCATAGTTTATAGAATTTATGAAAACACTGTAGCCGCCTTGTGCTTTTATCTTTAGTTTTAAAAGGTGACATTTCTCTATCTTCTATTGTTTTCTTAATTCAAGAATTCTACCTCTTTCTTAACTACATTAATTTTAGTGAAGTTTGATTGGTTATTACCATCGGGGGTCACAAGTTAATTAAACATGTTTAAAATGTTAATAAATTTCTTCCTCTGTACAGAGCAATCACAAAAGTTAATTAAACATGTTTAAAGGGTTAATAAATTTCTTCCACTGAACAGAGCAAGTACAGAAGTTAATTAAACATGTTTAAAGGGTTAATAAATTTCTTCCTCTGTACAGAGCAAGCACAGAAGTTAATTAAACATGATTAAAGGGTTAATAAATTTCTTCCTCTGTACAGAGCAAGTACAGAAGTTAATTAAACATGATTAAAGGGTTAATAAATTTCTTCCTCTGTACAGAGCAAGCACAGAAGTTAATTAAACGTGATTAAAGGGTTAATAAATTTCTTCCTCTGTACAGAGCAAGCACAGACGCCTTACTACATGCTGCTACATATTATTACTCTCCTGTCTCGACAGCGTGTAGAAACAACCATGGCGCGGGCTGTTCGAAGCAGTGCAGTTTTTTCTGCCATGCAACAAACTCGACCAAACCCGTATGTGATCACAGGACCGGAGCTTGTCTTCAAGGCTGTAAAAGTAACCGCGTCGGGGAAAGGTGCCAGTGGGGTAAATCCATGTCTTCGTGTTTTTTTGTCGCGCATGACGGGGTGGAGATACTCTTACTTTTTACACAAGCGCGTGGGAATGTCTGGGTGTTTGCATTTGTGTGTGTTACTTGAATAATGTCGACTTGTCAAAACGTAGACCTAGAGGTTAATAGACTCATGTTTAGCGAGTCGAAAAATCTTCATTATTGATACAGAAAAGTAATGTTTTGTCTAAGTAATTTGTGACTCTGGGCTGTTGTTGTTTTGTTTTATCTATTGTTAAGTTTTCCCCTATTCTTTAGTAACTATACAACATTATAAATCTTTCGGAAAACCTACTATGGAGAAGATATTGTTGGAACAGTTTCAGAAATTGGAAAGATATGATTCTTTGTTCTTTAACACCTTTGTCTCTGTGAGCGGTACTAAGAACTTCCATTTCGAGATTTCTTCACTGTGTTTGGCTATTTGTCAAGTTAGTTTATTGTCCTTTAGTAAAATCTAGATCTACACTTGTTATAATCAGTGACATGTGGTTTTCAAAACCGCTTTTAATCAGGTAATAATTATTTAGTTTGTGGCTCTCTCTTTCACTATCCCTCTTCTCTCTCTCTCTCTCTCTCTCTCTCTCTCTCTCTCTCTCTCTCTCTCTCTCTCTCTCTGAACTGCGACTTTTCGCTGTACTTTGATGTTTTACACTTTCTCTCTTTATTTTGTGCAGGTCATTGCAGTTATCACTGCTCCGGAGGTGAAACACTATGTGATCGACATTTGGGAACTTGTTTGTTAGGATGTGAGCCTGGATATATCGCTCCCTACTGCAACAAAGGTAAATTTGATTTTTGTTAGTGCGCGGGTTTGGGGAAGAAGTGGTCTTTTATTAAAAATATTAACGTAGCATGTTCATTAGTATCGTAATTTTCGTAAGTTCATCTCTCCACTGAAGCCAAACACAATATGAAAGAGTTCTATATAAAGATTGTATGTTTCAGATTCGTCTGTGCGATTTTAACACAATTTGTGAGGTTATTGCTTTATTTAGATCTACAGGATCTAGGTTGTAATCTTTGACATAACTCTTATTGAAGCAGCTCATTGTTAGAAAATCTAGTCTTTGTGAAAGTTTTTTCATTCAGTATATGATTCTTCGGTCAGCATTTTGAAAATGTTAAAATTGTAGGCTTGGTTATGATAGGTGCAGGTGCGCATGCTATAAAGTCTGGACAAGACAGCTGGAACGTTGCCTTCATATGCGTCATCAGCAGAGCTTAAAACAAATCAATTCGGCAAAAGATCTGATTTCACAAAAATACAATAAAATTTCCAGAGCATCTGCAAAAGTGATCACATTAGTTTTGTTCCCCATAACCTGAATTCGCTTCCTGTTAACAAACGAAATTACTGAATTGCTTAGTAGTAGTAGTAGTAGTAGTAGTAGTAGTAGTAGTAGTAGTAGTAGTAGTAGTAGTAGTAGTAGTAGTAGTAGTAGTAGTAGTAGTAGTAGTAGTAGTAGTAGTAGTAGTAGTAGTAGTAGTAGTAGTAGTAGTAGTAGTAGTAGTAGTAATAATAATTTCTGTGAAATCTAAAGCTTGATAATAGGTATTTAGAATGATCTTTAAATAGACTGGGAATTAACAGAATTAAATGGTTCCCAGTATTTTGTTCCTGCTTTTTTTTTTAATCCAGAATGCGTACCGGGCACCTACGGTAAGGGATGCAAGAAAAACTGCAGCCCAAATTGCGACCTTAAAGAGTGTGATGGAATGACTGGTCAGTGCATCTACGGCTGTAAAGCTGGCTTTCAAGAAACACCGTCTTGCGACCAAAGTCAGCAGCTTTATCTCTCACTTCTTGCCATTAAGAAAACCTACAACTAAAAGTTTAAAAATTTGTTTATTGACAATGAAAAAAAAAATTTTGTTTTGTTTTGTTTGTTTGTTTTTTTTTAAATTTTCTTGCCTTTCCAAATCATTGTCTTGTGCCAATGCGTTAAAGTATACAACTGGTTTTTATTGCAAGAACAAAACTCGACTCATATGTCGAAGATATTAAAGGTATTTGCGATA
>JAWDGP010000598.1:0-45000 GCA_033675545.1 Elysia crispata | reverse complement strand
TTGTTCATTATTCTTTGCATTAAAAGGTAAGTTGTAAGCATAGGCTTTGGGCTTTCGTTTAAGCGTGTCAAGGGAAGTAACTCTCAATGAAATGTATTAAGGAAATCGTCTATCACGTGACAGATGTCGAATCAATGTTTTATCTCCGTGCAAGCTCCCAACTCTAGGGAAGGCCGCCAACAGATTGATAACGAACTCAACATTGATTCTACTTCACAAATTTATCAAGTTAATCTAGTAATTACCATCTGTTTAAGGTAATTTTCTGTGTGTTATCAAAGGATCACAAAATACGAAAGTTAAGGTGAGGTGAGACAGGCCTTTTTTTTCTACAATATGAAAATAATCATCGATATGTGATTTGAACTTCTAAAATTAGATTTCGTTCCCATGTCATGAACTGAGCGGGCTTTAAACCCAGCTCCAGATCAACTGCTGTTATTAACTGTGCACGGTTTATTCCGCCCTCAGACTGCGACCTTGGAAGGTTCGGAGTGGGGTGTATCCAGTTCTGCAGCGAATTTTGCTTCCAGGGGTCATGTGATCCTGTCAATGGGTCGTGCATAAATGGTTGTGTGAGAAGCTTCTTCCCGCCAACTTGCAAAAGTAAGATCTCGCCAACCTTTCTGGCCAACATAGTTATGACACGATAAAATTTCAAATAATTTACTGTGAACAGTTTGTGAGCAGTTCAGCTGCAAATAGTACGGCGTGAATGATAACAATACGATTTAACGGTAGAAAATAAGTCATAGCTCTTTTCAGAACACAGACCTATAGTGATTTTTTTTTTAATGTTTTGTCGCTCATGAGATTCTTATCGTTGAAGCGTTTCTTTTTCCAGTTTTTGGTACTTTTATACCCGTAACGTAAGCAAATATCTGGAAATTTCCTTCTTTTGCACCTCCCTCCATAAGTTTTAAACGTTTTGTTTTTTTTTTTTAAATATTATTTCGCTTTGTACTTGAGGTCCTTACAACACCATTATCAAAACCAAATTTCGGCTGCAATGTTAGAATTTTTTATAACTGTTTTTCTTCTTATGTTGCTTGCTTGAAGCATGTCAGAGTGGATGGTATAGCCGCCTCTGTGACGAGCAATGCAGCCAATTCTGTGAGCAAAGCGAGTGCGATCCAGGCACGGGAAAATGCTATTATTGTGTTGAGGGACGCCAAGGAGATTTTTGCGAAAAGAGTGAGTCCCGATCCGTTTTGCACTTCTTGTTCTTCAGACGCCGGGGATTAATCTTAGGCTGGGTATGTTATGGCAAGATGTGGCCTTAGTTTACCTTGGAATCAACAGAAAATATTATAACAATCCTAAGCCAGGTTGCTCCGGCTAGGAGTGGCGTTAGTTCATTTTGGAATTAATGGATAGTATTGTAACAATCTTAATCGTGACCCTTACGGTTAGGAGTGGAGATAGATATCCTACGAATGGAGGTATAATATTGCTACAACTCTAGGCTGGACCCTCACGCCTAGGAGTGGCGTAAGTTAACTTTGGAATGAAAGAATGGTATTCTTACAATCCTAAGCGGGATTTTTATGAGTGGATTTTGCTCTATTAAACATAGGAACCATGAATAGTAATGTTACAGTTTTAGGTTGAGCATCTTATGGCTATTGTGGTGCAAAATAACTTTTGAATCAGTTTAAAGTAAACTAAAATAAGAGGCTGGTTTCAAATGATTTCATGTGGTGTTAGTTATCTTTGTAGGTAACCGATAGTATTTTAACAATCCTAGGTTGAGTATTTTGTTACTTGATGAAGCACTCGTCAACCTTGGAATCAATGGAAAGCATTCTAGAGATCGTAGGTTGGACATCCTGGCCTATGGCTAGATATGGCGTAGATTAGCCTTTAAATCAACGGATAGTATTGCAACAATCCCTCCTTAAAGGTAGATGTGGCATTAGTTGTAGTAATCAACAGATAGTATTGTGACAATCCTTCCTTATAGATAGATGTGGCATTAGTTGTAGTAATCAACAGATAGTATTGTGACAATCCTTCCTTAAAGGTAGATGTGGCATTAGTTGTAGTAATCAACAGATAGTATTGTGACAATCCTTCCTTAAAGGTAGATGTGACATTAGTTGTAGTAACCAACAGATAGTATTGTGACAATCCTTCCTTGAAGGTACAAGTGGCGTAGTTGGGTCAACGGATAGTATTGTGACAATCCTTCCTTAAAGATAGATGTGGCATTAGTTGCAGTTGGGATGCACAAATCGTATTGTGACAATCGTTCCTTGAAGGTAAATATGGCACTAATTGTAGTTGGGATCAACGGATACTATTGTGACAATCCTTCCATGAAGGTAGATGTGGCATTAGTTGTAGTTGGGATCCACGGATAGTATTGTGACAATCCTTCCTTGATGGTAGATGTGGCATTAGTTGTACTTCGGATCAACAGATAGTATTGTGACAATCCTTCCTTGATGGTAGATGTGGCATTAGTTGTACTTCGGATCAACAGATAGTATTGTGACAATCATTCATTGAAGGTAGGAGTGGCGTAGTTGGGTCAACGGATAGTATTGTGACAATTCTTCCTTAAAGATAGATGCGACATTAGTTGTAGTTGGGATGAACAAATGGTATTGTGACAATCCTTCCTTGAAGGTAAATGTGGCATTAATTGCAGTTGGGATCAAAGGATACTATTGTGACTATCCTTCCTTGAAGGTAGATGTGGCATTGGTTGTAACTGGATCAACGGATAGTATTGTGACAATCCTTCCTTAAAGGTAGATGTAGCATTAGTTGTACTTGAGATCAATAGATAGCATTATGACAATCCTTCCTTGAAGGTATTTGTGGTATTAGTTGTAGTTGGGATCAACAGATGGTATTGTGAAAATATACTGGTATTTTATGACTGGATGTGGCGTTTGTTAACCTTGTAATAAAAGTAAAGCATTGCGAAAAACCAATGCTCAACATTTATTTTTATGACTACATGTGGAGTTAGTTATCCTCGGAAGGACAGTATGGCATTGTAAGAAATATAGGCTGGTTCTTTATGGTTACAGGTACGTTAATTATCGTTCGAAAAAAATTGTAGTATTGTAATAATTTTAAGCTGGACCCTTACAATTAGATGTGGTTTTAGTGAAAATTGTAATAAACAGGTAGTATTCTAATAGTCATTAGGTGGGACATCATTTAGCTAGATGCGGCGTTAGTTCACCATGAGTATTCTGAGATGTCTATAATGGTCCTACATGAACAGATGTGCTATCAAAAAACCTCGGAATCAGAGGGTGGTACTGCATCCATTAATAGGATTTTATTGAGATAATCCTGGAGCTAAAACTGGAGTTAGTTATGTTATCCTTCTCATTACCAAATGGTTATATACAAATTCAGGCTTGTCCGTTATGGATAGATTTGGCGTTCGTTAACGTAGGAATCAACGGATGTTATTTTAACAATCCTACTCTAGGGACTGTTATGGCTTGCTTTTGCTTTATAGTTAGCTTAACAATAATCGTATTTTAACATGGCAATTGAGAGCTACGTATCATGCAGCTAAATGTCGTGTTAGTTATCCTTGGAATCCAGTGCGAGTGCTTTAAGAAAATTCTAGGTTTGTCCTCGATTGCTAGATGTGGTGCTCGTTAACGTTGGAATCAACGGATGGTATTGCAACATTCCTAACCTAGGGGACGCAATGATTTAATGTGGCATTAGTATATCTTGGAATGAACAACTAGCATTGCAACATTCCTAACCTAGGGGACTCAATGATTTAATGTGACATTAGTATATCTTGGAATCAACAACTAGTATTGCAACATTCCTAACCTAGGGGGACGCAATGATTTAATGTGGCATTAGTATATCTTGGAATCAACAAATAGTATTGCACCATTCTTAACCTAGAGGACTCAATGTTTTAACGGGACATAAGCATATCTTGGAATCAACAACTAGTATTGCAACATTCTTAACCTAGAGGACTCAAGGTTTAATGAGACATTAGTATATCTTGGAATCAACAACTATTATTGCAACATTCCTAACCTAGGGGACTCAATGATTCAATGTGGCATTAGTATATCTTGGAATCAACAACTAGTATTGCAACATTCCTAACCTAGGGGACGCAATGATTTAATGTGGCATTAGTATATCTTGGAATCAACAGCTAGTATTGCAACATTCCTAACCTAGGGGACGCAATGATTTAATGTGACATTAGTATATCTTGGAATCAACAACTAGTATTGCAACATTCCTAACCTAGGGGACTCAATGATTTAATGTGGCATTAGTATATCTTGGAATCAACAACTAGTATTGCAACATTCCTAACCTAGGGGACTCAATGATTTAATGTGACATTAGTATATCTTGGAATCAACAACTAGTATTGCAACATTCCTAACCTAGGGGACGCAATGATTTAATGTGGCATTAGTATATCTTTGGACCAACAACTAGTATTGCAACATTCCTAACCTAGGGGACGCAATGATTTAATGTGGCATTAGTACATCTTTGGACCAACAACTAGTATTGCAAAAATCATAGGTTGGGCCTTTATGTCTAGATGCTACTTTAGTTAGATTTGGAACACACAGAGCGTGGCTTTAGTGAACCTTGGAATCAATGGATATGATGGAAATATCATAGGCTAATCCCTTATGGCTAGATGTGGCTTTAGTTGACGTTGGATTTGGCGGAAGGTATTTTTTTTAAATTCTTCTTATAATTTGTAATAATTATAAACTGAGTATCGTATGACTAGATGTGGAGTTAGCTAATCCTAGATTCAACGGATAGTTTTGTAATAATAGTACGCTGGACCCTTATCCTTAGATGTGACCTTGGTTATCCTGAGAAGGATTATGAAGAGCTAACTATTTAAAAAATCCTGGCCCTGTGGCCAAACTTTTTCTTCATTGTTTATTACTCTTTCTGTCTCTGTCTCTGTCTCTGTCTCTGTCTCTGTCTCTCTGTCTCTCTCTCTCCCTCTATCCCTCTCTATCGCTCTATCTCTCTCCCCTCTTTCTCTTTATCTCTCTCCCTCTATCCCTCACTCTCTCTCTCTCTCTCTCTCTCTCTCTCTCTATATATATATATATATATATATATATATATATATATATATATATATATCTTTTTTAAGCGCCCTTTTAGGCACAGTGCCTTAAAGCGGAGGGTGACAAAGAATGATACCCAAAAAGCGACTGTTCCCCCCATAGGAACAGGTCGGTGTCAGTTTTGATATTGCAATTTTTTTTTTCAATAAAGATACAAAGACGAAACATTTTTTAAAAATGCTTACAGAGATCTTAAAAAGCTTAAGCACAAGCTGTGAGGCCTTCACTGAATTACCACTGGATTTTCAACCAGCAAAAAGAAGCTTGAATTTTTACTTACATCAATTAAAGATCCGAAAAGAAGACAAAAAAAACTTAATTTATTCTTTCTTAATCACTTTTTCTTTCTCTAGAATCACATTATTTTATAATCAACCATACTCGTATACATTAGTACTGAAAATCTTCCACTCATTCTTCATTGCTTCCTAATAAATGGATAATTCCCTACAAGAAGCTTTGACTCAAGCACATAGTTTACATTCGCATATAATCCTTACTCTGTTTTGTAACTCTCTTAAGACATTTGTCCTTACTTTGTTTTGAAACTCTCTTAATACATATAATCCTTATTCTGTTTTGAAACTCTTTTAACACATACAGTCGTTAGTCTGTTTTGAAACTCTCTTAACACATATAATCCGTACTCTTTTTTGATACTCTCCTAACACATATAGTCCTTACTCTGTTTTGAAACTCTCTTAACACATATAATCCTTACTCTGTTTTGAAACTCTCTTAACACATATAATCCTTACTCTGTTTTGAAACTCTCTTAACACATAATATTATAGTCCTTACTCTGTTTTGAAACTCTCTTAACACATATAATCCGTACTCTGTTTTGAAACTCTCTTAACACATAATCCTTGCTCTGTTTTGAAACTCTCTTAACACATATAATCCTTACTCTGTTTTGAAACTCTCTTCACGCATACAACCCTCACTGTCTTTGAAAAGATCTCTCAATGCACAAACTTCAATGCATTTTGAATCTCTCTTAAGTTAGATATTTCAATCTTTTGAAACTGTCTTAAGTAAACCTTAGATTGTTTTGAAAATATCTGAATGCATATAAAACTACTTTTTTATTTTATTACTTTCAATGGATTTAACCCTAAAGTTATTTTGAACATCTTATAACGTACAACCATCATTGTCTTCTTAAAATGTTTAAAATATTGAATTTCCATTTTCCACAACTTTTTCTGCAAACCAAAATATGTTGAAGCACTCGGAATTCCGAGAGAAAACTTTGTATTTGCTGGATTTCTGTCGGTGATCTTGATCTCCACTTTATTGGGAATGGCCATGTGCATCAACCTGGCGTAAGTCTAATCTTCTTCTTTAATTTTAACATAGACACCCTATTACTAGTTTACTTCCGTTCTGGCGAACCAACTTTTTCCGTTAAATTAGTCAGGTGTTCCTAGTAAAACTATCAAATTATAGGACTTTCTGTATAGAAAAGCGCCAGAGAAAACTCTTGGTTCTATTTCTTCCTGACTGTCTTAACATTTTTTTTTGGTAAGCAAAGGACCTGAACCCTCGTCTCACCGTCTTTAAAAAATACCAGAGCAGCTACAATTGTGGTTAATATTATAAGTGTCGTTATTATAACTACAATTATCATTATTATTATTATTATTATTATTATTATTATTATTATTATTATTATTATTATTATTATTATTATTATTATTATTATTATTATTATTATCATCATCATCATCATCATTGTTATTGTTGTTTTTCTTGTTATTGTTGTTATTGTTGTCGTCGAGGTCGTTGTTGTTGTTGTTGTTGTTGTTATAATTATTATTATTATTTCTATTATTTTCATCATCATCATTATCACCGTCATCATCATTTTCATCGTCGTCGTAGAGGTAGTAGTAGTAGTAGTAGTAGTAGTAGTAGTAGTAGTAGTAGTAGTAGTAGTAGTAGTAGTAGTAGTAGTGTTGTTGTTGTTGTTTTTGTTGCTGTTCCGGTTGCTGTTGTTGTTGTTGTTATTGTTGTTGTTGTTGTCGTCGAGGTCGTTATTGTTGTTGTTGGTGGTGGTGGTGGCGTTGTTGTTTTTATAATAATAAATACTTAATAATCCAAACAATTTTTTAATGTCACTAGTCTATACTGATGAAGCCAATTTTTAGGCGAATTGTAATTTTGAATTTCGTCCATATAAGTCCAAGTTGGATGACTGTTTACACCTTAAATTTGTAGTAGTAGTGGTAGCAGTAGTAGTAGTAGTAGTAGTAGTAGTAGTAGTAGTAGTAGTAGTAGTAGTAGTAGTAGTAGTAGTAGTAGTAGTAGTAGTAGTAGTAGTTTTTGTAGTAGTAGTGGTAGTAGTAGTAGTAGTAGTAGTAGTAGTAGCAGCAGCAGCAGCAGCAGTAGCAGCAGTAGTAGTAGTAGTAGTAGTAGTAGTAGCAGCAGCAGCAGCAGCAGCAGCAGCAGTAGTAGTAGTAGTAGTAGTAGTAGTAGTAGTAGTAGTAGTAGTAGTAGTAGTAGTAGTAGTAGTAGTAGTAGTAGTAGTAGTAGTAGTAGTAGAAGGAGGAGGAGGGGTGTTGGTGGTGGTGGTTGATATGGTGGTAGTGATTTATTAGTAATGCTGATTTTCTTGTGATTCTTTTAGATTTGTTTTGTAGAATAGTTTTAGTTTTGTTTTGTTTTTTTGTTATATTTTGTTTTGTTTTTTTTTTTGTTTTTTTCTTTGGGAGGGGGGGGGGAGTTCTTTTGTTGTGTATGTGTGTGTGTTTTATTTTTGTATGATTTTTTTTTTATTTTATTAACGTTCAGACTGAAGGAGGCTCGGCTCCAGGAGGAATCAAGAGAACAAAAGGCCTCTGAGATTATAAGCATGTCTGTTTCAGGGGAAAGCGCCAGCGCTGAGAGCGAAAGTTATGGGTTTGAGAGTCCTAAGGAGATCTTCTTCTTAAGCTCGTCATCTTCCACTAGTTATGCATTAAGCGACATGACCTTAGAGAGTTTTCTGGAATCATCTGTAGATCCATATGATTTTGGTTAGGAGTTGAATGATTCACGTGCCGGGGAGGAAAAAAGTTTGGGGGTAAATTTGGTCTAAATCAGCTTACCGTGAGGACATATAACCCCACCCAGTAAGATTGTAAGATAAATTAAGAGTAAGTTATTTTGATTGACGCACTTCCTCACAAGCGAGTTTATCAATGCGAACCAAGTAGCCTAAATTAAACGAGAGAATAAAATGACGTTTAGCGAACAGCCGGCTAGGAATTGAGTTTGGCGTAAAACACTGTACAACAATAGGACTTTAGAGTTAACAATTCGAAAGAGAAAGAGGGCCAGTGACAGAATTATTAGGTCGTTTCAGAAACTGAGAACAAGAAATGTACAGCTGATGACAATTTTTTCTTAGGTAATTTTGTTAAAAATGGTGCTTTTTAATACATTTTGTTGAATTAAAATAAAAAGTAAAAGCGCCATAGGTCCACGCCCGTTTCTCATAAGCTAAGTTTATAAAAACCATGCATATTTTGCTCTTTTGGCGAAATTGGTCGCATGCCTGCTGATTTGATGAGCCCTTGAAGAAATAAATTATGAGTTTAATTTATTTTGTTTTGCGATTATTTATTTTTTGTTGGCTTTTGTTTTTTGTTGTTGTTGTTTTGTTTTTTTTTTTGTTTTGTTTTGTTTGTTTGTTTTTTGTTTTTTTTGTTGTTTTTTTTGTATCATTTTTTAATCATTATTTTTCTTCCATCTTATTGTATTTCCCAATGCACTTTTGGGACAACGGCAGACGAAAGGCTTAGAGCAAAAATGAACCTCGTATTTGACAGGAATAGGGGAATATAAGAAACGCTGTATCCACATAGAGCAATCAATATAATATTATTATCAATAATGAGCCATTATATAAAAATAAGCTCTGCTGGTAAAATACTTCATGACTTTTATTTTCGCATTTTTTTTTTTTTTGTTAAAGATTTATCCATTAACAGTAGAACTCTGACCTTTGAAGAAATTTATCAAAATTTGAATACCACCCTACAATCGTATTTGATTATAACTTGATTTATAACGCTATAACATGAACAATGAAATGAATCATAACGGAAAAATATAGCAAGGGAGCAAAAACTAAAATACATTCATTATCTTGTATCTCATGTTACTCACCACTTTAAGATATCGGATCTGAAGACATTAAATCATAATGTGGTAACGTCTCTTCTTTTCTTCTGTCTTTTCTCTTTCTTCTTCTTTTTCTTCTTCTTCTCCTCCTCCTCCTCCTCCTCCTCCTCCTCCTCCTCCTCCTCCTCCTCCTCCTCCTCCATAGTGCAGAAACTAGCAAACGTTTGCTCAGACGTACTACTATATTAGAGATCAAGCAGTTGAATCACTCTTTAAAGATGTGGTTAGAAAGACCTCAGTGTGATAAATTATCCGAGAAAATTAATTGTTATTTACTCAATGGGTTTCCTCATTTTGACAGGCTCTTACAGATATGCCCAGTACAGTATTTTGTTTGACGAGTTCATAAAGCAATGTAAAGCAGATTTCTCAAACATTTTATAACGATTACTTCTGTTCAGGTAGTTTACCAGAAAAAAAAATTGAAACAATTCAATTTTAGTACTAGTAGAAAGGTTTTGGGTTTCTTTGCATAATTTGGATGTCAAGATAGATGTATTTCTGTCTTTATCTAGTTCTACACTTGATAAGAAAAAAAAATCCATTTATTAACGGAAAGGTGGCACACGATTATTCACCTTCAGAGAATTCTAAAAGCGCTTTCCTTACAGAGTGACCATCGTACCTATTTCTCCCTCGCCTCATCAACCAGTAGAGAAGAAAGAGCAAGTAAGAATGAAACTCTTCGAGATGTGAAGGCCTTCTGTGTCGCACAAATTTATTTCAAACCAAGAACTTTTCAAAGTTCTCAAACACACACACTCACACACACACACTCACACACACACACACACACACACACACACACACACACTCACACACACACACACTCACACACACACACACACACACACACACACACACACACACACACACACACACACACACACACAATCACACACACACATTGAAGTGAACATTTTGTCTGAGATTATCGCAAAATGGGAAGCGTAAAGAGCGTTTCATATTTGTAGCAAGAGATATAAATGTTCAAACTTTTAAGCCAGTGTTGTTTAGCTTAAACACAGAGTCAATCACAATTTTTGGACAACAAACAGGTCGTTGGGTCTTGAGGTAAAACACTGATTAAAACAGAGAAATCAATCATGATACATCTTATTCAAGGAATACCATAGCGCAAAGACTTTCTGAATAACCTTAAAAATTGTATTATTGATAGAAGATCTGCTCTTAGCAAACAAGCCGTGTTGGTTAAAACATTTATTAATCCAGGAGTGCACAGTTATTAAATCAATAATAACATTTTATTTTTTAATCTTGTTCTTTGCATAGGAATAATATTGGGAGTGCAAAGTGTCCAAGAGATGTCTTACGTGTTTGTAAAGATGTTCTTAGATGCCATACAGCTAAAATAACAAAATGGTTACTTATTCATGATTTATAAATAGAAAATAGATTTACCTCTTTGAGAATGATTAACGACACAAATAAACGTGTAACAGATGCACAATTTTCTTGCATCTGAGTCTTAGACCTCAGTGTGTAGAGACAGGTCACAAGCAATAATGTGATACTTTTTTATTGATATCAGTTTTGTGATAAATAGTAAGAGTTAGCAATAGGAAGAAAAAACTCAGAGAGAAACAGATCGTAGATAGAGATATAGATAGATAGATAGATAGATAGATAGATAGATAGATAGATAGATTTTTTTTAATTGGCCTGCCTAGTGGCACTCGTCCGGTGGTTTCCTCCTCTGCACGTTGGAGAGGAGCCAAGGTGAAGAGAAGAACAACATTACCTGAACAGCGCCACCAGCCACGAAACTTTCAAGTCATGGACCAAGCATGTACTACTACCAAGTAGGACCATTCTTTTTAAATGTACCATGCTCCCTAATTATTGTTGAGAACTGTTTTTATTGTGTTATTTCACATAAAGATAAATAGATAGATCATTAAGTAGATAGGCAGACAGAGAAAGATGGAGGAGAGAGACACAGTGAGATGATAGATAGACGGAAGAAGAGAGTTGAAGTAGGGATGGAGAGAGTGGAAAATGAGGGAAGAAGAAGAGGTTTGTGTAAGAAAAGGGAGAATACAACAGAAGCTTGCAGTAACATCTACGTATGGCTAAACGTTTCCAAGATTTTAAAGTAGAGTCATGGTACTAACGTATGCAACTGATAAACATCGAATTAGTGGAGTTCCAGTGTTAAAATTAGTTTGAGTAATAATGTTTAGTTATTTTGTAAAAAATCAAATCTATTCACTGCTCCTTTCAAACAAGTTTTATCGTATGAGAACAAATAACGTGAACTCCCGCAGGTAAGGTCACGTCTCGGCATTTTTTGCGAAAACTTAAAGCCTTACAATTTGCAGGTACAAAGCTCTTTAGATTAAAAAAGTGCTGAATTTTTCTGGTTGTTGTTTTTTATGGCCAGCTGATTCTGCTATTACCAAATCACAACCATATTATACGTAAGGTATAGTCCACATCAGCAGATTGTCTGAGGAGATCTCGCTTTATATTCCAACTCGCTACGAGAAAAGACCAGGTTGAAAGAATGTTGTGTAGAATAGTATTTAACACAAAGATAGAATTTTTTCTCAGAGATCAATTTCTGGGGTTTTCTTAGTTTTTATTGAGGGATGAAACTATTGTGATAACCTGTACTCACAAAAATTTCACAACCATTATAAGAACAAACAGCAACAAATGAAAGAACAAATGAATAAAATGAAGACCTCGATGTGAAAGCATTCAGTGACATTTTATTTCAAAATAATTTCCCCATGATTAAATCAGTCCTCAGCAAAGCAGATTCCCACATTACCCGAGTCAGGGGCAACAACAAAAATAACTTCAACATGGTACAACTTCATCAATTTTCATGTTTCATAGAAAGTAAGTTACTTCACTAAATACAAGCATAAAATATCAAACATACCCAACAAAATAGAGTGGCTCTACTTGTTCATAGGAGTTTTCTTTTCAAAATATCGTCCTTATCTTTACCTCCAATTAAATCTATTTTAATAACAGTATTGAATATAATTTAATAAAATTTCGGAAAGACAAAAAAAATTGAGTAATCAGATATTATGTATTTTTGAGAGAAAAAAAAACCCTAGGCGTGATAAATGCAGTGAAGATTAATTGCCACATATGTATCTTATGAAGTACACTATGAGAAAATTTTCAGTCTTTTCATTTGATTAAAGTGGTAAACTTGTATTGATTCTCTTTTGTAAAGCTTTGATGGTTAGTGATCACAAGATGGAATTAGACAAAAATAGATGGTGGAAAAACAGAACTGTGCAACCTGTTACTTGCAAAATACAGAGGGATCATCCATAGATTGAAGCGCAAATTCCCTCACAGAATTAAGGTTTAATTTAAGGGGGGAAAAAATAGAAATATCATTTTCACACCTTACCCAGCTTTGAGCTGTGCATTTTAGTTCTAGAGTTAAGTAGACACAGACATACGCCCTTGGTTCCCGTTTCAAAACAAAAAAATTATCAACATAAATCTTTCTTATTTTAGATCTAACCTTGACAAGAAGTCAATAGCACAATTCTTGAAGTAAAGAAATTTCAAGTACAGTTCACAATTGAGCAAGGAGATTTGATTGCCGAAAGGCTTATCTAAATCAAGGTTTGTGTATAGCAGACCTAGGCCGACAGCAAAATAGCACTCTGAAACCTTAAATTTAAAAAGTTTTAGAGTCTACAATTATCTAGAACTGAAGAATTTTTCAGGCACAAGTTGAAAAGAATTCTTTTAAGTTAGTGTTCTTTAAAGATATAAATATGCTACAAATTCTTTGCTTTTTTTTAAATCATTATTTTACTTCAGAGGTATTCAACAGAAAATTCACTTTGGTTGGAATAATTTAAAGAATTAAGCGTCAATAGCAAGGAGGTGAATAATGCACACACACACACACACACACACATTCTAATGACTAATACCACTTTCATATTAATGTAGACTATCAAAATGTGGAGCATGTTAAACAATCATTAGATTGACATAAAATTTCCGATTCCAGTTTCTCCAAGTCTAATGCTTTCATGTAAAAAAGAATATCAGAACTGTCTAGTGTGACTGTTTCCATCCAATGTTTTATTTTTTTCTATAACCAGATTTTAACACAACTCAGATTCAACGCTTGTCGTTGAGGGAACCCCCACCTTCTCAGTACCCTCACCTTGTCAGTGAATCTTACCGAGGCCTTGAATACTGTATGGTCATTACCGTTTTCCCACGACCATGCTTAAGGCATTGATAAGGTATGGGTATTTTTCACCACAGCACTTGCCCTATGCACAGAGCAAGCTACTCGCTCTTGCGCATTGTTTTGATAATTCTGTATCTAAGCTATACTAAGCTATGCAGCTCTGACAAAGAAGCAAACAGCCCTAACGAGTTGATCATTGAATTTTGACTGAAAAAATCAGCATCAGAGAGAAGATAAGCTCCTCTTCTTCTTGCTACTTTAAGATGACTCATAATTTGATATTGCTACAAAGAACTCTCATCCCAAGCAATCTTCAGCCTGGGGAAGCTAAGAGATGAAATGAATGCTAGATGGAATTCGACACAATTTCGCTCAACAATCAAGGCATAATAGGAAACATTTAATAAGAGAATTTAAAATTCCTTAAAGAAGTTTTACTGGTAATAGTAGTATATTATTAATATATCTTTGCTTACATGATAACTCAACTCTCTCCATCATAGAGACGTTGATAAATTTACTTGCAAGAATGCTGAAGAACATTGGAAAGACAAATGAAGGCTTAAAAATGTGGAGAAGAGTGGCACAGTAGTTAGGGCATCCAACTTGAGATCGCAGTTAAGGGTTGGATCCCAACTCAGCTTATGCTGTTATTATATTTGGAAAGCAATTCACTGGAGTTTCCTCAGTTGGCTAATCTGTAAAATAGCTTTAGGGGTTGTGCGTATTATTTATGGAATGTTGGTGGTCAGCACCTGAAAAATAATGCTCTCAGATATGAGCTTAAGTTGCTCTGGTATGGTAAGTCGGAGGAATGCAGTTTAATTTTAAACCAGTTTTCTGACGAGATGTTTTCCTCCAGGTCAATATCAAATGGGTTTGCTCCTTTCAAACACAAAAATGACTCATTAATTGGTGACGCATACTTTATAAACAAAAAAAAAGTGTGTAAGGCTCAAGATTTTCATTTTCGATCATGACTGCACTTGAGGTAGAACAGCACTTTGCATTAATATCATGCTGTTCCCTTAAGATTGGTGGCTTCCAACAACAACAGAGAAAGTAAAAAAGAGACGCAGAGAAAGAGAGAGAGCATTTGTGGAATGGCACTTGAAAAATGTTCATGATTTGCTTGAGCAAAGAATAATTAAAAAAAAAAAAAAAGAAAAAGAAAAAAAGCCAATTCATTTCTTTTAACGTATACCAATGTACAAGTTGTTAAAACAAACTAAATAAAGCAATAAGTAATCATATAAAAATTCTGTTTTATAAATGATTTAAAAAGTCTAATGAACGGTTTATACAATCCTGTCATGATTGTGAGATGATCAAAAAATCTTTTTCTTTGATTGCTTGTGTGTTAAACATATTTTGTCTAAAACATGGATACTACAGAACTGAAAACATGAGGCACTAAACTCACCCACAACTGGTGTGTTGGGGTGGGGAGTGTTGAATCTAAGACAAATGTCTGTGGGATATTAATGTCTGTGGGATATTACTTAGGGCAGGCATTCTAATCCCAAAGATACCAGCACTCCTGTTCCATGAGGCACTAAACTCACCCACCGCTTGGTGTGTAGGGGTGGGGAGGGTTGAATCTAAGACAAATGTCCCTAGGTTATTACTTAGGGCAGGCATTCTAATCCCAAAGATACCAGCACTCCTGTCCTATGAGGCAATTTGAAGAGCAAGATTCGGTATAAGCAATTTTTTTTTCTTTACTTTGTATTGTGCAAATCAATTAAAGAAAAAGATGATTTTCTCTTTACATAGATCATAATAGTTGGCTCAGACTTGTAAAAAAAAAGGTACAATTTCATTTTCCAGAAAAAAAAAGATTAAAACAAAGAAGGACATAATTTTTTAGGCCAGAGAGATGAACACATTGACACACAACTTCAAATTAGCAGAATAAAAATTTCTTGAAATAAAGATGAAATTTGCATAGCAGTAAGTTAGTGGAAAAAACCATTTAGCCCACAACAAGATGCAGCCTTCTTAAATACCACCTGTATACAGCTCAACACAGAGCAAAAAAGGGCAGATATTGTCACACACAAAAAAATTTTAAAAACTTAAGTAGGTTACAAAGCAATATGTTATAAGTAGGTTAAGTAATTTGTATAGAGATTAAGATTTACAAATGAAATTAAGAGCTCTATAGACAAGTAATTGTTTTTTCCCTTGTGTGGAATGCATTATTATCTGTCTATGTTAAAAATATTAAAACAGGGAAAAAACAAGCTACTTTATAATAGCACTTAAAAGATTTCCTGAGAGGCAAAAAAATTGTCCCTTGTTTAAAGGGCTAGGAGGCTGACTTCGTTGAAGATTGAAAATAAAGGTCAAATTTCACTTGTCTTTCAAGGATTTCAATAACACACCTCTATCTAATTAAAAAAAATAAATAAATAATTCTTAAGATTCCAATAGTCATTAACTCACTGAGCATAAATACTGAGTATTCTCGGCTGCCCTATTACTTCCGTTGCATATGAAAACCAAAAATCTTTGGTTTTAACTTTGAACGTCTATTTTACTTTCTAAACCAAAATTAAGTAGTCCAAATCAATTTTATAGGGAAGGGAAACAACTCTTGTTTTTCACATTTGCTCATTTGCGTATCTAAATATAAGTAAGACTTTGGCTTTTGAAGAAAGTTGGATCAAGATCTAGATCCAGGCTTCTAGACTAGATCTAGATCTGGCCTTGAATGTGTAAAAATTAATGAATGGATTCCCTCATCTTGTCTGACTGTTATATTTCAGAAGTTCGCACAGGTACATTTTCTCTTCTTTTCTTTTTTTCATCTAAATTATCAGTATTGTTTCAGTAGGGGAATTTTTTTTCTTTTTTCAAAATTGTCACTGGGAAATTCATACAAAAAAATAAACCAAACATGCATGCAGTGCAGACAAGATAGGAACCTAGTAACACAAAAAATTGTATGTTTTTTGAATTGATAACTATTTGAAATATAATCTTTTAAAATAACCTACAAATGGCAAGTGGCTCAGAGCATATATACTGATAGGACTCAGTGCTGAGTGAGTTAATGATGTAAGGCTGAATGAGAGAAGTGTTCCAGGTAAATCGCATCCTAATGATTTTAAAAGTTTTTAAAAAGCCATACCCAAAAAAAATAAATAAAAATAAATTACACTCAAAATTTTGCAACAGCAAAAGCTCAAAAGAAAGGAAATTTTTAAGTAATACACCTTGGACTAGGACAGATTGATGAAGTTCAAAGGAGCCAGAACAAACTAAATCCAAACTTTCACACCAATCATTGAATTAACTGGCATGGGCTATCGATAGAGGATAATGGGGATGGATCTCACCTAACAAGCCCTAATCCTACAGCTTGACGTAGCCAAATAGTCTCAACAACTTAGAGGTTACAATGCAGTTATGTTTCTTTGTTATTAGATTTAGTTGTGGATCTCACCTAACAAGCCCTAATCCTACAGCTTGACGTAGCCAAATAGTCTCAACAACTTAGAGGTTACAATGCAGATATGTTTCCTTGTTATTAGCTTTAGTTGTGGATCTCACCTAACAAGCCCTAATCCTACAGCTTGACGTAGCTAAATAGTCTCAACAACTTAGAGCTTACAACATAACGCAGTTATGTTTCTTTGTTATTAGCTTTAGTTGTGGTGTTAAAAGGCTGATCATAGACCACTCAATAATCTAGAGAACACGATTTTTTTTTTTAAATCCACAAGCTACAAACTATAAAATAACAACTGTTGAAAGCTGTAGGAATACCCCTGTCATTGTTGACTTTTATTTTTTTTTAAATTGAATGCAAATTTATTCAAATCTTTTCCAGTTTATCCAACAGCTAAGCTAAAGTCGAGGAATGAGTGGAAAACTAATAATGAATAATTTAAATAATTTTGTTCATGCCTAATGAATCCTTGTAGGAAAAAAAAGAGCCTTAGCAAAAGTTAAGAGATAAAGATAAAAAAAAAGATGAAGCTTCTTTAAAAAAAATTCACATTTCATATAAATATGTCACAAGTGGCTAAAAAAAATTACATGCTATTTATAATAATTATTAGAAATCATATTCAAGGTATTTGAAGCTGCAGTTACATTTTGGCATAACTCAAAATTATCACATTTGTATAAATACTTTATAGTGATCTGTGCACTGAATGAGTAAAATTCAAATGTACAGTAGAAACAGATACAGTATCAAAAACATATCAATTCATCTTTTTTTAAATATGGCAGTACACAAGTGATATCATATATTTGCATCCAAGTTCATAAGCAGATATTTCATTTCATGTCCTTAAGGACTCCCGCAACAACAGAACCGATATTAAGAAATGTTTATTAATTTTGCAAAATCCCAATCTATATATAGATCTTTTGAATCACTCATTATCATATGTTTAAAAACAAAATGGAGAGCTTTAAATTCATGCATTTTTTGGCACTTTTTTGTTACCTCATTTGCTACCTCCTCAGCCTTAGAATGAGAGCTTAGAAAGATCTTTAAATAGATCAGGAAAATACAGTGTTTACTGTTTTCCAGCATTGTAATATTTGAATAGGTGATACAATTTGAGAACATAGTAAACCGCTAAACCAACCAAAAGAGAGGGACAACAAGAAAGAAGAGAAAATAAATCATTGCATGTTATTTGGTGGGGTAATCACAGTATTAATAATATCTATAGACAATGGATACTTTCAACAGGAACTCATAAAAAAAAAAAAAGAAAAACATTTCTCCTCCTCACAAAGCACCTAGGAACATTTCTGAGGCAGAGGACGGTGAGTCTTGCCAAAATGGAGAGGAGAAGGCTCTCACCGTTCGCACTTCACAAAAAAAAAAAAAATTAAAAAATCATTTTACACAACAGAGATGGATGAACTGGTGAACTATTTACACTTAATGAATTGTTCAAAACATCAAAGAATGAGACAGCCCAGGTCGTCAACTACTTGACCCAAAAAGAAAATTCAAACACACACAAGCACACACACCGCAATGAAATATATTTACTTTCTCAAAGTTCGCAACACTCAGGTGAGGTTCGTCACTAACACAACAGTCTTCCGGAACTCAGGGTTTAGTAACTGACAATGCTTAAAAACAAATTTTGTTCACCTCACAGCCACATGTCAACATTCTCTGGGAGATTCAAAGCTGAAACCAACTGAGAATGGTTATAGAAACAAAACATCAACTTTGATCTCACACTGTCATCAGTGTTAAGCATATAAATGCATTATCATTTTGACAATGGCTTCATCCATTTATCAATGTCAAAAATTAAGACCACCAATATGTAGCTTCCAGCTGATACAGACTTGCACCTTGAGGTCAATCACTGGATTTCTAACAACTACAACAGAGTGCAAGATTACTCAAGACTCTGATCGAAACAAGACAAACAAGTAAACTGCACCTGAAAACTGCAGGGCCATACCTTAAACATTCTGAAATGATTGGCAAGTAGAGAGAGAGACACAATTACCAAGAATGCATCTTCCCCCGTTCTTTTCTGAAATCAGTTCATCAGAACAAAGCAGACAGATCCTACAGCATCCTGCCAATTTTCACGAGAACAAATGGGAAGTAAAATTCCTCTTCAAAATATAACATTTAAATATGCAAGCATTGTCAATAGGCTCGGCTATTAGATTACTACGCTCCTGTTGCTAAGCAAATGTTTTACACTGAGCTTTGTGAATACATAGACTTACTAAAAATTAAAACCTCTATTGCTAGACAGGCGATCATTTAAGCTTATATACCATCTCCACAAAGTATAAAATAATCATACATCGCCTAAAAACTTTTTGTCATATAATCGTTTCTTTCCTTCATGTATTACAGTCACTCAAGTAAAATAACTCTTTTTTCTTCCTTGCTTTTTTTTTTCACACTGGAAATTTACCTACCAAGGTCCTTACTGGTCTCCTTTCAATCTCTGACTCAGTATGCTTTTCTTTATACTCCGTCTTTTTTTCTACCTTTAATGCACTTTTTCTTGCAACTTTTTCTTCCTGCCCAACCTGATGACCTAAGCCACCCGTAAGATTGTTTCGAGATGGAGACTTACCAGACTGGCGGTTGCGGTTGATATCTCTGTGCATGTCACTCAAACCTTGCTCTGCTTTACTCAATGACAGACTTTTAGCAGAAAAATTGTCTGCTTTCATCTTTGTATTAGCCACTTCATCTTGTTTGAAGTGAATACCACCATTATTATTACCTTTAAAAGGGGCTAAATGGGGTTTTAGATGTTCAAATTTATCTTTCTCCAAGCCAACTTGATGACTCTCATCTTTTAGCCTCATCACATTCTTACTCAATATTCGTGGCTTCACCATGCCTCCTTCCCCCTTACCTCTTCGCTCACTTTCACTAATTCTACCACCTCTTGACAAATAGATTGGCTGTTCCTTCCTTTCGTCTTTAGAATAAAATGGTTTCTCTTTCTGTAAACCTGGTTGATTTTCACCTTGATGAACGCCTTCTGCGAGTAGCTTCTTTTCCTTCCCCTGACTCAACGTTTGGCTTTTCTGATCCACCTGTGGGAGCCGCAAGGAAATCTGATGTAAGTTTGTGATGTTTGAGCCATGCCCAGTCCTCAACTGCCTCCTGGAACTTGCAAGTTTCTGACTTGCCTGTTCAAAAGAAAACAAACAGTTTCAGGTTACCTTGTAAGATTAAATTTCAAATAAAATAAAGCTCTAGTGTGATGGTCATTGAGAGCTTTTGCTTGCCTCTCTGGACTTTATCAGCGTTAAAACAGTTTGACCTTTGCGCTCCTAGGCAGATTTTGTTCAGGCCCTGGATTGCATGACAGGTTGAAATGCTAATCTTTTCAGGAGAAATGTCAACATACATTTAACCTTTCCAGATAAAATGTCAACACACAGCTAATCTTTTCAGGTGAAATATTAATGTACAACCTTATTTGGTCAAATATCAAGTAAAATGGCAATATGTAGCCTTTTCAAGTGAAATATCAATGTACAGCTTTTAAGCAAGAAGTTTCTTCTACTCTCAAAATCAATTGACCTCATGTGCAGAACTTTGCCTACCATTGGTTTCATACACATCTTGTCCTATTTTAATATTACACATCAAGCTTGGAAGATACTATCTGTGCACCTTATACCCAACTGACAATATATAAAAAGTCTTGAGCGTCATGGTAGCGAAAGCTATTTAAGCTAAGAACATCATAGCATTCAGCATTCATAGACACTGAAATCTCACTCAAGTCATAAAGCCAATATGCGCTGCTACTTGATGTTGCTTCCAGCAGTATAACCCACCTTTCTCGTAGCTTGCATGAATTCTCGGTTTCTGTCTTTCAAAAATCGTAGCTGGGTTAGGAAGATTTCCGAAACTTTCCAGCAGTTACTGTTTTTATGTTTCAGAGATTTTACATCCTCCTCCAAGTTTTCCAGGAAATGAAACTCCATGTCATCCCCAAGTTGGTGCTGTCAACAAATAAAGATGGTAAAAAAGAAAGTTAGGTGATTTGTTCACCGGGACAAATATTTTTGTTCTTATTCTATTTTGCAACTAATAAATTATGAATTTTGAAAAGTTAATTCTTTTCTCGTTCAGTTTTCTTCTCAAAACATAAACATATCTAATCACTCTTTAGGCAACTTTATCAGGTGCCAAGTCTAGACCTAAAACTAGATTAAATTCGCAGGTAACTTTTACCAAATTTTAAAGGTAAGAATCTGACTTTCATCTCATTTGCTGAATTACAAGTGAATTTCTGTTTGAATGTTAGATCTACTCTGTGTCTAAACCAAGGCTAAACAGTATGAAGAATATAAAAAAATATTGGTTCTATTTTTAGTCCAGAGCTCAACTAATAATGTCACAACACACTCCTCATGATACAGTTGATGGGGCATTTTTTGATTAACTCACTGAATGATTTTCCCATGCATTACATGGGATCAGCGATTTTCTCAGGGAGCTTATCCTGTGCAGCACAGGGGGTGGTCTTTAATAATTTTTTTCTTACCGGCTTTTGTGTCTACAGCTTAAGTGAATACCCTCTATGCACAGCATCTTAGTTTAGAATTTGTGTAGTTGGGAGTGGAAAAGAGCCGATACCTTTCTTTTAACAAATTTTTTTCCTGCAAGGCACAGCCACATTAGATCAAGATCTAGTAAACTTTCACAAGCGGGAAAATTATATAATGGATTAATTTTTTTGTTCAGTTATATAAAAATTGTGTGGATTCAAAAAAGCATTTAAAAAAAAAAAAAAGCATTTAATATTTAAGATTGTTTTTTATGTTTATTTTTTTTAAATTTGCTTGGGCGAATGCTGGCCTTTAACGCTTATAAATCTAAAAATAGCCAGTGGTTGAGTGAGTTAAACGCTTGGTTCATTCATGAAACAAAACTTGATTTTCTAACCCTCTCGTCAAAGAATATCATTAGGTTTTGTTGGACCAATTTGGATTGTTTGTAACATTGAAATTTATAAGGAAATTGATGTTTTTCAAAAGTCCACACATCTTTTTCCTACTTGAAATGGCTGGAAATTTCTCTTGACATCAAGATAGTTCGGTTTCCAAAGAAGTTTTTGTATTGTTTATTGTTAATAACAGCCATCAAGAAAAGAAAAATCATCCGTTTCCTATTTTTTTTTCCAAAAAATTTCTATAATGCTCAAGGCCATTAGAGTCAAGTCATGCGCTCTAACTCTTCATCTTGAGCAAAAACGAACAAAATTTACAACAGCACAGCACCATCTGAGCAAACATGGATCATTCAAAAGCATAAACTCATTCTTCTTCCCCCGAAGATTTTCTTTTTTTACCCTTATAATCTCTATCTTTCTCTTAAAAATTGTGCAAGGTTTGTTTGCTAAATTTTTTTTACCTCAGCAAAGCAAAAAAAGAAGAATACTAATTTAAGTTCATGAGAAATGGAACAAACGATGATGATTCTTAGCCCAATATTAATCCCGGCTGTAATGACAGAACACACAAACTCTGCACATTGCTCTGATTAAACCAGGGAGTAGAAAGAATAGAAGTAAGAGGTCTGGGTTAAGTGGAGTGTAATACAGCAGGCTAGGGAGATACTGACAAGCAGTAGCTGGAATAGAAGGGATTGAGCAGGGGAAGGAGAAGATAAGACAGGAGGAGATTGTGCTGAGGTAAAGAGAGACAACAGGGAGAAGAGCTTGGGAAAGCTGTTTAGAATGTATTGTCAAAATAATAATTATTGTTGCAATTAATTTTTTTTTTGCCCGTTTATTTGAATATTTTGCTCCTGCACTGAACATAATAGATAAGGGAAACAATTTGTACACACTTGTCCAGATGATTTTTGCCTGAGATGCCATCCTTGTCTGAAAATTTTGCCTGAACTTTTCACACACACACACACACACATTCTATTCTGTTTGCCCATGTTGAAAATAGACCTATGCCGGATGTTTATTAAATCTTCTTTGTTTGCGCATGCTTTAATGGAACTGGCATGGAAAGCTACTCTTCTAAACCAATCTGTTTGAGTAAGATCGTCTTATTCGTACTTCATTCTATTTAACAGCAAGTTTATAATTTTCTGTCATATCCACATTTTTCTACTTGAGATTAAGTTTACCAGCAATTTTAGAATTGCATGACTGCAGGAAATTTTAAAATTGCTGAATTCTGGGCAATTGGAAGAAAAGAGGCATTTCTGTTTTGCTCGTGAATGTTCCTGAAACTGCTTTCTTTGAATATAGATCACAACCCCTTTAAGAGTCCATGGAATTCATGTTTGAGAGTATGCCTTCAGTTATTTTCATTCATATTACATATCTGATTTAGAAATTTAAAAAAAACCATAAGATCTGAACAAAGCTTCTGTAAATCACAACAGAAAGCTTGCCTTGGTGAAAGCCTTGTGAATAGCCTTCAGCAGAGGTTCTTTGCCGGACTCAAATGTCCTACGAGAGCCGTGAAGGACTGAGATGCCATTTTTCTCAGCCGAGACACAGTTGCTTGTATAGCGACAGTGATCATTTCTGTAATTCCATTTACATGGCATAAGGAACATCTGGTCTGAAAATTAAGAGAAAAAGAAAATAACTGAAGAATTCAAACTTTACAAATATATTGGTGACAGAGCAAGGCCTAAATTTAAGAGGAAAAGAGGGAGGCGCTGCTGTAACTAGCTGATTCTGTATCATCATTTTGAGCTGTTGACAAGTGATACAATCATTTTAAGTCCTAGATGTAAGAAAACAAATAGGGTCTTAGAAGCAACAACAATATATGAGAATAATTTGTCACTAACCCAACTGTTAAACATCTCACAGACCAAGACACTGGATGAATGAAATGTTTCACTCAATGTTTTCATATTACGCCTCTCTGATTTGAGCATTATCAGACAACTGATATCTGAGGAAAGAGAATTTATCAACTCACCAGGATGGAAAGCAAAATATATGTTTATAAGGTCCTGGTCTCCCCAGGGCAAGGAGAGCCGGTACTGATGGAATAACCGCTGCATGTCAGAAAGCCAGGAGGTCTGTCTCAGCCGTCCCAAGTCCATGAGCATCACGCCAGAGTTAAGACCTGGGTTTCACAGTCGTTAGATCAGGGGTCAGAACTAACAGAATCATCGTTACATACCACTTTGCAAGCAACCACATTCAAAATTTAGAAGCCTATTCTAATTTATTTGTTACTTCCCTTGCTTAACATTTGTATCCAGCAGTTTTTGAGGGGGTTGTTCTTTGTGTTTTTTACTTTGTACCTGTATTTTCGAATTATGAAGTACAGTAGCCTATATGCTGCATGTTGTCTAAACATGCCTTGATGGAATAGAAATACACCGATTTGTAAATTCAGGTCATGTTCAGGTTAAAATAATAGCAGATCATAACTAAAGGATGGCTGAGGCAGCAACCTAAACACGTTTTTAAAACCAAAAGTAAACAAAGCATTTCAACTTTCAAAAACCTTAAACAGGGAGGACAAAAATACTGAGACAGGAAATTCCACTCTACAAACATGTAATGACACCAGGGGAAACACAGAAAAAAATATATGCCATCGGCTGGTTGATACAAAGTTGGTGATTGTTTTACTTCTGACGATATAGGACGATTAAATGCTTGTCAATGTGTAACTGAGAACGAGAACAGAGAATAAATCACTGAAAAGTTACAGAAAGTCGCATCTAGTTGGAATGCCTGACATGCATTAATTTCTTGTAATTTTATAGAATATTTTTTTCAATTTTTATCTCTAAAACTCATTATCAAGTAACATAGCTTCTTTTCTGTTGTTTATACCACAACGTTATTATTTTCCTTTTCAGACAGTAGAAAATATTGCAAAATGATTACATTTCCATTCATTAAAACAATATTATTTGTGATAGCTGTTGACAAATTAATCTCAAACCGCACTCACCAAACTTGCCGTAGAAGGGGTGATTGGCGAACCGGTTGTACCACGCTGCAAAGCTTGCCTCAGCTTCCCCAACAAGGCCAGCCAGCTGAGTGGAATTAAAGTCATCAAACATAGACCACAGGTGTTCAAGTGACTCAAGAAACACGGTGTCTGTATCCACATAGACCAATCTCTCCACAGACCGTAACAAGTTCTGACAAAAGTAACAAGTCGAGCTTTTGATGTATGTAATTAAAATTTGAATCTAAATGAGTCTAGAAATGATTTGAAATGCATATGACGAAAAGTGTTGCAAAATCTTTGGCACCTTAAGTATGTAACAAAATATTTTATTGCATGGTTGGTCTTAAAAATACATGTATGCCACTCTCCAAGCCTGTACTCCTTACACCTTGATATACTATGACCCACAGAAATTTCATCCATTGGTGGATGCTCTCAAGAGGCAGAGTGATCTTATCCAAGATGTTCCATTGTTTAATAATATCCACAGCCTTGGGTACTACTTCCACTTGTACTTGTACATATATGGTTACAAACGTCTAATTCTGGCTCCTGCTCAAAAGTTGGTTTGGACTTCAATACAAATTTTCGTCACTTTTCCTATTCCCTTACACCGAAAAAAGTAATGTTACAAATAAAACTCCAAAAGTTGCAAAAAGAAATGGGCCTATAAGGCAATTCAGCCTATCTAAAACCAACTATAATGGCAATATGCAAGAAGGAAAATGAAGTATGCAAAGAACTTCACATCTACATATATGCTTTTCAGACTTTAGTTTCAGCTTTGGCACCTCAGCCTCAACACTGTCACTTATTCCTTCTATAATAAATGTTACAGGTACTAAAACAAAGACTCTTTTTTTAACAATTTTATCTCTTCACACTATTCAAACATATATAATGTAACTGATAGAGTGAAGCAATTTTTTATCATCAATCATTGTGAGGGCATCAAACAAAGCCTTACAGGCAGGAAAAGTCTCTGAGAAGCACAAGGTTTGAAAAGTTTCTTCCAAGCGTTTGTTGTTGAGCTGTCAGGGAAGGTCACGTTATAAATATGATATGAGAGTCGCTGACGCTGAACTAGAGGCCAAAGGTCAAGCTGAAATAAGACAAAACAGCATACTTAACTCCATTGCTGTAAATACATATTGTTACTTAAAGGTCTCCAAGGCACAATATTTATTTTCCTTTGAGATTACCTTCCCAGGTTCTCACAAACACATAGCCTTTTTTTCTAAAAGTCATGTACCACAGAATAAATCCTGAGCTCTCTCTATCTCTCTCTCTCTATTTAATACAAGTATTATTTCATGTTTTTCAAAAAGTTGTTGCGAAAAAAGAAAGAAAGAAAAACCTATAGATGATATAATTTGAACAAAAAAAAAAAACAACCCTTTTTTACACCTGAAGGATTATAAAAAAAATAAATACTCTCCCTTTTTTTCATGTTAAGTGAGATAAAAACATAAATCCAATGCTTAACATACTCAACAGTTGTTTTACCATTTCTATTTGATTTTTTTGCCGTGTGTTTACCTGATCTTGAAAAAACGTTTGGATTTCAGGCTCAGCAAAAATGTGAAACACAAAGGACACATTGAGCGGTGTGACCATACTGGCCGACTTGAGCATGGTCATCGTCTCCTGAGTTCGAGTCCCGCACACAACCACACACAGGTGAATAGGATTACCCTGGCTAGGGCTGTCTCTTAGTCTGTCAAAGGGTCACGTAAACAAAAAATTAGGAATAGGGCGATAGTATGTAAGAAAGTGATAGAGGAGTTAACATGAAATGAAATTTTAGAGACAAAAATGAAATGGGGAAAAAAACGGGAACAAATATGCTGGGCAGAAATTTGTCCAACAAATGTGATAGAAATGGAGCCTTATGAGAGACAGTATTTTCTGCAGAGAGATCAAGCACTGGCGTAGACAGATTAAAGTTATCATGGTCTAGAGGTTAGGATTGCTGATACAGCATGACATTTTGGTATTTCTAACTCAAAACTTTTTGTTCTTAAATCTAAATATTGCTAAGAGTGTTTCATTCCTTTTTTTTTATTTGCTTCGTCAAAAGATCTCCTTGGTTCAGTCATCATCAAAGTATTGGTTTTCTTAAACAACTTCTGCAACTCCACAACTCTGCATTTCTTTTTTACAGTCTTCATGTCATTACTCTATATAAATAGATTGGAAGTGCACCACCTTTTATTTCCATTCCATGGAAAAACTTTTATTATGACCATCTGTGATCTGGGAATACAGTAAAGTCTGAAATACTTTTTAAAATTATGAAAATAATAAAGAAAATTTCAATTTATAACTTTTCAATAGAGACTCACCGTTTAATGTTAGCATCTAAGTGCTCGCTTTCAAATCTGAAGTCGTGTTCTTTGCCTGGGTGATCCAGCACACTGTGATTCACTTTTCTATTCAGAATGAGCTCCTCATGTTTGATGCTGTTTCCTTTGCTGCCAGAAACATTTTTTGCCTTTTCTCCTGTATACTGGCCAAATCCCCCTAATAGGTGAATAGGTTCCTTTTTAAGTTTTTCTGGCATGGGACCAAGTTTATCTTCGAACAGACCATCATTAGCTTTAGCTTGTACAGGTGGCTGCAGAACCTTGTCTGAGTCGTGAATATCTCTGGTGGATCTGGTGGAAGATAGCTGGGTGTGGATGCGAATGGCTTCCACATGCTTGTTTAAAAATTCCTGATCAGATTTCTGACGCAGTTGATGGCTGAGGTGACTAGACGAAAAATCAGAGGATGAACCGAGTACCAACTTTCTGTAGGCTCTACCTCCACTCTTGGTGCGGTCCTCTTGCATGTTAACCAGGTAGAAGAGAACAACAGCCACACTCACCACTACACTGACACATAATTTGAAGAGAATTCTGCGATGCATTAGGCACAGTCGTTGTAGCTTCGTTACCGCACCCCACTGGCCTGTTAGAATACCCAGGTGGGCTTTGTCACTGTAAAAGAATTGATTCAATAATAAAATGAAGATCACAAGTACCAAATCTTAAATATTAATGATAAAAAGACTAGTAAGCTTCAACTTGTACTAGTCCTGGTAAAGGCTCTAGTGATTATTTACACAGGGAAATTTATCTCTTTTGCAACTTATAAGTTGTGATTAAAGACAATCAATTTTTGATAAAGATTAATTTGATTCAATAAAAAAACACAAAGGCTATAGACCCCTATTTAAGCTATTAAAAGTCCTTCACCACAGAATTTACTTACAATGATTAAATCTTTTCATAGTGTCCATTTAGAAGAGAATTCGATAAAGCTAATCAACACAGAATGTGCATTAAACTACCATATAAAATTACTTAGAAGAAAGGTTTAAATTCATTGTTTTATTTCTGTTTTTTCAATATTTTTGTTGACAGAGACAAAGAGAAAGAGAGAGAGAGACAGACAGACAGAGAGACAGAGAGAGAAAGAAGAGAGAGAAGAGAGAGAGAGAGAGAGAGAGAGAGAGAGAGAGAGAGAGAGAGAGAGAGAGAGAGAGAGAGAGAGAGAGATCAGACTACCAAGTTCCGAGGCTTCTACTCCAGTCCTTCAGTAAGCTGCAAACTATTACTGTGTCCACTCAGCACCTTTCAGGTTTTCAGTTTCATGGACAAGTCAACAGATTCTTATCTGATGTAGACATAGCATCTGTCACTGTCAGCCAGAGACAAAGAGAGATTGAGAAAGACGCAGCTGAAATGCTCCCCAGTGTAGGCTTAGCTACAAGCACCTGAGCTCCTTATAATGCCTGATAGAAATAATTGGCAGAGACAGGGCTGGTATACCATATATTTCTGGACACAGCCCCTGATCTACAAGCTGATCAGAAAAAACCTTGAATGTTTACAAACTGAATGGTTCAGGTTAGGGATTAGGAAAGTGAACATAAAAATTTACCACTAGCCATGTTATTGTCTTTAAAAACTTCAGTTGCATTTTATAAACACCTCCTGTCTCATGTAACTGTATTTAAAATCTCATTTTTGCTTTAAGATCCATCGTGAGAATAAGTAGAACCACAAATTCTAAACATCTTTGAAAATTAAAGACATGATCTTAAGGCCTCAGAAAAATCTAGATCCACAATTCCACACTTTATAGTCTACTAATTACTAATTTTAACTATTATTGTCAGACCTAACTATGAATATCCGTGTTTGAACAAATATAAAGCTCATTTCAAATCAAATCAATACACATTTTAAGGTTTGCTTCGCATAGATCCCAAACATTGATAAGTTTTACACTAATCCTTTGTAAAAGGGAAGAAGTCAGATCTAGCTAGATTCTGTTCACTTCATAATCAAGCAGGGCAGAAACTGAGAAAGAAATATTCAGCCAGCTTCTTAGATCTAGATCTAGATAAAATGTTTGAAATTGTTTAGTTAGAACTAGATGTAGCTATCGTGAACTTAGGGTCTTTAATTTATCCAAACTATAAATTAAAAATAGATGTAGATCCACATTTACTCATTCAGGCCCTAGATATCTAGATAGATCTAGATTTTCACATTTACTTTTACCTCTATATCTAGATCTAGATCTAGATTCTAGATAAGATCTACATCTAAATCTATTTCTACATCTTAAGGTCTGGATGACTACATCTAGTCCTTTATCTAATGCTGTATGAATCTAGATCTGGCTATAGAATAAAGATTTCATTTTATAAAAGGCTACTCGAACAAGGCTTATAGTGGTCATAATTATAAATTGAACTTACATGTTAATTCTGACTGCCCTATGTCTGCCCCTCATCCAGAGGAGAAATTTGAGAGATCCTTGATATGATTTAGACTTAGATCTAGATCTAGATCTAGATCTGAATTCTAGAGGATTGTGTCACTTTATGACAATATAAACCTACGGTACATTGGCAGAGATCTAGATTTCTAGATCTACACTAGAATTGTGAAAAATTTCTAATAACTTTCAACTGTTCATGCCTTTCTGTTGCTTCGTTACACTCTGTCGTCGATCAGTCTTTCCTTCAGTGTTGTCACTGTCACCGAGATGCTACTTTGCCAGGAATGAGGTAGTGTGAAAAGAAATACACAGATGATTGAAATTAGCAAAAAGTCAAAGACTTAAAAAGAATTAATGTAGATCTAGATAACAATAATATGTTTTAATTTTTTTTATTTTATCTGTTCTTGCCGATGTGCTACAGGCCAAATATTTTAGAGACTTTTTTTAACCAAAAACAAAACAAACGAAAAAAAAAAAGAAAAGAAAAAAATGGCCGAGTATCCAAAATTGACAAGTTCTGGATAGGAAGAAGTTAATTGTTTTTGTCATCGGCAAAAAAAAAATTCATTTGTTCACCTGAACTGCAATATTCTTTTCAGAATCATTGAAAGAAAAAACGTATACATGGGAATATTGCGACCTTAACCTTATACCATTCATATTGTTCTTCCATTTCTCTCATTTTTAGACCTGACTTTGATTTCTTTGACTTTTTTTCTCTTCCGATCGGTCACGCTGTAACTCTTTCCCTTTCTGTTTCTCGTTCTAAATCAGTACACAGTCGCTCCCCTTTGTTGTGACGAGCTTTTGGTTTACATGCGACGATCTTATTTCGATTTATTGTTCAATAGTGGTTAAAAACAAATGAAAAATAATTATGTACAGGCGTGCACACAAGTATATTATGTGTGTGAGATGAAAAAAAAAAGGGAGGGGGGGGGGGGAAGGGGGGAGGGATATAACGTCAGACGCTAGTGTGCTCCTTTACAAAGATCAAACTTGAGGAAATTAAGTTCAGGTTAAAAATTTCCCCTTGAATAACTTGTTTAGGTCATGCCATTATGTAATTCATTATGATTAATCATTATCTCCATCCCTCCCTGTCTTTTGTCTCTACTCTCTATCTTTGTCTCTCTCTCTCTCTCTCTCTCTCTCTCTCTCTCTCTCTCTCTCTCTCTCTCTCTCTCTCTCTCTCTTTATTCTGCCTTAACTCTATTTTCTCCACCTCCTTTGTTACTGCCAGACAGACAGGCAGACAGACAGACAGACAGACAGACACCAGAGAAAAAGATAGATATGGAAAAAATTAGAGAAATCGAGAAGAATGCAGAGAAAACAGTAGAGGGGTTAAAAGAGAGTGAGAGGGGTTAGAGATGCAATTAGGGGATAAAAAAGACTCTAAGAAGGAAAGAGATGCTGAGTAATGGATACACACTAAGATGCAGAGAGAGGAGGAAAGAAAAGAAAAAGATGCAGAAGTAGAGCGTTATAGATAGAGAGATAAAGAGAAATAGAGATGTAGAAGAACAATGCAGGAACAAAGAAAAAGAGAGGGAGAGAGATCATTCTTACTAACTTCCGTTCTCTCTCTCTTCCCCCCTCTCTCTCTCTCTCTCTCTCTCTCTCTCTCTATCTATCTATCTATCAATCTATCTATCTCTCTCTGTTTGTCTGTCTCTGCCTCCCCCCTCTCTCTCTATCTCTCTCTCTCTCTCTCTCTCTCTCTCTCTCTCTCTCTCTCTCTCTCTCTCTCTCTCGTCAAAGAGATAAGGTTTAAAATTATGAAATGTAAATGAAAACGTCCAGGGTGAGCGAATGGAAAGGCTTGGATAACTGAGCCCAAACTGTGAGAGAAAACATATTTTTTTTTTTCCTGACAAGGTTAAAGCAGATTGTTCAGAATCCAACAGACTCGTGCGGATATTCGCTGAATAAGAGGTAAACTTTATACCTAACTCCGGAACTCTCACTAATATATTCCTTTTCCAATGTTCAGTTTCTGCGGGATCTTATCTTGCAATGGCAAACTTTCAAGATGTGAAGCTGGTTTCTGTCTTTAACGCCTGACTTTAGCAACACGCAATACTCCACATCTGAGCAGGTGATGAAAACCTTCAAGTTTTATTTCATGCCGATGGGTCGAACAGCAGGTGCTCAAAAATACATAGATTCACAGGAAAAAGAAGAAAATCGTGTCAGCTCTGCTCCTTCAGTTGAGGAGGGAAAAAGGGTAATGGAAAGTGGGGAGGCCTACAAAATCAAATTATCTCAAAAAAAAAAAAAAATGACAAAGACGGGTGTGGAGGTAAGGGGAATAACTGTAGGGAGAAAAGGGAAAGCATGCAGAATCCAACACTTCAGCCAAGTATAACCGCATGTTGCTGTAGATCAAATATAGACAAGGACCTCGTGAAAACCAATCTATGTGATGTTGGGGTGACGCGTCGGTGTTCACTGAACACAATAGATCCGCCTGAAGCGAGATTTGATTCTGGATGTTTGTTTATAGAGTTCATGTATAAGACCTGACAGATACTTAGGGGACGATATTTTAGAACAAGTTACAGAGATCGGCGTGGTCAGGAAGACCCTACCTGAACATAGAACAAACCCAAACATTGACTTGTAGGCCTGTATATGGATATATCTATGCCTGGAAACTACGACATTCTAAATACTTACTGTTGTAAACACCTGTTGGAAGTTAGCAGCATGACATGGTTTCGTATTTTCCTATTTGTTCTGTATTGTTTTCTTTAAAATAATACGAAGAGCGCTTGACCTAGTTTCCACCATGATTCTCGGATAGCACTGTACGAGGACTAGCGTTATTTGATTTCCGTCCCGCCTAAACAGGTGTGCTCGATACTGGTGTAAACATACTTGAGGTTGACAACATAAGATAAACCTAATATTTGTACGGGGGGAAAACAAGATGAAGTAGGTAGGCCTACAACTTTTTAAGGGTAAAATGATTGGGGATGAAAGAATCCGATGTCTCGCATGGATCTGAGATATAGAGGACAGTTTGTTTTCAAATAATTATATCTCCGATAGATTCATGGTCGAATCGACCATGATGGGTGGTTTATAAAACAGAGATACTGAGGATAAATCTGATATAAGAGTATAAAATTATGTCAAATAACTTTCGAGTTCTATCAGATTTCACCTAAGTACACGATTGAAATTTCTACTCTAATGTGTTTGCAGAAAAGTAATCCGATGTCTTTGTCTTCGCCCAATCTTCCCTATAAACAAACACATTCAGAGAGGAAGGCTCTGCTTGGTCAAGAGGGTTGCTTTTGTTAAGTGGCTTGGGCTGATCACTGACGCTATAAACGATGAGGTACAAAGACGATTTGTTCATTTTGAATAACTCTCGGATGCTAAACTCCCACAGTTTTACCTCAGGTAATTTCATGCATTTACACTTTACTAGGGAAATGTCCACGAGAATCTTGTATAGTCAGAAATGGTGAATGTAAAAACAGATTTCTTCTAAGATTATCAAAGAGTGAAAATCATTTTTTTTTAAAGGTGATGGTGAAAATAATAATAATGATGATGATGATAATAATAATAATAATAATAATAATAATAATAATAATAATAATAATAATAATAATAATAATAGTGATAATATAATAATAATAATAATAGTAATAATAATAATAATAATAATAATAATAATAATAATAATAATAATGATGATGATGATGATGATGGTGGTGGTGGTGATAATGAGAATAGAGTAATTACTTTTTCTTGAAATAAAAGGACTAAATGTTACAAAATCTATAAGTCAAGTCTATATTTTGTTCTTGATTCAACCCCTGCTTTGGGTTTAGGGGTTTACAATTTTCATCCTTTTTTTTTTCCTTTTCTCTTCTTCCTCTATAAAAAGCGACAGTTAAGAAAAAAGAAAAAAAAGCCAAGGCGATATTGAGAGGTCTACTGTATTGAGTTTTTTTGGACCCAAGTGGACACAAGTTGAGACTTATCGGCAAAATGCTTCGCTGTGATGAATGGTTCAGGAAGTGCTTGGTTCTGGCTTCTGTTGCAGGTAGGTCGTCAAGGTGAAGGTCTTTGGGTGTTTCTAGAACTATCGGTACCTGGTCCTGCTTGTACTGTAGAGTAACGACTTGCTCCACTTGAGAAAGAATAATCAACTCCAGCTCCACTTGAGGAAGAAAAATCAACTCCAGCTCCACATCGTTTTGTTTTGTTTTCTGTTGTTTTTTGTTTTTTTTTTTTTTGTTTTTGTTTTTTTTTTTTAACCAGCTGAATCGTCGTTCGAAATCATTGCTGGGTGCCAAAGTTTACTGTCGTGGAGACCATGGGCACCAGCTGTGTGACTATGAGCTGCTTGGATTATGTGAAATGGGTGTCTTTAGCCCTGAATAGGTCTAAATAGCTCAGCTAACCTGCCATGAGTTGTGCCTAAGGTATTACCTTGTGATTTTTAAGCGTCACTAGGTAATACCTTAGGCACAACTTTTGCTGGTATTTCACACCAATTAAACCTAGGCTTCTCCTCTCTTTCTGCGCCCCTTCCCCCACCTCCCTTGTCTTGTGTCCACCCTGCCAGGAACGCTGGTCAGCTCAGCCACAGTGTCCGAGTCCTGTGGACACGCCATGTCGCGCTGTGTTACTGATGCTGTGGCGGCAAAAACATGCAGGTAAGCGATGGTGGACTTCAACATTTTTTTTTCTTTTTAATTTTATGCCTGGGCCTTGAATATTGGGATGGGGTATCAATATTACGTTAATGAGAGTAAAAATAAAAGTTTAAATTTTTTTTTTTTTTTTTTTTTTTTTTGGGGGGGGGGGGGGAGGGGAGATATCGCTGCATGTCTGTATTACTGTTTGTTTAACTGTCGGTCTCTTTATATCCACATCTCTCTCTCTCTCTCTCTCTCTCTCTCTCTCTCTCTCTCTCTCTCTCTCTCTCTCTCTCTCTCTCTCTCTTTTTGCCCGTATGTATTTCCCTTTACTCTCCTTATTTTTTTTTCCTTCGATCAGCGAGCATGCTAGTTCGCAGTCAGCTGAAAATAACAGAAAATGCTGATACTTTCATAAAACGAGAAAAAAAGGGGTACAACGAATGTTTCACGCATGTTCACCTTGATATTCTCCTCTCATCAGATTCTTTATGTTTGCTTTAATAATACTTATACAGTTAAGTCTTCCCCTACACAGACACACTCTCCAGATAGAGGCACATTACAGGTTAAAAGTCAAAAAGATAGTGAAGTTGAGTATTCGATTTCTCGCCAATGGCTGTCCATTCCGAGCCAATGTCAGGCAAGAGATTGGTGATATTTCATCAATTAAAGTAGATAACAGAGACGAAAGGTACAATATACAGTTCTGGTGAAAGAGCAAATTCATATCATATCTTAGAGAGAGAGAAAGAGAGAGAGAGAGAGAGAGAGAGAGAGAGAGAGAGAGAGAGAGAGAGAGAGAGAGAGAGAGACTGGTTCCTCATGAGATTGAGAGAAGAGGCCACTTCTAAAAACCAGTATGTTATATATAGAGAAATTTCAGACTTGGTTTGGTCGATGCGTCAACAGATCCACCTGGTGGAGCATCGTGCTGGACTCTGCCCAAGCTGACCACAACAACGACTGCGCTGTCACACGCTCGGACATACAGGATGACCTTCAACAGAACTACGACAGGAATGGTAGGAGTACGCCTGGGTGGGGCAGTCTGTTCATCTCTTGTTTCTTGTCTGGGAGGGAGAGATCGGTGTCTGGGTGGGGCAGTCTGTTCATCTCTTGTTTCTTGTCTGGGAGGGAGAGATCGGTGTCTGGGTGAGGCAGTCTGTTTATCTCTTGTTTCTTGTCTGGGAGGGAGAGATCGGTGTCTGGGTGAGGCAGTCTGTTCATCTCTTGTTTCTTGTCTGGGAGGGAGAGATCGGTGTCTGGGTGAGGCAGTCTGTTTATCTCTTGTTTCTTGTTTGGGGGAGAGAGATCGGTGTCTGGGTGGGGCAGTCTGTTCATCTCTTGTTTCTTGTTTGGGGGAGAGAGATCGGTGTCTGGGTGAGGCAGTCTGTTTATCTCTTGTTTCTTGTTTGGGGGAGAGAGATCGGTGTCTGGGTGAGGCAGTCTGTTTATCTCTTGTTTCTTGTTTGGGGGAGAGAGATCGGTGTCTGGGTGAGGCAGTCTGTTCATCTCTTGTTTCTTGTTTGGGGGAGAGAGATCGGTGTCTGGGTGGGGCAGTCTGTTCATCTCTTGTTTCTTGTCTGGGTGGGGCAGTCTGTTGATCTCTTGTTTCTTGTTTGGGGGAGAGAGATCGGTGTCTGGGTGGGGCAGTCTGTTTATCTCTTGTTTCTTGTTTGGGGGAGAGAGATCGGTGTCTGGTTGAGGCAGTCTGTTCATCTCTTGTTTCTTGTTTGGGGGAGAGAGATCGGTGTCTGGGTGAGGCAGTCTGTTCATCTCTTGTTTCTTGTTTGGGGGAGAGAGATCGGTGTCTGGGTGGGGCAGTCTGTTCATCTCTTGTTTCTTGTTTGGGGGAGAGAGATCGGTGTCTGGGTGAGGCAGTCTGTTCATCTCTTGTTTCTTGTTTGGGGGAGAGAGATCGGTGTCTGGGTGGGGCAGTCTGTTCATCTCTTGTTTCTTGTTTGGGGGAGAGAGATCGGTGTCTGGGTGGGGCAGTCTGTTCATCTCTTGTTTCTTGTTTGGGGGAGAGAGATCGGTGTCTGGGTGGGGCAGTCTGTTTATCTCTTGTTTCTTGTTTGGGGGAGAGAGATCGGTGTCTGGGTGGGGCAGTCTGTTTATCTCTTGTTTCTTGTCTGAAGGAGAGAGATCGGTGTCTGGGTGGGGCAGTCTGTTCATCTCTTGTTTCTTGTTTGGGGGAGAGAGATCGGTGTCTGGGTGAGGCAGTCTGTTTATCTCTTGTTTCTTGTTCGGGGGAGAGAGATCGATGTCTGGGTGAGGAAGTCTGTTTATCTCTTGTTTCTTGTTCGGGGGAGAGAGATCGATGTCTGGGTGAGGAAGTCTGTTCATCTCTTGTTTCTTGTTTGGGGGAGAGAGATCGATGTCTGGGTGAGGAAGTCTGTTCATCTCTTGTTTCTTGTTTGGGGGAGAGAGATCGATGTCTGGGTGAGGAAGTCTGTTCATCTCTTGTTTCTTGTTTGGGGGAGAGAGATCGATGTCTGGGTGAGGAAGTCTGTTTATCTCTTGTTTCTTGTTCGGGGGAGAGAGATCGATGTCTGGGTGAGGAAGTCTGTTCATCTCTTGTTTCTTGTTTGGGGGAGAGATCGGTGTCTGGGTGAGGAAGTCTGTTTATCTCTTGTTTCTTGTTTGGGGGAGAGAGATCGGTGTCTGGGTGAGGAAGACTGACTTAATAGAGGGATGGACAGACGGAGGGAGAGACAGACTGAATTAATAGAGGAGAGGACAGACGGAGGGAGAGACAGACTGAATTAATAGAGAGGGGTGGACAGACGGAGGGATAGACAGAGTGAATTAATAGAGGAGAGGACAGACGGAGGGAGAGACAGACTGAATTAATAGAGGGGAGGACAGACGGAGGGAGAGACAGACTGAATTAATAGAGGGGAGAACAGACGGAGGGAGAGACAGACTGAATTAATAGAGAGAGGACAGACGGAGGGAGAGACAGACTGAATTAATAGAGGAGAGGACAGAAGGAGGGAGAGGCAGACTGAATAAATAGAGGGCAGGACAGAAGGAGGGAGAGACAGACTGAATCACTAGAGGAGAGGACAGAAGGAGGTAGAGACAGACTGAATTACTAGAGGGGAGGACAGACGGAGGGAGAGACAGACTGAATAATAGAGGGGAGGACAGAGGGAGGGAGAGACAGACTGAATTAATAGAGGAGAGGACAGACGGAGGGAGAGACAAACTAAATTAATAGAGGAGAGGACAGACGGAGGGAGATACAGACTGAATTAATAGAGGGGATGACAGACGGACGGAGAGACAGACTGAATTACTAGAGGGAGAGAGGGACAGACGGAGGGAGAGACAGACTGAATTAATAGAGGAGAGGACAGACGGAGGGAGAGACAGAGCTGAATTAATAGAGGATAAGACAGACGGAGGGAGAGACAGACTGAATTAATAGAGGAGAGGACAGACGGAGGGAGAGACAGACTGAATTAATAGAGGGGAGGACAGACGGAGGGAGAGGCAGAGGGAATTAATAGAGGGGAGGACAGATGGAGGGAGAGACAGACTGAATTAATAGAGGGAGGACAGACGGAGGGAGAGACAGACTGAATTAATAGAGGAGAGGACAGACGGAGGGAGAGACAGACTGAATTAATAGAGGGAGAGGACAGACGGAGGGAGAGACAGACTGAATTAATAGAGGAGAGGACAGACGGAAGGAGAGACAGACTGAATTAATAGAGGGGAGGACAGACGGAGGGAGAGACAGACTGAATTAATAGAGGGTGGACAGACGGAGGGAGAGACAGACTGAATTAAAAGAGGAGAGGACAGACGGAGGGAGAGACAGACTGAATTAATAGAGGAGAGGACAGACGGAGGGAGAGACAGACTGAATTAATAGAGGGAGAGGACAGACGGAGGGAGAGACAGACTGAATTAATAGAGGAGAGGACAGACGGAGGGAGAGACAGACTGAATTAATAGAGGGAGGACAGACGGAGGGAGAGACAGACTGAATTAATAGAGGGAGGACAGACGGAGGGAGAGACAGACTGAATTAATAGAGGAGAGGACAAATGGAGGGAGAGACAGACTGAAGTAATAGAGGAGAGGAGAGACGGAGGGAGAGACGGACTGAATTAATAGAGGAGAGGACAGACGGAGGGAGAGACAGACTGAATTAATAGAGGAGAGGACAGACGGAGGGAGAGACAGACTGAATTAATAGAGGAGAGGACAGACGGAGGGAGAGACAGACTGAATTAATAGAGGAGACGACAAATGGAGGGAGAGACAGACTGAATTAATAGAGGAGAGGACAGACGGAGGGAGAGACAGACTGAATTAATAGAGGAGAGGACAGACGGAGGGAGAGACAGACTGAATTAATAGAGGAGAGGACAGACGGAGGGAGAGACAGACTGAATTAATACAGGAGAGGACAGACGGAGGGAGAGACAGACTGAATTAATAGAGGAGAGGACAGACGGAGGGAGAGAGAGACTGAATTAATAGAGGAGAGGACAGACGGAGGGAGAGACAGACTGAATTAATAGAGGAGAGGACAGACGGAGGGAGAGACAGACTGAATTAATAGAGGAGAGGACAGACGGAGGGAGAGACAGACTTAATTACTAGAGGAGAGGACAGACGGAGGGAGAGACAGACTGAATTAATAGAGGAGAGGACAGACGGAGGGAGAGACAGACTGAATTAATAGAGGAGAGGACAGACGGAGGGAGAGACAGACTTAATTAATAGTGGGAAGGACAGACGGAGGGAGAGACAGACTGAATTAATAGAGGAGAGGACAGACGGAGGGAGAGACAGACTGAATTAATAGAGGGAAGGACAGACGGAGGGAGAGACAGACTGAATTAATAGAGGAGAGGACAGACGGAGTGAGAGACAGACTGAATTAATAGAGGAGAGGACAGACGGAGGGAGAGACAGACTGAATTAATAGAGGAGAGGACAGACGGAGGGAGAGACAGACTGAATTAATAGAGGAGAGGACAGACGGAGGGAGAGACAGACTGAATTAATAGAGGAGAGGACAGACGGAGGGAGAGACAGACTGAATTAATAGAGGAGAGGACAGACGGAGGGAGAGACAGACTGAATTAATAGAGGGGTGGACAGACGGAGGGAGAGACAGACTGAATTAATAGAGGGGAGGACAGACGGAGGGAGAGACAGACTGAATTAATAGAGGGGTGGACAGACGGAGGGAGAGACAGACTGAATTATTAGAGCGAAGGACAGACAGAGGGAGAGGCAGACTGAATTAATAGAGGGGAGGACAGACGGAGGGAGAGACAGACTGAATTAATAGAGGAGAGGACAGACGGAGGGAGAGACAGACTGAATTAATAGAGGAGAGGACAGACGGAGGGAGAGACAGACTGAATTAATAGAGGGGAGGACAGACGGAGGGAGAGACAGACTGAATTAATAGAGGAGAGGACAGACGGAGGGAGAGACAGACTGAATTAATAGAGGAGAGGACAGACGGAGGGAGAGACAGACTGAATTAATAGAGGAGAGGACAGACGGAGGGAGAGACAGACTGAATTAATAGAGGAGAGGACAGACGGAGGGAGAGACAGACTGAATTAATAGAGGAGAGGACAGACGGAGGGAGAGACAGACTGAATTAATAGAGGAGAGGACAGACGGAGGGAGAGACAGACTGAATTAATAGAGGAGAGGACAGACGGAGGGAGAGACAGACTGAATTAATAGAGGAGAGGACAGACGGAGGGAGAGACAGACTGAATTAATAGAGGAGAGGACAGACGGAGGGAGAGACAGACTGAATTAATAGAGGAGAGGACAGACGGAGGGAGAGACAGACTGAATTAATAGAGGAGAGGACAGACGGAGGGAGAGACAGACTGAATTAATAGAGGAGAGGACAGACGGAGGGAGAGACAGACTGAATTAATAGAGGGGAGGACAGACGGAGGGAGAGACAGACTGAATTAATAGAGGGGTGGACAGACGGAGGGAGAGACAGACTGAATTAATAGAGGGGAGGACAGACGGAGGGAGAGACAGACTGAATTACTAGAGGAGAGGACAGACGGAGGGAGAGACAGACTGAATTAATAGAGGAGAGGACAGACGGAGGGAGAGACAGACTGAATTAATAGAGGGGAGGACAGACGGAGGGAGAGACAGACTAAATAAATGGAGGGAGGACAGACGGAGGGAGAGACAGACTGAATTAATAGAGGGGAGGACAGACGGAGGGAGAGACAGACTGAATTAATAGAGGAGAGGACAGACGGAGGGAGAGACAGACTGAATTAATAGAGGAGAGGACAGACGGAGGGAGAGACAGACTGAATTAATAGAGGAGAGGACAGACGGAGGGAGAGACAGACTGAATTAATAGAGGAGAGGACAGACGGAGGGAGAGACAGACTGAATTAATAGAGGGGAGGACAGACGGAGGGAGAGACAGACTGAATTAATAGAGGGGTGGACAGACGGAGGGAGAGACAGACTGAATTAATAGAGCGAAGGACAGACGGAGGGAGAGACAGACTGAATTAATAGAGGGGAGGACAGACGGAGGGAGAGACAGACTGAATTAATAGAGGGATGGACAGACGGAGGGAGAGACAGACTGAATTAATAGAGGGGTGGACAGACGGAGGGAGAGACAGACTGAATTAATAGAGGGGTGGACAGACGGAGGGAGAGACAGACTGAATTAATAGAGGGGAGGACAGACGGAGGGAGAGACAGACTGAATTAATAGAGGGGTGGACAGACGGAGGGAGAGACAGACTGAATTAATAGAGGAGAGGACAGACGGAGGGAGAGACAGACTGAATTAATAGAGGGGTGGACAGACGGAGGGAGAGACAGACTGAATTAATAGAGGAGAGGACAGACGGAGGGAGAGACAGACTGAATTAATAGAGGGATGGACAGACGGAGGGAGAGACAGACTGAATTAATAGAGGAGAGGACAGACGGAGGGAGAGACAGACTGAATTAATAGAGGAGAGGACAGACGGAGGGAGAGACAGACTGAATTAATAGAGGGGAGGACAGACGGAGGGAGAGACAGACTGAATTAATAGAGGGGAGGACAGACGGAGGGAGAGACAGACTGAATTAATAGAGGAGAGGACAGACGGAGGGAGAGACAGACTGAATTAATAGAGGGATGGACAGACGGAGGGAGAGACAGACTGAATTAATAGAGGAGAGGACAGACGGAGGGAGAGACAGACTGAATTAATAGAGGGGAGGACAGACGGAGGGAGAGACAGACTGAATTAATAGAGGGGTGGACAGACGGAGGGAGAGACAGACTGAATTAATAGAGGGGAGGACAGACGGAGGGAGAGACAGACTGAATTACTAGAGGAGAGGACAGAAGGAGGGAGAGACAGACTGAATTAATAGAGGAGAGGACAGAAGGAGGGAGAGACAGACTGAATTATTAGAGGCGAGAACAGACGGAGGGAGAGACAGACTGAATTAATAGAGCAGAGGACAAGGGGAGGGAGAGACAGACTGAATTAATAGAGGGGAGGACAAACGGAGGGAGAGACAGATTGAATTACTAAAGGAGAGGACAGAAGGAGGGTGAGACAGACTGAATTAATAGAGGAGAGGACAGAAGGAGGGAGAGACAGACTGAATTAATAGAGGAGAGGACAGAAGGAGGGAGAGACAGACTGAATTAATAGAGGAGAGGACAGAAGGAGGGAGAGACAGACTGAATTAATAGAGGAGAGGACAGACGGAGGGAGAGACAGACTGAATTAATAGAGGAGAGGACAGACGGAGGGAGAGACAGACTGAATTAATAGAGGAGAGGACAGACGGAGGGAGAGACAGACTGAATTAATAGAGGAGAGGACAGACGGAGGGAGAGACAGACTGAATTAGTAGAGGAGAGGACAGACGGAGGGAGAAACAGACTGAATTAATAGAGGAGAGGACAGACGGAGGGAGAGACAGACTGAATTAATAGAGGAGAGGACAGACGGAGGGAGAGACAGACTGAATTAATAGAGGAGAGGACAGACGGAGGGAGAGACAGACTGAATTAATAGAGGAGAGGACAGACGGAGGGAGAGACAGACTGAATTAATAGAGGGGAGGACAGACGGAGGGAGAGACAGACTGAATTATTAGAGCGAAGGACAGACGGAGGGAGAGACAGACTGAATTAATAGAGGGGAGGACAGACGGAGGGAGAGACAGACTGAATTAATAGAGGGGAGGACAGACGGAGGGAGAGACAGACTGAATTAATAGAGGGGTGGACAGACGGAGGGAGAGACAGACTGAATTAATAGAGGGGTGGACAGACGGAGGGAGAGACAGACTGAATTAATAGAGGAGAGGACAGACGGAGGGAGAGACAGACTGAATTAATAGAGGAGAGGACAGACGGAGGGAGAGACAGACTGAATTAATAGAGGAGAGGACAGACGGAGGGAGAGACAGACTGAATTAATAGAGGGGAGGACAGACGGAGGGAGAGACAGACTGAATTAATAGAGGAGAGGACAGACGGAGGGAGAGACAGACTGAATTAATAGAGGGGAGGACAGACGGAGGGAGAGACAGACTGAATTAATAGAGGGAAGGACAGACGGAGGGAGAGACAGACTGAATTAATAGAGGGGAGGACAGACGGAGGGAGAGACAGACTGAATTAATAGAGGAGAGGACAGACGGAGGGAGAGACAGACTGAATTAATAGAGGGAAGGACAGACGGAGGGAGAGACAGACTGAATTAATAGAGGGGTGGACAGACGGAGGGAGAGACAGACTGAATTACTAGAGGAGAGGACAGACGGAGGGAGAGACAGACTGAATTAATAGAGGGGAGGACAGACGGAGGGAGAGACAGACTGAATTAATAGAGGGGAGGACAGACGGAGGGAGAGACAGACTGAATTAATAGAGGAGAGGACAGACGGAGGGAGAGACAGACTGAATTAATAGAGGGGAGGACAGACGGAGGGAGAGACAGACTGAATTAATAGAGGGGAGGACAGACGGAGGGAGAGACAGACTGAATTAATAGAGGAGAGGACAGACGGAGGGAGAGACAGACTGAATTAATAGAGGGGTGGACAGACGGAGGGAGAGACAGACTGAATTAATAGAGGGGAGGACAGACGGAGGGAGAGACAGACTGAATTAATAGAGGGGAGGACAGACGGAGGGAGAGACAGACTGAATTAATAGAGGGGAGGACAGACGGAGGGAGAGACAGACTGAATTAATAGAGGGGTGGACAGACGGAGGGAGAGACAGACTGAATTAATAGAGGGGTGGACAGACGGAGGGAGAGACAGACTGAATTAATAGAGGGGTGGACAGACGGAGGGAGAGACAGACTGAATTAATAGAGCGAAGGACAGACGGAGGGAGAGACAGACTGAATTAATAGAGGGGAGGACAGACGGAGGGAGAGACAGACTGAATTAATAGAGGAGAGGACAGACGGAGGGAGAGACAGACTGAATTAATAGAGGGGTGGACAGACGGAGGGAGAGACAGACTGAATTAATAGAGGGGAGGACAGACGGAGGGAGAGACAGACTGAATTAATAGAGGGGAGGACAGACGGAGGGAGAGACAGACTGAATTAATAGAGGAGAGGACAGACGGAGGGAGAGACAGACTGAATTAATAGAGGGGAGGACAGACGGAGGGAGAGACAGACTGAATTAATAGAGGAGAGGACAGACGGAGGGAGAGACAGACTGAATTAATAGAGGGAAGGACAGACGGAGGGAGAGACAGACTGAATTAATAGAGGAGAGGACAGACGGAGGGAGAGACAGACTGAATTAATAGAGGAGAGGACAGACGGAGGGAGAGACAGACTGAATTAATAGAGGAGAGGACAGACGGAGGGAGAGACAGACTGAATTACTAGAGGGGTGGACAGAGGGAGGGAGAGACAGACTGAATTAATAGAGGGATTTACAGACGGAGCGAGAGACACACTAAATTAATAGAAGAGAGAACAGACGGAGGGAGAGACAGACTGAATTAATAGAGGAGAGGACAGACGGAGGGAGAGACAGACTGAATTAATAGAGGAGAGGACAGACGGAGGGAGAGACAGACTGAATTAATAGAGGAGAGGACAGACGGAGGGAGAGACAGACTGAATTAATAGAGGGGAGGACAGACGGAGGGAGAGACAGACTGAATTAATAGAGGGGAGGACAGACGGAGGGAGAGACAGACTGAATTAATAGAGGGAAGGACAGACGGAGGGAGAGACAGACTGAATTAATAGAGGGGAGGACAGACGGAGGGAGAGACAGACTGAATTAATAGAGGAGAGGACAGACGGAGGGAGAGACAGACTGAATTAATAGAGGGATGGACAGACGGAGGGAGAGACAGACTGAATTAATAGAGGGGTGGACAGACGGAGGGAGAGACAGACTGAATTAATAGAGGGGTGGACAGACGGAGGGAGAGACAGACTGAATTAATAGAGGGGTGGACAGACGGAGGGAGAGACAGACTGAATTAATAGAGGAGAGGACAGACGGAGGGAGAGACAGACTGAATTAATAGAGGAGAGGACAGACGGAGGGAGAGAAAGACTGAATTAATAGAGGAGAGGACAGACGGAGG
>JAWDGP010000593.1:2452500-2460607 GCA_033675545.1 Elysia crispata | reverse complement strand
AAGGTCCTGACTTTCCGTCTTTCGACGTGCGCCTTAATTTGTTATTCACGATTTCAGGAGAAAGTGAGTAGAATTCTCTGTCGTGCTGATGGCCCTCGTTTGATGAATGTTTTTCGGCTTCCTGATTCCCTTCTGTTATCTGGGTCGATGGGCTCTTTGGTGCTTCGTTCCTCTCTCCATGAGATGAGTCATCATCCTGATGGATCAATGTATCGCAGTCAGGCTTAATTTTAGTCTTTGAGTACAGTGCTTTCGACAAATAGTTTAAATTTTTCTGTTCGTTGAGTTCCTTAACATGGGGAGATTTTTTGGTATTGAGCTCACATTTAGCTTTTTCCTCTGAGGAGTATGTGCCAATCATTAGAGGAGGAGAGGGCATTTCGTGGTTGCCACTATTGTATTTACAACCAGAAGTGTCAAGTTTCAAGGTGGTCTCAGAGCTTTCCAAGCTGACAGGGGTTGGTGGGTTGCTTCCAGAATCATCGCAGTCCTCTTCTGTTGATTCACTGATTCTACATATGCCAGCCTCACCTCTGACCCACACGAGGGCATGGCCTGAGAGATCGTAGTGGTCAGGGAGAGACTTCATGCCTGTGTTGCTGTAGCCAAAGAGGTTCGAACGTCCTGGGAATATGCAGTCACGCCTCTCTGTAGAAAGTGTTGACACAGGTCCACTCTCTTCATGGCTGTCGTTCTTATCATGATCTGTCGACGTCAGTTCTGACGAGGTCAGCTCGTAGTCGCTTTCGCCGTTTTTGTAGACATCGTCATTCCCGGATTTTTCGTTGTTCATGTCGCTGTCAGCCATTGCCCCTGGGGAGTCTCTCTTGTTGCCATCAGTATCGGCACCAGAGCCGTCTGTGAGAGTCTTATGTTGGACCTTGACTCTCCTCTTTCTGCGACGGTAGTTTCCTTCCTCAAATAGTTCGTCGCAGTTGGGGTCCATAGTCCAGTAGTTACCCTTTCCTGTAGACAAAATGCACATATATGTAATTTACACAGATTTGATTAACTTGTAGTTTTTATGACTCTTATTCATTTGTGCTCTTTTATCGCTTTTCTCAGTTGCTCACTAGTACACAATAAAAGAATTAAGTTGCGCATTTGTAAATATGAAATTTAATATTCCTAGAAAAGAATTATCATAATAAAAATGTTTTCCTCTGAGTGGCTTTAACCTGGACGTCTACTTTCTTTTTATATTTATTAATAAAAGGTCTTCATCAAGAGTTTTTCAATCTTCATGCACAATTCTTGATCATTTTCAAACACCAAGTTATCGACTTGATATTAAGGCTGAATGTCGGAGAGATCAGTAAATGATAGGCTCCTGAGTGCTGATAAAAAAAATTGATAAATTATCAGCAAGCCTTCATTTACAAATATCAGATTTCATTTCTGTCTACCTTTTGTTTTTATCTATCATCATAACATTTGAAGTAAGGTATCTAATTGTTCATATTTTTACTTCACAGTGTCCGGATATATCTCAATTAATTTCTTGTAATAACTTTTGAATATCGATGTATTAGCTATTTCGAAAGACTCATACAGCTTGCTTTAAAACCATTATAGATGTGAGGATTGTCTGGAATATGACAGGGTCTTGAACCGTTATCGAAGATATGATTATGTCTTCTTCAGTGGGTGACTTTTTCAAATGTTGGATTGTTTTGCTTTCTTTTGTTTGTATCTACAAATCATCTGCTTATTCTGAAATGAATGGTTGGGTTGTTTGTGTAGGACTTGAGCTGTTGCCACCTTCTACTGCGCTGGTGAGATCTATACCATCAGGGAATGGACTCGAGTATACTTTTCATAATAATTATTAACTTTGGTCCTCAATGTCACCGATGTGGATCAGGAAAACTCCCTGAGGATATCGTTTGTACAACTTCATTATCTTATACTTCTATCTCATTCCTGACTTTGTTATCCTGATTTTTTTAGCAGCATTAGAACAGTAATATTATTGATCGTCATGGTCCGAATGCTTTTCTTTTAAAAGTTTGAAGACCTGACTCTGTCCGTGCCTTATTAAATGGCTTTTCCATATCAAGCCAGACAGGTAGGCTTTTATAGGATAAGGTGAAGGTCGGAAGAAGATGGCGGAGGGCAGAAAAAGAAGAAGAGAATGACGGAGGGAATCAAAAGACGAAGATATAAAGAAAACTATAAAATAAATATTATTGTTATTATTACTATTATTTTATGATTATTGGTAATACTATTATTATCATTTTTATATTTTTATGTAATTGTCACTAAGGTCTCCATTTCTAAGCTTACCTGGTGTGCCTTTGTCACGTGGTACCTTGATGAAGCAGTGATTCAGACTCAGGTTGTGGCGGATCGAGTTCTGCCAGCCCTGTCTGGATAAACAAAACGAAACAAGTGACATATCACCATCATCACAACATCAAAAAGAATTTCGCCTCCTCTAGTTTTGTACAAAAAAAATGTAATAGATTGTTTTTATAAATTTTTCCATAATTGACATGATTTGCGAATTATCGTTTTCTCGCAATAAAAATATTTTTTTAGGCTAAGATCTAAGAAAAAAAATCAATGGAAGGAAGCTTTGTTCAGATAATTTTTCGATAAAGGCTTGGCCAAAGTAATAATTCGAAATAAATTTATTGTCTGCTAAGCATTTCCCACAATCTTATTATGCAGACAACATGTTTAATGGCACTGTACATAATATCTAGTAATAAACTTCTTGTAATGTAAGCGATAGAGCTTAGGTGACTTTGGTGTGGAAAAGACTTTCAAGTAAGAACAGAGGAATACAAATCAATAGTAATAATGCAAATAATAGGAAAGAAGTTATTTGCCCGTTAGCTGTTTAGTTAGAAGTAATACATGTATATGGTGAGCAGCAGCAATTGTGCTATATTTGGCGGTCAAGGCTCTTACTTGTTGTCCAGGTAGTACGGGAATCTCTCCATGATGAAGTTGTAGATGTCGTTGAGAGTTGCTCTGCGGCCGGGGGCAGCCTTGATAGCCATGCTGATGAGCGCTATGTAAGAGTAGGGTGGTTTCTGGCTGTGCTCACGGTGTCTGTGGAGCTCTGACAGCATCGCGCTGTACTTCAGCTGCAAGACGAGAAGGAGATATTATTACTGTGGTATGCAAAGTAATGAAAAAAATGTGAGGTAAATGATATAAAAGTATCAAATTCTTTAAAAGAGTCAACAAAAATAGATAAAAACATAATCCTTTCATCATTTAATGTTTTTATGAGTTTAATGTTTTTTAATGAAGCATAAGTCTTAGAAAAGGAAACATGCACAATTTTCTTGGATTATTTATTTCAATTTTTAACTAAGATTACAGTAATAAAAAGGTAGCGTTTTTTATAATGTTTTGCTTTGTTGGTTTTTTTTTTTTTTTTTTTTGGTTTTGTTTTTTTTTCGTTCAACAGCAACATTTATTTTCTAGGCACCCAAATAGTGTTATCTACCAAATTTCAAATCCTAAAACTTTAGGGAAATTTACTAAAATTTGATTTAGACATAGAAAACAATGAAAGTTTTGACTGACTCAAAGTTAAGGCTGAAAGTACACATCCGTGTAATCTTTTGATGGAGATTAGCAGAAGATTTAAATTCTTAACCTTCTTTTTCCGGTTAATCTTTATGATGTAGAATTTATGTAATTCTCTTTGTTTTTTACTAATGGGTGCAAAATGAATGTATGTGCAAACGAATCTTTCAAATGCCTTTCGCTATGAGTTTCTCATGGGAAAAATAATGTATTTCTCATTTTGTATCATTGTTGACAGTTCATCCAATGATATTAATTTTCCTGTCTCATTCTCTGCACATCTGCCGGTAACTAGATGCTTCGCATGATGGCGGATAAGAACCGTACCGAGCCCTCAACATTTCATCCAGACCTACATTCTGGATCAGCTCCCTGAATAGAAATAAACTTTAACAGTTGAATTGATCAATATTTGTTCTTACAAAAAGAAATCTTACAATGTTGACATCGTGTTTTCTGATAAAAAAAAATATCAAATTTTGAGGTCTTTTGTTGAAATTTATTGTATAATTCAAGTGTGGAAGTGCTAAACCCCCTAAACATCCCTTTATTTCATGGTGGATAACTAGTTACAGTCTCTCACTGCATGTCGCATTAGTTGATAATTTGACGTGGACTTTATTTCCTTTTCCCAAAAAAGCTAAACGTAATGCTAATAAGATTCCTTAATTTTAGGAACGAGGCGTGGCTGACAGAATGCACACCTTCGTCTCAACAGGGCTGGTTCTGTAAAATATGATAACCATTTTTCTTCTTTAAAAATGTATTGTTAACAAGTCTCTAAATATGTTTATTTTTTAATGCTAGTTTTCATAAAAAGTCACAACAATACTTTGCTTTAACTGGTGACTGATTGAGAAATTATATTTGTCGTCGGTTTATACAATTTCTGTCGCAGATTTGTTTCTCCTTTTTTTTTAATTCAAATAGGCAGCATCGTGAATTATAAAAACTTCCATTTTGAGCTACACAAAGTCATACAGATTTAGATGGCAATGAAATTGTCCCCTAATTAAAATATTCAATAAATTTTTATGTCCTTTCTAATTAAAGTTTATTATTGAAGTTTCAACACAGATAGCTTCATTGTGTATTTTCTTATTAAAGTGCCACATTTAACATTAAAATTTCTTTGGAAAACTACTATTTGATCGATCGTGTAAGAGCAACAATGTCATATCATATGACAAATTTCATTTATCCATTTTCAAAATGTATTCTTTTTATTTCGCAGACTAAATTTGAAGTTCATTTGAGAATCAGACAATTTTGTATTTTAATTGTGTTTCAGGCAAGACTCATAATACTTGTGATACTTTGTTTGTCTTGTTTGCATTTGTGTGTTTCATTATTTTTTTGTTTTTGTTTTTTTATTGCTTTTGGTCTTTAATGCTTGCTATCTTTTTTAATTTTGTTTAAAGATATTTTTTGGCAGTTTATACCTTTTTGCACTTATCGGCAAATTAAACTGTTGATTTCTTTTTCATTCACTACAATTTTTTAAGCTCAATGAATTACTCTCAAACCACAAAGCTTGTTCTAAACTTTGCAGATAACCTGATCAGATCTGAGTAGGATTTACATCTACTTTGTATGACCAATCGAGATGCAATAGTGTATAAACCCTTTTTTATTTAACAATCTTTTACAATAATTTATTGTGTTTTTATTTCGACATGTTTGAATTGATAAAATTTAAAATCACTATGAATAAAATGTTTGAAGTCATTTTTTTTTCATGGATTTACCGTTTGTGTAACTCATAACTATTTTATCAGAGTTATATCATAAGAAAAGAAAAAAAAATATCTCTTACAGTAAACAGAAAAAGTAGAAAGCCATGTTAAACAAGTCCGTCGTTCAATACGATCTGTTTCTGTGTAGTTATTGTAATTTCTTAGTCTTGGTATCCAATGAGTTTGGTAATTTCTTGCTCTTATTCAGATATAGATATAAATTGGTTTCTTTTTAAAATGCAGCACTTTTTATATCATGTAGATTTTTGTTGTTGTGGTTTTTTTCTTTGTTTTGTTTTGTTTGTGTGTTAATGTGGAATTCTATTGTTCGTTTTTATGTTTTTTTTGTTTTGATTTACGAAAAACAGAACATCCTCAAACAAATAAAAGCATGGTCCTCTTGTTCCATATGTTCCCTTCTTTTTCAAATGACCTCCAAGCGCAAGTAATAGTTATCAATAATCAAAACTTGTTTAATTATCCAAGTGTTAAATGAAACAATATTGGTCTTCCCTTAGTTATCAAAAGTAATTTATTCAGGTTCATGAATAATAAAGGCATATTTAGAAAAATGAAAAGATAAGAACTTGATAGTGTTCCATTCTATCTATTATAGGCGTAAAGTGCGCTTGATTATTAGTGTTCAGACCAAGAACCAATTAATTTGAATCGAGGGGAAAACAAAACCTAATGGACCCAATATATAATGAAGATCTTAGATATCCAAACAAAGCTAGCTCTTTTATCGAGGACCTGATTATAGCAGTAAAGGAAAATGATGAAAGTACAGGCGTCTTATTTAACATAAAAAAGAAGGAAAGGAAAAATAATCACGTCTTATGATATATGACGAAAAATTCGGAAGTCGAACAAACCGTCAGCTCTACAAATGAAATATGAAGACAAGTAGCGGCAATTACATAATTATGTGAAACAAACAGAAAACATTGAAAAGTGAAAGCAAGAAAATAAAATTGAGAATTACAGTTTTTACATTCCCGATAGCTAACTACGGAAGTGAACGATGGCAGAGACCAAAACTAACAAATAAAATAATAATTTGAGAAAAAAAATGTTATAGAAAATTATTGCGTATACCCTGGACTACCAAAATGAAAATACAAATTTAGAAAAATTATGTATTCTACAAAACTGTCACTTGCCTACAATAAAAGCAAGAAAATGGAATTATATTATCTAGATTCACGAAAGTCTGTAGGAAAACATCTTAGAATCAATCTCAAACGCGAGGAGAGATAAAGATCATCAAGAAGCTGGACAGAATGATATCAGAGACTGGAAAGATACGACTATAAGGAACGCTTGCAGGAGGGTTTATGATTTTCGCCAAAATGGTTTACGATCCTCAACGATTAATGAAAGCCAAGCAAGAAGATGATGATGATGACGATGATGGCGATATCGCTTGAACCAACAACTTTCTTCTAGCATTCAGCTTCCTCTTGATCATGCGACATTTTCGAAGATTTCCAACATAACATCGGATGTAGAGTCTTCTGTCGCTACTAAATCCAATCTGATACTTCTTTCTTTAAGTTAGGCTGAGCGTGTTTAGAAATTTCTTATTGGGATGAGCGTTCAAAAAAATATCTCCAGTATTGAAATCATGAATATTTTGTTTTCTGCTGCTTTACTCAAAATGCCCAAAACAGTTCTGCTAATTCGCTGAATCGCAAAGGTTGCTTAATATTTTTCTTACAGTTTTGCTTGTTGAAACTATTTACACAATATTAAGACGATTCAAATGTCCTGTATGATCTATCTCTAATATCTGTATTTGAACCAGCGAGTTTGTATTAGCAAAAAAAAAAAGATTTAGTTTTGATCAACGTCCCAAAGTTATTTGTTTTAATAAGTGGGATTATTTATTCCTCTCATAATAAAAAAAAAAAAACTATTCAATAATAGAAAGATAATTTAAATTGGTCTGTGAGGAAATTTGACATTCAGTGCTTTATTCACCAAATTCATTGAATTTATGAAAATGAAACAAAAGAAAAGTTGGTTTATTTTTTTTTTTTAGCTTATATTATATAACCGAACAAAAAAAAATATTAAATTATTTATAATCCCACTCAAATGAATTTTAAAAAAGGTCAAATAAAGTTCAATTAAATCTTCCTCTAAAAAAATATGATAAAAAAAAGTGACTTGTATTGACCCAAGACATTATTTTTTTGAAAATTTCTTAAACAGCCTTTGACAATTGGGAGACCCACGAAAAGTGCTAGTTAAAAGGGGCAACACAGAAGGGATAAAAATACCAAACTCATAGGTGAAATTACTTGATTTTGAAAAGAATGTGTCCACACAAAATAACTGATTTCTAGTAGGAATTGTGTAGAGAATGCTTAAAGCTTGAAGAAAACAATTGTCGACAGGTATCTCATATTGTACATATGACAAACTGCTTGTGTTGGAACAAAGTCATTTTGATTTAGTGGAAAATTTCGTTTTTCATTTTAATTTTACAAGAAAGCAACAAAAAAAAATTTAATTATCTAAAGATGTGATTGAAACTCAACGTGGGGTAAGAGGCTATATTGGTTGTTGAAAATCTTTGTTTTACATATTCTTTTCGGCATTGGTTATATGAACTCGTTAATATGAAAATTGTCTTTATTTCTTTAGCGCAGATACTGTGCATTAAGAGGAGTCTTTTTTTTTCTTAAGGTGTGGCGTGGGAAAACCATCAAGTATGACATTTAAAATGTAATTAATTAAGCCTGCATCCTGGAGCTTCAAAACTTTTGTAGGACATGTATATTAGTTTTAATTAATCTGTTTGTAAGTATTTTCGT
>JAWDGP010000593.1:2192500-2450000 GCA_033675545.1 Elysia crispata | reverse complement strand
TTCTAGATTTTAGGATCCAAGCATTCGCATTTTATATATCGTGAGAACTAAGATTTTTCATTGGCTGGAAAGGTGAAATAGTTATCCATTCCTTAATTTTCGCCTTAAATTCAGCGATAAAATTTGGACAAATCGTAATTCTGACTTTACCTTCGATCTAAGGATGTGAGATGGTTCTAGTTTCCATTATGTTGATGACGCGATATATCCTTTAAGTGACAGATAGATCTATATCTATGGAATCTCATATGGATATACACGGTCATACACGATTTTTTTACAAGTGTTCGGCGTTCCAGGTGTATTGTGACTTCATCAGAAACAGAATGACAGAAAACAAAATAAAAAGGGACAGCGTAAGACTGGGTGTGGCTTGACACCCACTGCACTAGTCTTTTGTAGATGAATGACAGACCCCGCATTTGCCCAAAGTCGTGGTCTGTTCCTTGTGACCAACCAAGATCAGTCTATATGCAAATAGCGGGATGGAGGAGGAGGAGAAAATAGGAAAAATTTGAACAATAATTATCTTCAATCGCAGAGAAAAACAGCAGCTGCAGAGAAAAAGAACCGGGCGAGGGTGGGTAAGGGTGCCTTGCCGTCACAGAGTGACCACTGCCCAGTTCTGCGAATCGCACCGTTAACCAAACGGCTGGACAGAGGGAGCCCGTTAGCTCTGACTTTTGATTTGACACAATGCTAAGCCAAATCAACTAGCTGACCCACAGCTTCACTAGGGGTTAACAACACCAAAGTGACCTGTGGCAGTCTCGACCTGTGAGACCTGCTATTGGTCGGCTCGGCTGCCCGTTACAGCTAAAGTGGGCGGAGTCTGATGGACAAGGCTCATTGTTGTTCTTAGGGCAAACTTCGTGAAGTAAGCTAAAAGCAGAAGATCAATTGTAACAGAAGCATGAGTTAGGACTTTCTTCTTCTTCTCAAATGCCCTGTCTGGAACAGACATCGGCGATCATGATTCTCCACCTGTCCCTATCTTCCGTCATCCGCAGTAAGGCTATATTGTCTTCGTTGTTTCCTGTCACAAAAGAGCTCAAGCTATCAAGAAATGTAATCCTTTGTCTACCTCTGCTTCTTGTACCTTCTATCTTGCCTGTAAGAGATAAAAATTCCAGTCCCTTATGGCGACATATGTGGCCTAAAAATTTCAGTTGCCTTTTCCTTATTGTTTTTATAGAAGAAACGAACCAAGAGAGTTAGGACTTAAAACCACTATTTATTGAAAAAACATAAAGCTATTAATATAGCCTCAGAGATTCAGTCCAAGTGGGAGTTTTAAACTTCTCTGACTGTGACACAAGTTTTATATTTTATTTTATCAGGAGTATATCAAAATTATGTCTTAAACCAATGTATAAAATTCGAACCCTACTCATAAAGAGATATAAAAGAGTTTTCGTTTGATGACTAGCTTACTTGAGGCGAATGGAATTCCTTGAGATTTGAATAGGCCTACTTTTACTTATTATTACTGACGAGGCAAGGAGAAAAATTTTCATAATTTTCGAACAGATTTTTATTTTACCTTTCTTTTTGACCAATGTTAAGAATGAAAAACAATGTCAGAAAAAAGAGTTCGATTTTTTTATTAAAAAGAATAAAATGAAAAATCGTTGTTACAATGGGAAGTTGAAATCAAAGAAACTGCTCCCATCTAATTTTATTAAGCAACTGAGTATAATTAATTTATTTGTCAAGAATCTAACAAAAGATATCTCTAACTTACAAATATTTTTGGGAAGTTCTTGAAAGAAAAAAATATTACTTAGGTGTTCCGTCTCTTTTTCTTTCGATTTATGAATTATTGTTTTCTTTGGCTTTATCTAAAGCCCACAATTATTAAAAGTATGTGTTCATCTATAGATCAGTGTGTAATGCAAATTGTGGGAAAATATAGAGCTTCAAATCTGAAAAAAAAAAATAAAAACATAATAGGACTAAAGAGAGTAAATCACAATACCAGCGCTTTTTTCTCCTGAATTTGTCCAGTAATCTTTTTTTTTTTTTTTGGTATTCTTTAAATTAACCATATTGCCATGTATACTTTTCAGTCAGTTGATAAAAACGTTTCTATAAAAAAAAGTGTATTTTTATCTTTATTTTAAGTTGCTTTTAATTGAGTAAATCCCCCGTATCCCAAAAGCAGAACCTATTGATATTGTAAAACTTAGTGGCATGTTCAATAATTTATGTTCATAAAATTTATGTCAAGATCTAGTTTCAATCCCTAACTGTATAGGTAGATGTTTATTTTGACCATGTATTTTGCTCCAAGTTTTATTATGAATACAATTTTACTTTTTGCAACACCAGGTCTTTTTTAACCTCTGGTTTTACAGATTTTTAAGTATAATGGGTTCTGGAATATAAAACAGTTGACAAAAAACAATTAATGTTTAAAGATCTTAATCTGTATTCATGCTAAATGCTGCAGATTTAAGATAATTCAGACGCTGTTTTTATTTTAAGTTACCTGCCACAAGATTCGCGTACCTTGTCCTAAAGCAAACAGATAGAGTATTTTCACAAGGAATCCTTCAAAATATGACTAAAATCTTTTTTTTTTAATTTTAAGAAAGTGGGGAAAGAAGACAATACCGGTCTTAAATAAAACAAAGTTTAGTCCAATTCTGAGTAACTCCTTGTAATTTGTATCGATATAGGAAAATAATAAAAAATAAAAAAAATATTAGGAGTATCGCCTACACATTTAACATTTGACTGCATCATCTATCACCTGTCCCCTCGCGACTGTTTTATGCGTTATGTAGTAATTAGATCAATTTGGCTTCATGTTTATGAGCTTCGTTTTTAAATCATACACTCCACAAAAATTTACGTTTAAAACGAAATGTCACATTTAAATTTTCAAGAATTTACAATATTAATAAAACTTCCTAGATATTCATGCAGGAGCGATGCAATTTACGTTTTAGGCGTGGAAACAGTTCTGCTAATAAGCAATTTTTTTTTAAATTGTATAAAAAATAATTTATGAATAATTCTAACATGTAACATAAATACAACAAAAATATTACCCTTTACTATGTAGATGCCCTAGCACACTCACCTCACTGACTGGACTGTCCAAAATATTGAGGTAAGTTTCCAGAGAACACGAGACAGCTGTTTACTGTGGCTGCGGCCTCCAGTTAAGGTAGATAAAATATCTTCCTCTCTAAGACGTAGATATGGAGCAATGATCCAAGTCATGATTGTGTATATTTGTGTTATTTTGTGCTCCACACTCCCCCCTCCACCCAATCCCATACACTCCCCATGAATACGCCAATGTGTCTGCTTCCTCTGGGCGAGTGCCTGGGCTGGCTCTGGACCCACTGAGCTCTACAAGCGGTGCTGCTCACCGGTACCCGGCTAACGTGCCCGGGGATCCGCGATTACATTGTATGAGTATTTACGCGGAGTCCGGTTATTGTTTCAAAGAAAGCGTATTACAAAGTAATTGTCTGGGTTTTATATACATAGACCCCTTTGCTCAACAGTGGAGTAGCCAAGCGGCTAGGAATTAGAATAAATACGCCAAAATATATTCTTGACCTTAGAATCTATCTTAAGAATCCAACGAAAACTTAAGTGACTAAACAATTTAGATTTACCACATGAACTGAACAAGACGCTGCAGTTTCGGATTTTAATTCTAGTTTCAATCTGTGGCCTTTTCGAAATAGCTGGCATGAGAAAAAAATTATAAAAAGAAACAGTTCTCTGAAAATTACGAAGATTTAAATCTTTATTCTAGTCAACTTTCACATTATCACACATGTACACACACTCGTGCTTTGAAGCAAGTGCTGGCTTATTGTATCCATTTGGGGGGGGGGGGGGAGGCCAGTTTTTGCTCTCGCTTGTTATCAAACATCTGGCATAGATTAACCACTAGATTGTCAAGACTGCTCAGAGTTGGAGCAACGTCTCTAATTCTAAAAGGTGTTTTCAGTCAAATAAAAGTAGGAAAAAAGAGATTCCAGTCACTAACCAAAAAAAAAAAAATTAATCAAAAAAAAGATTGAAGGCCAGTATAAAAAAAAATCATGGTAAAAACTATTTGTCGAACAAGATACTTCTGTATGCAGCTTTTTTTCCCTTCAGATTGAAAGGAATTTGCCTAACAACACAACTAAAAGAAGCGAATATTAACGAATTGTCTGTGCAACACAAGCACTTGTAGTTGCAGTTACTTGGATATCGGAATCCAGGTACCACCCATCCGGACCGGAGTGACTCGGTAACTATGGGTTATGTTCGATGCGAAACCTTGCTTCGGTTTTACTCACAGTTACGACTAGCATATAGGTATTCGCGAAAACGTCATTGGTCGAGACTCAGAGAAGAGGGAGGAAGGGTGTAGCGCAAGGGGGGTAAATGCTGTTTCCCTTCTGTTGTGTTAGCGGTTTGGCTATCTAGTTAAAATAATGAAGGTATTTGCGACACAAGCAAAAGGAGCATCTTCAGCCGTGTGAGAGACGGGAAGCGCTCAAACAGAGAGCCGCGGTCTCGTGGCGAGCTAGTGCTTCTGGCGTTATGGCGTGCCATAGCTAACCTATGCCAGAAGTTCGTGTCACCAGACTCCCTCCGCTTTCAAAAATAAGCTCAGTCTGTATGGGTAAGCAATGGGGGGGTTGGAGAAATACAATCACACTGGAAACACATTTCTACCCAAAGTATATACACACAAAAAAATCCATAGAAATTTATACACCTCTTTCCTCTTCATGTTTAACTTACTGGGTTTTTTTTTCTTTTTGTTTTTTTTTTGCTTGTTCTTTGTTTTGTTATTTTTAACTTTTCTGATTTTCTCGGATTAAAAATTTACATGATGTAAGGGTTAAGACATTGATATTTTCCTCTCCCAAGGATTTTATCTCTACATCCATCTTGTGCATAAGTATATAACATAGGTGCTTTGCTTCTCTGTTCCATGTTACAGTCAGAGGAAGATATGTTGGAATCCTTTTATGACTGTTGCTTACATAGCTTTATGAGTATAAAAGACGTCTGAAAACTACAGGGATTAGAGATTCTATTTTTGATTTTTGATTTTTATTTTTAATTGTAATGTTTTGAAATACGTCATCATATCAAAACCCCTCTTAATGTAGGTATTGGGTTGTTTATTTTTTTAATCATTTCATCTTGATTGTTTTCCTTCATTTGTTACTCTGAAATGAGGGAAGATAATGAAAATAATTATGCGCAGGGAGTTTTTGTGGTATATATATTATATTTAACTGAGCGTAAATAATCAGAGATATCCGATTTTCTTTGATGTTGATGATCTTTTAGTTTCTCTTTTCAAACCAAGATAGAAGAAAACGTTTTGAATTGACATCTTTGGGTTGAGTCGATTATTTGTAGATGAAAGATATGAAATTCTTTCTGAATTTAGTAAGTATGTTAATTAACTATTAATTTGCAGCTTAACGGAATTTCTCAATATCTCTATACTAAGACAGAGTAGAGCAAGCTCCCTCCTTGCATCGTTCTGAGGCCAGATGACCGCCGACTTGCATGACATTCAGTGGCATTTCACAACTCAACACTGTTTTCTCTGACAGGACTCGAACTCCAACCACTCGGATAGATGGTAGATGAAAAACCCATTTAAGACAACTGAGCCGCATTTATTCTCAAGAAATGCACAGCTGGCTCTGTGGAAGAAGTTTCGCTCTTTTGCACGGGCCTCTTGTATTTGATTTGTGAAGTGAAACCTCGGAATAACGTCTAGCGTTTTTAAACCATTTGAAAAATCAAACGAATGTTCGTAGAATAAACAGAATGCTTGAAAAGAATGATTTCAAAATATTTTAAGATATAATTGTTCCTTAACTGGAGAGAGATTTGAAACAAAAACATTTTTTCAATAAAGTCTACCTTTTGGACGCTTTGAATTCTAATTCGACAAGCTCGATCCTTATTTAACAAAAAATATATGGCGTGTCTATTCAATACGCAAAAGGTTTAAAAAAAATGTTCTGAATTTTGAAACATACAGGATACCATATGCATATGAATTAATCATATTTGGGCTTACTGTTTTATTTTTTTAAGAAAATTTAATTTCTTTTTACAATGAACTCATCTCTTTATATAAATAAAAATGGCTAGAATTAAGAATAAGACGTAAAATAGTTACAAAAGTTATTTACTTGAAAAATAATTGAGGGAAGAATAAATCTACTTTGAATTCTGCATCTGAGCTAATACAAGCGATTATTTGAACCGAGTGATAGCAAAAAGGCTTAAGACGATATGCCCAAAATCAAAACCGTATTAAAGCTATATAATTATTGCTCTTAACTTGAACAGACCAGCAAATCTTTATGGTGCGACTTGGCTTAAGTTAATTATTATATAAAGATAAAGAGTTAAGGGGACTTTTTAAATGAGAGCCAAATCCATGTGAGGCATCCTGGTGAAAATTATCTAGCAGTAGGGCACTTTCGCATTCGCATTTCACTATGTTTCGTCAACAGACCTCAAAAACTGATTCTTTTTCAATGGAAAAACATTATGTAAATATTCTCGAAAATTATCTTAAAGCTTTACATCGATAAGGTTACTTCTATTTTGCGACAAGATCCAGAATCTAGACCTAGATCTACAGCTAGCTCTTGAGTTCTAGGTAGGCCTACAGCTCTTAACCGTTATTATGGCAAAGCGTTCATTTACCTGCAAGTGTCCAGTGAATGAGACAGAAAAATATTTTTGGAAAGAGTGAAGATTTTGGTTCAGTCAATTAAAAAACAAAACAACACACAAAAAAATAGAATAGTTGTGTCTTGCGTCCTGCCTTAAAAAACTGGTATGAAATTTAGGAGAGAAGAATGATGTTTTGTTCCTTTCTTTCTTTTTTTTTTTTTTTTTAATTTCTTCATATTTTTTTTCATTTTTTAATTGTCCAATAAAAATTATAAGAAACACTGCTAAGCATTCAAACCATGAATTTAAAAAGTTGCTCCGACAATGAAAGACATCTTTTATTTTTTCCTTTTAATTTTCAAACTTCCACCATTTGATGTAACGAAAAAAGAAAATATGACTGTAGCATTATCAAATTCATATACCTCTCTTGAAATTTTTGCGCTGATGAATTTCCTGCGTTTCTAAAGATTTAAAGAACATGATTTTAAGGTTCTAAATAAATTATAAAATATATTATATATGAGTTTTATTAATTAATCCTTTTATCGGTTATATTCATCTGTCAATAAATCATCACAATTATAATCTCTCAAACTACGAGGGCATATTGATAAGTTTTGCCTCCAAGTCCATAACTTTGGAAATAATGAAGACAAACAAATGATACTAACACCAAATGAAAGGTCATTTTATTTAGCACCAGATGACATATCATTTTTCAACATAATCACCGTCCCGTTCGATACAGAGCCGCCACCGACGGACGACCTGTTGGATGCCGTCAGCGAAGAAGTCAGCAGTCTTGTCTCTGCACCAAGAAAGAACAGCATTCTTCACATCTTCGTCTGTCTCGTAACGGTTGCCCTTGAGGTAATCCTTGAGTTTTGGAAAAAGGAAGAAATCGCTCGGAGCAAGATCTGGGCTATAAGGCGGGTGCGGTAATGTCCGGAGGCCTAAACGATCTAAAGCCGTGCGAGTTTCCAAACTTGTGTGAGGGCGAGCGTTGTCGTGATGGATGATGGTGCTTCTCACGATCTTTTGGGACAGTGAGGGTGTGGTTCACACAGAATTTTTGGAACAAGGCAACACCGTGAATTCTACGAAATATGTGAACACACTGGAGAAACTGAAAGCGAGGTTGCGACGGGTAAGGAGTGAGAAAGTTTCCATTATCCATCACGACAACGCTCGCCCTCACACAAGTTTGGAAACTCGCACGGCTTTAGATCGTTTAGGCCTCCGGACATTACCGCACCCGCCTTATAGCCCAGATCTTGCTCCGAGCGATTTCTTCCTTTTTCCAAAACTCAAGGATTACCTCAAGGGCAACCGTTACGAGACAGACGAAGATGTGAAGAATGCTGTTCTTTCTTGGTGCAGAGACAAGACTGCTGACTTCTTCGCTGACGGCATCCAACAGGTCGTCCGTCGGTGGCGGCTCTGTATCGAACGGGACGGTGATTATGTTGAAAAATGATATGTCATCTGGTGCTAAATAAAATGACCTTTCATTTGGTGTAAGTATCATTTGTTTGTCTTCATTATTTCCAAAGTTATGGACTTGGAGGCAAAACTTATCAATATGCCCTCGTATCTATCTTGAACATATCGAACTATCTCTCTATTTTGCAACAAATCTATTGATCTCTATCATTTCGCTCTAACTCGGTTACTCTTCTATGTATCTAATTACCTGTCAATTTATTTACCTGTTTATTTATCCATTTATCTTCCGGCCTATCTATCAATCCATCTGTTTCTATAATAGTCTCTAGCTATTGATCTATTTAGCTAGTCACCTATGTATTCGTTTATTTTCGACTTATTGACTAATATAATCGATGTATGTGTCCATATTTTTTTTCTCTCCTCCTCCCGATCTCTCTCTGTCTCTGCCTCTGTTTCTCTGTCTCTCTCTGTCTCTGTCTCTGTCTCTGTCTCTCTCAATCTCTCTCTCTCTCTCTCTCTCTCTCTCTCTCTCTCTCTCTCTCTCTCTCTCTCTCTCTCTCTCTCTCAAATAGATCTCAAAGAATATAAAAAAAAATAAATCTAAGCTAGCCTGCAAAAAGGTGTTTAAAGTGATATCCGGGCTTACAAAATGATGTTTTAAAAAGGGTATGACTGTGGTGTTTTTATGTTATTTTCCTTTCAATTTACTTCTTCCAAAAATGGACGAAAAGGGAAAAAAATATCGTCCGGTGAGGTTTATAATTTGGGGCGTTTTATTCGAGTCGGCGATGGTCATGGGAATATTCTGAATTATCTAATGCATGTTTTACGGATGTTGCTATTTGTCCAAAGTATAATTATATCGCGCTTTGTGCTAATGTCGATGTTCTATTAATAGCGTCAAGTCTCCAAATTCTCTGTGCCAGTGAGATTTGTGACCTGGGAGTCCCCCATTCAGGCTCTGTTTAAGGACACCGAGTTATAAATGCCTCGCCTCGCAAAGGTCTTGAAGAGTTCTCATTTTAGGCACTAAAACTTTCGTGAAACCTCAGCACCTAAGAGTGTCATCTTTTTCTTTTCTTCTTTTTTCTTTCTGCTTCTTTGCTTTTGTCCTGAAGTGCCCGCGAGTGGAGCTAGAGACAAGACAGACCGTGTGATGCACAGAGACCCACCATAGTTTATTTAAGACGTAGCGCTGGGCCAATCAAGCCTCCTGCTGCTTCTTCCAAATTTGTTTACAAAATCTAGCACGATGACGACAGGGGGAGTAAATCAAGAAGTTTACAGGAGACCACCCAGGCTGTGCAACCGAGGGATTTTAAAACAACAGGGAGTTTCACCTTAAAGAATAAGTTTAAGATACGGTAAAGGTTTAAGGGGAGGGAATGGCAAGGTGGTGTTGTAATTAAGAATGCAGTAGATTTGATATGCAATTAAAATGTGTGAGAGGAAAGAAGAGTGGAAGTATGTGGTTGAGGAACTGTGAACAAATTTGGCTGGTGTTTGTTATGAAGTTTAGAGAAGGAGTTGTTGATCAAAGTATACACAAACACAGATTTTCATCTTCTCTCTGGCCTGCACTCCTGCCTGGCTTGCCTAGCTCTACAGGGGCATAATTATCTATTTGGAGTTTACATAATTAGAGCGCGTTCTGTATCCTCCTATTGCAAAATGCCCCCCCCCCCCCCCTTTTTTTTCCCCACACACACACACTTTCTCACGGGCCTCTCTCGATTCTCTTTCTTCCAATCTTTTTCTCTGTCTGTCAGTCTGTCTGCCTATTTTTGACTTTCCCTGGGTCTCTTCCGTCTCTCTCTCACCCTCTTACTCTCTCTCTCTCTCTCTCTCTCTCTCTCTCTCTCTCTCACACTCTCTTTCTTTCTCTATTTATCTATCTCTTTCTCTCTCTAACCCGCTTTCTTTCTCTGGTATCCTCTCTCTTCTCCCCTGACTCGTTCTGTCTTTTGTTCTTTCTCTCCATCACTCTCTTTTTCCCTATGGCTAACTATCTGTCTATCCATCTATCCATCTATTTATATACCTATCTATCTCTCTATCTATTCATCCATCTATCTATTTATCCATGTATCAATTAACATTCCAACTATCAGTCTGGGTAAATGTTTACATATCTATCTGTAATTCTATTCATTCATTTATTTATCTTCTTGCATAGTTATTTCTCTCTTTCTTACCGCTACTATCTTCTAATACTCGACTTTCTGCACCCTTCTCCTCTTCCCCTCCCCCTTTCCCCTTCCCCAGTAACCCTTTCCCCTCTATTTGTTTCAATTCAAACTTTAAAGTATTATTGTACAAGACCGGTTCACACTTTTAAAATTCAGTGTTGAGGTAATTGTGAAAGAAAGAAAAAAATCAAAATGATATTATTAGCTTAGAAAAACAGAGAAATCATCACAGACGTGTGTTCACGAGTTAAAAATAAAATAAAATAAGAAGAAAGATAACTGGAGTGAAATCAAAGGCTTGAAGCAACGGTGGAAACTGTTATGAGCTCCAACTGTTTAATTACCAGTGAATAGGTCTAGATTCTATCACCAGGATTGAGTCTTCTCAGGCCAGTTAGACGGTATTTTGACAGAAGGCCGTCGCCTGGCCTGGCCCACCCCAAGGGTTGTGTGTATACATGAGACTCGATAAGACGGCACGGTGTTTAAAAGATGCTGTCTTTGTAAAACAACATCGGGCTCAGTTTCCGAGGGGCTCGGCGGGAGACAGACATTATAGTCTCGATTCTCGTGGTGAGCGGATGTGTTTTGTAGGCGGTACTCACCAACCTCTCGGAGAGCTCACCCACTGAGGTAAGACAGACTTCTAGGAGAGGGAGTGGTAGACAAGTGTGGGAGAGAAGGTGGGGTCTGATTAAAATGTGTGAAGTTTGACAGGATTGGAGGGCATCATATACGTTTAATTTAAAATCATAAAATGAGATAAAGAAACTCCTGTGGGGAAAAGAAAAGATGCTTTTGAGGAAAATAATGGTGTGTTTGGTACAGGAAAGTGAGAAAGAGAGAGAGAGAGAGAGAGAGAGAGAGAGAGAGAGAGAGAAATGAAAGGAGATAAATACGGTTAAAAAATAGTGAAGGGAAGGAGATAGAGAAGATAAAGAGAGTAAAGGGAAAAGAATTTAATATCTAATCCAAGGAATCCACGTCATCATGATAATATTTACAATCCTTTACGTGCAGTAGATCTGTCGGATACTGACATAAACATTGGTCACTGTACAATATTTATGCTCAAGATATTTGAGAAATTAAGCGGATTAGGCCTTTCGTAAGATACATCTATAATCATTACATCGAGGATTGAAAGTTTGATAATTAGTGCATTAACAAATATATTTCAAGACGCATAATAACATATTAAAAGAAAAAAAAATAATTTACTTTTAGAAATTTGATTCAAGCTGATAACACCAAAGGCTGTCAGATAAAGAGACAGATGAATGAAAAGATAATTCTCAATAGGATAGATAGAAAGATAATTATGGCGAGAAAACAATTACGCAATTTAATAACGCGTTGGTAAATAACAACTTCTTGTTTCATTTTCAGCTCATCGTTCAACCCCTCTCCCCTCCCCCCCCCCAAAAAAAAAAAAAAAAAAAAAGGATATATATTTTTTTTCACTCTCTTTCTTTCTTTCCCTCTTTAATCTTCTCTCATTTCCTATCTTTCTTCTTTTCCTTTTTTTCTTTATCTCTGTTATTCTGTCGAAATCCTTTTTTTTTCCTTTGCTTTCGCTACCACCTTTTCCCTCCATCGTTCTATTTTAGTCTCTCATCCGATCTTTCACACTTTCTCAATTATTTGCCACAAATGATTTTTTTCTAGAGTCCTTTTCTTTTTACTGTCTTGTGAACCTATGTGTCATGTTCGACCAGCTACCACAGAGACCGAACAATCCCATGACGAGTGAAGCCTCCCTGCCCAAGAGAGTTTCACTATACGAATGACCTTTGCCTGAGGCTGTTGACGTTCTCGGTAGAGTCTTGGACAAAATGCGGTAGATTTTGTGTTGATTTGTAACAGCGATTAAATGGCTGATTCAGTTGTTGTGAAAAAGGCTTTGATGTGGCTCTGGCTTGTAGTACATGCAACAACAACCGTGCTCCAACAATATTATAGTCAGGATAAGGAGTCAGTGCTGTTTGCTAGGAGAGGGATCAGGTAAGGAGGTTTGACAGTGTTATAGTAGTTGGTGGTCCATAGTTAACTGGCCACCTAAAGCCTTTTTTTTTCTTTCTTAAGCTTTCCCTGTACTCAAAACCTCCACGTAATCTGAGTTCCCAGCAACAAAAACCTTTAACACCAGAAAGATGGAGAACCAGGGAAAAGAAGGCAAAAGCAAAACTTCCGGCTTTCCAATGATTTTGTTAGTGTAAGATCTTACGGAAGTAAAACTAGCAGCGAGTACTTAGCTAGCACGCGACCAGGATTAGTGGCGGACTTGTGCTAATCCTTGAGATTTCGATTGTCCATAACGACTTGCGCGTGCTAAACTTGTGGCATTGGCAGCTCGCCTGAATCGTGATTTTGATCGTAATCTTGGAGCAGCCACGCTGGAGATGAAAACTTCTTTTGTTTCGATGGATTGTTTCTGCAGCTGAGTCTGAGACTAAGGTCCTAACCTGAGAAGGAAAGTTTTGTTGACTGTTTGAGGGTGGTCGCTGGCTATCTTATTTATTTATTATAGGGATATCCGGTCTCTGCTCTGACATAATTTATGAAACGTTGAAGCTGCATGTAGGAATGCCAAACGAAGGAGTGGTAGATTTTTAACGCAACTGTGAAAGCACGACTTTGCAACCTAATTACCGTTAATGTTTTCACAGCTTTGCTGAGTATAGTTCGAAACTTTAATACTTACAAATATTATTTTGGTACTATTTATTTTTAGTTCCTTTTGATATGATGCACGCCTTTGTGATTTGACGTAAATTATAGGAAATTCATCATAGATTCAACATAATCTCACTTCGGTAATTTGCATTGTTATCATGTCTCAACTGTATGTCCATTACTGTCCTGTTACATAAATGTTCTCTATTTGATGAAATGAAACATGTGCAGACTTTTTCTCTGGAGATAAGAATGTCTTACTTTATTTTCTCCAAATCCAACAATAGATTGCAACATTTGAAAATCTACTGTAAAGCCTTTTTTTATTTTAAAAAAAATTATTCACAGGAGTGTCAATGCTGGAAGCATAAGTGTAGTAATAGTATTTATATAAAAAAATAAATAAGCAAGTATTTTTATTTTGACTCTTTCAATTTCTCTTTTTTTTTAACCAATACACTTTCCCACCTGCATTCTCTGCATACCTTCGAATAACTAGATGCTACACCATTTTGGTAGGAAAAGCCGTACCCAGGATCCGGGAAGGATTCTTTCATAGAAATGTGCCCTGCAAACTGACTAGGTTATCACTTCGAGGATATATAGCTGATCTTAATTACAAAAAAAAAATGTCTACCCACTTGTTTTAGCTCTTTGATCTTTGTAACATATATAGGTAATATAATACCTGAATTTGGAATAATGACGCAATCAGTATTTTTTTAAAGTACATCTCTTGTTTTTTTGCAATCCCAAGGAGAGTATCAAAACTTTTTGATCACCATTCAAAAACCTGACAATAGCAATGGTCTAAAAAATTGGTTTTCAAAATAGAACATGCAGCTGACCATATCATATTTCCAGTTTATCGGGGCTCGGTACTGAGGGCTTCAACATGCAAAGCGCATTTTGAGACCAAAAGTGTACCCGGATGCAGGGTGCTGTCCTTCCGGAAATATATCTCTCTGTCTTACTCACTCTCTCTCTCTCTCTCTCTTTCTCTCTCTCTCTCTCTCTCTCTCTCTCTCTCTCTCTCTCTCTCTCTCTCTCTCTCTCTCTCTCTCTCTCTCTCTCTCTCTCTCTCTCTCAACTCAACTCAAATCTGGATTTACAAAGGATGGCGTACTATTCTTTAAAAATCAGATATTGCACTGATTTGTAGTTTTGATTGCGCTTTGAAATGCGGAAGTTCTGCTAAGTGGCTCTTTTTTTCACCACGAAGACTTAGTTACCTGCGTATTAACATCAAATCGAAAGAGAGAATATCGCTTTATAAAGATAAGGTTATCAATTCACAAAGGAGTGGCCATCAAAGACTTCGGGTCACTCGTCTCGAATCTATATATATGTATATATATATATGTGTGTATATATATATATATATATATATATATATATATAAATATATATATATACATATATATATATGTATATATAGATATATATTTAAGTGGACTTGGGAGGCTTTGTGCGCGAACTCCTCCGTTATTACCCAACCCACACCTTTGAAACTTTGCAGACGTCTAAAGCATTCATGTGGCTAGGTCCTAATTCATGAAAAATTAAAAAAATTAAAAAAAACAACGCAAACTGCTTTTCTCGATGCCCCTAAAATTCTTTTGCCAACACAGGCTAACTTACGATCACCAATTTCCCCCGTCATTTTGTCATTTAAACTACGGATGTCTTTCTCATTTGATTTGAGGTGTAGAGCTAGTTAAGTAACTGCGTGGCTAAGAATTCTCGCAAGGCAGTGCGCTTTTATGCACTTAACGCGAAAATTTACAGCTATCTAATAAGCGTTTAAAGGATCTAAAAAATATATTGAGCAAAGAATAGAATTATTAAGTCGATTTCCATTATTCCAATCGGAATTAAGTTCTATATCTAAATGTTGTGTTTAGAATTAGAATTTTCGAGATATCTAGATTCTAGGTAAAGATGGATAGGTGGAGGCACACATCTAAATCATGTAAGTAAAAGGAGAGATGTCAAGACAATTTATAAGTAAAAACACGCATCCCAGCCTCGGCAAAATGACACCAGTGTCCCGTTTGTAGAATGGGGTTTTCAGCTTGTAGATCTAAATATGTTATAACGTAAGATCTATTTAAAGAATCTAAAAAAAACTGTTTGAACATAGATTCTATGACTATATCTGGGGCCTAGATATTCACAGCAACTAGATTCAAATCAAAAGGTAGTAGATAGATAGTCTAGGCTTTACTTTTAGACTTAGATTTTCAAAAGGATTTAAGATCAAGATCTAGATTCTATGTTTAGAATTATAGAGGTACAAGCATGATTGCCCGTTCAAATGAAGAGGTGGAAGAGACAACTATATAGAAGAAATACAAACTTCACAAAAATAACAGATATTATCCTCCAGATTCATAAAACTGCACTGAGGAAAAACAATCTTTACAACAATGAATAAGTGGAGAAGAGTACATCGATAAAGAAAAGCAAATTTTACAACAATAACAGATGTACCTGCTCCGGCGCCATACAACTACATTAAAGAAAACTTTACAACAATAACAGACATAAAATTATATCTCTAGAGCCACTATCAGTACAGTTTTAAAATATATAGAACATTGAGACATCGGATTTTTTCTCACGTTTTTAAGAAGACATTCTTTAAATGAAAGAGAGATCTAAAGCGAAAAAGTAAACTGAACTTGGGTGCAGTCTTTTAAGCAGCCTTCTTTTCAGTTTATCTATTCACCGAGACCTTAATGTGGTGCTGATGACTCATTACATATACAATGAAGTGCTCGACCTGATGTAATGAAAAAGTGCTCTACAAAACAAAGTAAAAACGTACAACTGCTCAGACAATATTGGAGAGAAAAAATATTCCAGGCCCCTTTTTTATAATTCATTGGGCTGCCCTGGATTTTTAAAGCCTATAATTATTCTATTAGTCACAATCTGTATTACTCATGCAAGCTAAATTAAGAGTAGCAAGGTAATAAAATCACTTAACTTAAATGTTTCTACGGTTCTTCGTTGACAAATAGTGGATCAGGTCAATATCTTAGATATTAAACACTATAGAAGTACTTGTACGAAACATGTGCGAAAGAAGCAGAAGTGGTGTTTACACTAGCAACCGTTGCTCAGGGAGAAGAAGCGACGTTTCTATGGCGCTTTTGTGTTTACGCTGGAGGAGGTCAAATTTTATTGAATTTTTTTTTCAATTTTTCCAATTTTTCACTCCATTAAAGTAAAATAAAATGGTTTCTTTTACAATTATTGTAAACCGCCCGGAACAGTCTTTTAAAATTTTATTTGTTTCATTATAACAAATTTGGTTTAAATTTTAATCAATTAATTATAATAAATAAAACAATGGCCTTTTAAGAGCATTTTTTAGCCTTAATCCACAACATTTCTTCAATTTTCATGTACCGCGTAGGGCAGTGATCTTGACCGATTAATATTCAGTAAACTTCATCACTGGACATTGAGTGGTTTTGGAGGAGATAGTGGAGAAAGAAACCGAAGTTGCCTTTTTAATATAGATATGTAGATTTTAGGTAAAGATAGATAAATTGAGGCACACACTGGATCATTTAAGTAAAAGCGTAGATATCAAGACGATTTTTAAGCCTATTCAAAATCCACAAGCTCTGCAGCCCCGGCAGATTGACTCCAGGGGCCCGCTAGTCGAGCGGGTTTTTCAACCTGTGTTTACAATTCAAACAGTTAGGAAGAAATTTTAAAATGATAAATTATTGAGAGAGAAAAAATGTTACCTAGTAAATGTAAATTAATGTAAGCTTTAATAGCTCGTTGGAATTGATCGCCATTTGTAACAATTGCAAAAAAGAACTGAGCTTTTCGAAATTCTTAGTGCCCGATGTTTAACGAACACAATTATTGCGAATCATCACTTTCCCGATCTTGACCACAGAGGTGGCCAAAATTATCCTGTGCGGATCCCAAAGACTGCCTTCTTGCGCAGTCTCAATCCACTCCTTCATCCAGTGATGATAAGCCAAAATGTTCATTAATTAACTATTAAGAGGAAGAGCTTGGTTTCTATTTTTCTATCATTGGAGTGACTGTAGCAGAGCCGTAGACTTCCAATGTCATCCGATGGTTTCTATCGTGTAATGCGAGTTACATTGTTGTCAACATCGAGTCAGCACTTCACCTCTTAGTTGTTTCTGCATTCACATGAGTTACATCCCTTGTGATATCAAAGAGCAACCGCACAAGCGTTGCATAAACTTAATATTGTGAGGGAAAGGTTGTGAAAACTTTGCCCTAGGAAACTCTTTCGTTGTTTTTTCCTGTTTCTGTTTTTGCCTGGGGCGAAGAGCGAAGCCACAGTACAGTTCTTTCTGTCTTGGAGGACTAACACCCCTCACTCTGTTAATGTGTTGTTATTTTTTTAATCTCCGCTTTTAAATTAAAATTAATGTTGTAATAAATGTAACTTAATTTTGCCTTTAACCAGCTTTGACCTAAGGATAATCATTCCCATACAAGTTCTAAGGATATGAAGGCAGCTTGAGAACTGTGTAGTTTATAGCGCCCGCGGGCTACGTGTGCTTTTCTTCATTCAAGCATCTATAGTTGTCCAGTAAAAGTTTAGGGCTCCTGCTTGATTTGTCGTGAGTAAATGAACGTTTTGTTTGTGATAATGTTTGAAAATCTTTGAGATAACTTTATCACTAAATGTTCTAGTGAATGAGCTTTAGGTATAACTGGATCATTTTGGACGCTTATTTAAGAAATAAAAATTTTCGTACAGTCTTCAAGCATTGCAATACATCCATCGAGTTTTAGTGGTTTATTTTGAAATTGATGTTGACATCCGGCGTTACGATTCATAAGTGCAATTCAATTAGTTGCATAAACCATGCTTAATTTAAACAATAATACGTAAGGTCTTTTTTTCCTTTGTGCAACAGTTGCAAAAGTGCACGGTTTTACACATCAATATCACTTTTGTATTCGTGATCAATGAATTCAGTATTGCAATTCGTATGTATGATAACTTCTTTAAACGTGATTAGTATTTTTTTTTTAAAGAAAATTTCAGGGAACACGAGAAGCATCTGGGTTGCGCATGTCTCCGACTACAACAGTAATGTTATCGTGGCTATTCAGCGCGGAGTGATATGTGACAGAGCCCTCGAGCAAAGGCGGCAGAGAAAGAGAGAGAGGCGACTCAAGGATCCTCTCAACTGGATTTTGTCGCCGCGCAATGTCAACAAATTAGTTCTCCTTCTGTGAAGTGATTTGCGTCGTGTATTCGGTTGTTTTCAATGGGAGTTTTCCTGCTTGCTACAGGATCATTGGAGATTATTGAATGTATGACCGAAGCTGAGCAAGGTAAAGTGTGATTGTCGGCTGCTTTGAAGTTCTGAGCTCAACCCATTGGCTATCATAACGGTCAGGTGTGACTCATTATATTGCATACTATCTAATGTACTGGTGGCTCGGTTCTTTTTGACATATTAGTTTAACAACTTTAGGATAGTAAAGCCTTGCGGAAATTATTTGATGTAACAAAGGAGGGGTGAGAGATAATTGACAAAATGGAGTCTGTTTACTTTTCTGTCTGGATACCTCTCTGATTGTCTCTCTTTCTTCACCTAATTATTTTGCTGTCCTTTTTTTAATATATATGAATTCAAAAAGCTTTGTGCGATCATTTTACCATGACTAGACCTAGTGACTTAAATATTTTGACATTCGACCCCCTCAGAATTCACTCTTAGATACCTCTGGTTAAGTATGTATATATTAAATATTCGCAATTTTTGCCGACATTTCTTTCTTTTATCAATTTTTTAAGATACCAGGCCCTTTCCTAAATTGAACTCTCCAGCATTCTTTGTTTGCTATGAAATATATCACACATGCTACGAAACTTTTCCCAACATGGTTGAGTCGAAATACATTTAGTAACAAGCATTAGGGCGGACAAAATGAGCATTCAAATAATTTTAATTCAATAAGTTTGTCCTATCCTGTAATTCTCCAAAGGTCAGGCAAACAGAAAACGAAAAAAATGCGATGAAAACTGTTATAAAAGGGAGAAAACACTTCACCTTATGCTTATGTTCCTACAGTATTTGATGACGGCTTGCATTACTATTGATACCTATTATATAAAATTGATTCACTAAGTATAGGCTAGGTTTGATCTCATCTTCTGAAATGTTCCAGCACTATAAAATTACCACCCTCAAAGTGAACATAGTGCTGAAAGTTCTGTATTAATACACTTGGGAAACACTGCAGCACATGAGCTATTTACCGGATAAAATCAGAGAAATTTTATTCTGTTTTTTTTTTTTAATATTATTATTATTATTATTATTATTATTATTATTATTATTATTATTATTATTATTATTATTATTATTATTATTATTATTATTATTATTATTATTATTATTATTATTATTATTATTATTATTATTATTATTATTATTATTATTATTATTATTATTATTATTATTATTATTATTACTTTGGTTTCCCCTAAGTTTCTTGACGCCTTTTATATGAATACGGCATGTAAAGGAATGGAGTTGGTTGGATGAAACCCGGGCCGACCCCTGTTTCGGATTTCCAACGATGAGATCGAAATCAGGCCCTTCCGTTATTTTCTCAATCCTGGATCCAACCGACTGAGCTATGAGGCGCCCAGTTTTTTCTTCCTCATATGAATAAAACTATTATTCTGTATCGGATTTCCAACCATGAGATCGAAATCAGGCCCTTCCGTTATTTTCTCAATCCTGGGTCCAACCGACTGATCTATGGGCCGCCCAGTTTCTTCTTCACCATATGAATAAAATTATTCCTCTGTATCGGATTTCCAATCGAGAGATCGAGCACAGGGCCTTGCATTAATAAGTCCAACGTTTTACCACCTGAGCTATCGGGCGTTTCTTTTCTTTTGTCTCATAAGATCGAATTTAATATACGAATAAAAATTCGAATTTTTAAATTTCAGGAATAATTTGGCACATTTTTGTCATGGCAATGTTTGAAACTGCACAAATTGTTTCAAAGTGATTCTTCGGTGGATAAAATAATAAAATGGACAGTAAAAAAAAAAATAAATAAATAAATAAATAAAAAACAAGAAAAACAAGATGCGTTAAAAAGAGCTTCTAGAATTATATGAGGATTTATTAAGATTGTAATCCTTATGAATTTTGTCTGCTATCACCATTTACGTCATGCATCGTATGAAAATTACACCTTTCATTCGGTTTTTGTTTTGTTTTGTTTTGTTTTTTGTGACAAAAAACATCGTATGATTTGATCCAGTCTGCAATGATTTTTCAAGCCCATAATCAAATTTTCTCAATTCAGGTCCAAACTTGACTGGACGTGCGTCCACCCTGTTCTTCATGGATCGCACTTCACAAAAATAAGAGGAAAGAATATCTCCCAGATATAGCAGGTAACTCATATTACTGTTTCCTTTTCATGCATCTCTAGAAGTATGCGGTAACTCTTCATGCTGTATTGATCTGTATTATTCAGCAGATTCTAACTCAAAGCTATGCAGTACACATTGATTTGTCGACCTTAATCACCACCATGTTAAACATCTATTAGGGTTAGTTTTGGTTTAGCTTGCAACTCCGAAAATTAGAACCCTTCCACATCAAAGAAAATTACCGACTTGTTACTCGTCGATGACTCATTGAGTTAGAAACCTTAGAGGTTCCGTTAGCTTGTCAAGGTCGGCAGGATTAACAAACTGAAACCAGTCTTGTCTCAATGATCCTCGCCTCCCAACTCCTAAAGTTGCTGTTAGGGTAATAACACTGGGACAGATTTTTTCATATCACACGTTCCGCTGAGTGGGTACATAACTGAGGAGTTGTGCCTGCACACCTGAACAATCACCATGACTTTGTAAAAAAGCTCCAGAGCAGACATCAACATGAGGGATGTCCACGCCAATCCAAACAGCAGAACATTAGAGAACACATCTCCCATCCGCCGCACACGGTGTCTGTAGAGAAGTGTCGAACTTCACGCCTTTTATAGGAAAGGCAGCCCAAACTCATTGAACAATTTACAAGTAAGATATTCTTGTACCTTCAAGACGAAAAACAGCAATTTGTTTTGGTGAGAAATACGTAGTTATTAGATGGAAGTGGCACAGTGACTGATTGACGCTATTAACACTTGACACTGTTGATGTGAGCAGAAATGGTGGTCAAAAGATTAGGTTTCAGTAGAGGTTTTCAAGCCGAAAGAGTATGTTAACTGCTTTGCATTTTTTTTTTTTTTTTTTTTTTTTTGGGGGGGGGATTTATTAAATCTTTATTCTTCCTTTTTTACCTATTCCATCTTTCGAAAATCTTGTGTCACGATTTTGGCTGTTGATTAGTATATCCCAATTGATTTACCTATACACAGCCTGTTAAGATTTTCAATTGCTGGTGGGACGTCTGAATTTAATTCCTTCACATCTCTAAAGCTAGGTGTAATGAGCAAGTACCTACGGTCCAGCTCATTATTTTGTGGGACAAGATTAACTTAGATATTTCTTATGCCATGCCAGAAATATAATTACATTCATTTATCAAAGCCGGTCTCTAAAATCATCATCATTTTCTAAAGTTTTTTTTTTTTTTAATTTTCATCCAACTGCCAAATTGCTTTTGATTCTCTAAGAACGCAGTAGAACTCGGTTAGAGAGTTCGATTTATTGTTCTTGTTATCGAAGTCTTGCATTGCCAAACTCTCTGCGGCGATTCTTATAAAGCGCTCTGAAGCCAATCACCAAACTACGGGAGTAGATTATGGGCAATAAGATAATTGTAGAAAGTAAGCAGGGTTTCTTGATTGATATGCCTATACAAACATAAATAATCGTGTGGCTAACCGTGGCAGATGGCTCTACTCAGGGACGTCAGGAGTGAGGAACACATTGTGGGAGCCGTCCAATTGTTTTGCTTCCATGCTATCATAGGGCCACCTGTTTGTTCTGCTGATTAGATCCACTATCAAAGCGAGCTCAGAGTATGGGCCCGCACTTCTCAGAGGGTGGTAAAAAACCTTGTCCAAACTCTGTCCAAGATTACAAATAAGTAATGGGACTAAAGGCTTCGAATTTACTAAATAAACCCAGGCAGGTAGAATGTGGAGAACGAGTGGCCTCTTCTGCTTATAGGGCATAATATCACTATAAAATCCATGTGGGTACTTGCGGTAGATCATGAGATATGGATCTCTTGCGCTTTTCTCTCTTTGAAACTTCACACCCATTAAGGATTATGGTTCGTTAGGTTGCTGATGTAGGCCTACATTAGAAATCGAAAAAGAAATACACTCTGTAATTGAATAAAAATGGTTTGAAGGCTAATTTTGTTAAAAAAAAAATCCAATTCTATTAAGTGATAGTAGTAGCAGCAGCAGCAGCAGCAGGAGCAGCAGTAGCAGTAGTAGCAGTAGTAGTAGTAGTAGTAGTAGTAGTAGTAGTAGTAGTAGTAGTAGTAGTAGTAGTAGTAGTAGTGGTGGTGGTGGTGGTGGTTGTGGTAGTGGTATTGGTAGTGGTAGTGGTAGTAGTAGTGGTAGTAGTAGTAGTAGTAGTAGCAGCAGCAGCAGCAGCAGCAGTAGTAGTAGTAGTAGTAGTAGTAGTAGTAGTAGTAGTAGTAGTAGTAGTAGTAGTAGTAGTAGTAGTAGTAGTAGTAGTAGTAGTAGTAGTAGTAGTAGTAGTAGTAGTAGTAGTAGTAGTAGTAGTAGTAGTAGTAGTAGTAGTAGTAGTAGTAGTAGTAGTAGTAGTAGTAGTAGTAGTAGTAGTAGTAGTAGTAGTAGTAGTAGTAGTAGTAGTAGAAGAAGAAGAAGAAGAAGAAGAAGAAGAAATAATGAAAATAGTAAGAAGTAGAAGCAGCATTGGCATTTGTTTTCATTGAATGATTGTAAGTTATATTGTCTGCGTGCAATAAATTTCAGTGTTATGCACAAAAGTGGGGATTAATTTTGTATTTTACAGGAATCTTTACGAGAAAATCATGTTTGTACATCAATTTATTATCAATGTTAGTTTTATAAGCGACAAGCTTAAGGTAATTGGTGACCATAATGCAGTTTTAATCTAGTGAAAATGATAGATTCAAGAGACAATTATGTTTTTTACGTGGAAAAACGACTTCTCTGCAGTAAGTGCTGGTCGAAAAGACCCAATCACAACAAGGGGCATGCTTAAGAAAAATAGCAGCAGGCTTTTCTCCGCTGACTTAGGTTTATTGTGGGGGTTTGTTACCAGAGCGCTGAATGATTTGGTTAAACACAGTGTTCCACCGTTACTGATACTCCCTGGCTTATTGAGCGGAACTAACTAATCCGACGGTTCAACACATGCACACATGCGTGCACTCAGTTGGGCACACAGAAATCTGTTGAAGACGCCCCAACAGGCTTTGCATATCTGCCGAGTGAGGTCACCCTGTGACGCTCAGCAAGTTTCAGCAGATTCGAGATGAATCAAACAGAGATCAATAATTATCAAGCACAGCAACGCTTGTAAAAGGACTTTCAATTTGATGAAATGAAAGGATTTAAGATACCAGGCTATCCATTTCTACATGGAAATCTCAATTTATCGGAATTTTCAAGTGGATTTATTTCTAATATAAACATCAACTAATCAAAGTCCCAATTACAATGTTCATTGAGACTTAGTGCAAGGAAATTTAAACTCGTAAGCGTGGCGCCTTGAGGACCGTAAGATTGTGGCACTATCTGTTTGATGTTTGCCAATAACATTCAAACTTTTCCCGTTTTATTTACTCTTTCGTTAATTTATTTGTAAAACTAATCCCCCCCGGGCCTCCTTTTTTTTCGAATGATATCTTTCTCGAATGTTTTGCGTTATATACATTACATTTTTTACAGGTAAATTTCCGCACCTCTAAGTATTGGCTGTAACGTTATTGTTTTCGAACGGTGAAGTTATGACTATGCTGACACTATTGATTCATGTGATAGCAAAAAATTCAACTTGATCCATTGCCTTTTGAAACGAAATAGAGGATAAAAACCCAGGCCTAGACTGGACATTGAAAATTAGTTAAAAAGCGAAACTTTATCGTCGGATTATGTTGAATGCATAATCATTTTACAGAACATTGATATAGAAAAAATTGGGCTTCAGCATTTAAGGTATACAGCAAACACACCCATATTTATCTATAGCGTAACTACTTTCGCACTAAAAGTTTTCATCTAAAGTATCTTCATTTCAATAGCAAATCTTATATTTTTTTAAAGACTTTTCACACTTGCATTTCCACATCTCTGAGCATTGGAAGTAGCGTCAGTGTTTTGGAACGGTTTGGGATCCTAGATGCACACGCTACTGCTTCATGTGCTGGACTAAAACGCTGGACTCAACTCTTTGGGAAATATCATTTTTTCTTAATTGAAGAATACCAGCATTTTTTGTTAAAGTGTAGAAACTGAAACAATTTGTAAGTCCTCCTTTATGTTTTATAAAATTCCAATCTTTCATGATTAAGCCTAGATCAAACAAGAGTTGAGTAACCTTAGACGTGGTCATTTATCTGCGGAAAAAAAAAAAGAAAGTAATGGTCAATTTGGTGAATTGTTGACTTGAACTCCTTTTCTTCTAATTTCTCATGAAGAAACACTTGACATATCAGGTCTTCCTTCAATTTTGAAAGGAGGAATTCTGGTTACCTTTTCAGCTAAAACAACTTTCGACTTTTCTTCCCTCGATAAATTAGAGGCTGTCCAAAACGAAGGCCAGTTCGGTTGTTAATCAGTTGATTTAACGACTGTCGTTCTTTTTGGCAAAGGAATGAAAATTGAGTCAGATGATTTGCTGGAAACTTAGGGTTTGGGTTGCTGTGCACATGTCAAAGATCACTACTTCCATAACACAAAGGCTGCTGAACACAGTTATATTGCGTTAAAAAAAAATTAAAACTTAGCATAATGTTAACCTTCTTGTCAATATTGGAACACCAAACTAACACCTTGGTTTTGTAGCGAATTTCTCTGCATTATTAATGAAACATTAGTATAACAAACTCGTTCATTATGAAAAATAGCATTACTTTGTTACCTCATAGCTTTTCTCGTGACGAATAATAGCGCTTCATTCATGGACTTCTGAAAGTGTGTAAGGGTAAATTTGCTATGCTGATGCTGACCCCATCTCCCAACTCCATGCAAAGAATGATGTCAATTTGACATTTGTTTGGACACGTACCTGGTCAGTTGTCGGCTTTGATAGTGTCGGAGGGAACGTCACAGCTTGCCGCGTTGGCATTTATCACTCATGTCCGAATGAGGTGCAAAAAAGTCCTGTAAACATGCCTGCTAGTACCCTTGTGCAATTGATAAAAATATGCTTTGTTGGGGAGCAAGAAAATCCAATAGCCGAACCCGAGCAGTAAGGGCATCCGAAAGCTGAGATCCTTTGCTGTTTTCTAATTTTCTAACTCCTGACGTTTCCATAACCGTATTCTAATGTCATCAGGTGGCATGTGACACATCCATTTATCATGTGACTTGCGTTTAAACGGTTTTTAACAAAATTATGTTTTTGTTTATCTGAAATCAAGTGACTTAATATATAAGCGATTAAGCTCGAGCGAAAAGAAAATTAATGTGGAAAGACAGAAAATGGAACATAGAAAGCCATAGAGATTATCTTCGTACAGTTTTAGTTGGTTGAAGACAAGGGCTGTTCGATCATGTATGGATTTCCATTGTACGTTGGAATTACTGGCTGATTTTGTCAACATCAGTGCAATTTTGCGCCCATACCTTAGGATGATTAAGTATGCAATTTCAGACCAATTACGAGAGGTTTCCAAGTATAGTGTTCAGTGAATATACTTTTTACAAACGACGAGGATACTTAGGAATGAGAAAGGGAGACGCGGGAGTGAAGCGTTTATGTGTGAGTATGTGTGTGTGTGTGTGTGTAAGTGGGGTATAAAGAGGAGAATTTGTTTGTAGAAAAGAACATGTCAAGTCCAATACATCCAAAGCCATTATTACCTTGATACATGCAGAGTATTTTTCCAAGATCTGACGTCAAGACCATTCCCTGCTAGATAAACCTTTGTAAATAAACAGGGAGTGCCTCTGGCTACCCCTGAACTGACAGGGGCGATGCATGTGTAGATGAAAAGAGTGGGTTCGCTGTCGAGGCTGGAGGTCAATAAGAGTCGCTGTCGTGGCACGCGAGTCTCGCATTGGAACATCTTTCAAGTAAATTAGTTTTTCGTGTAAATGGTTTGGGTGATAACAGGCTCCTTACCTGGCTGTTGACGAGACACACTTTAGATGCCAGGGACGCATCCAAAGGCCTCCGATGCTCCTTTACTTCAATCTAATTTTTGAAAGTTTAATTTTTATATCCGCTTAACATTTCATGCTATGTTGTACAGTGTTGTGGAGTTAAAAAGCAAAATTGTATCAACCTTCCTTTTCTTCATCTCGTTCATGTTTCCTCTGTGATATCGCACAAGCAAGATGAAGAACCAATGTAAACGCTTCAAGTGTAATATGGAATGATGGAGGGGTTCCATCAAAATTTTTCCGCATCAGCAAGTTTCGAATCTCCATTATAAATATATTCCCCATCTCTTACCATGTTGAAGAATTGTGAATAAAGAAATCTCATGTTTGAATGCTTTTTGCCCGAACAGATCGGTATAAAGACAAGAAATTGTTTTCGATCTTGATTTAGTAAAATAATAAATATCCAGGGAAGGCATTGATGATGAACCCGAGGAATGAAGTGAAATAATTTGAAAAAAAAAATTCTGATAGGCGGAAACTAATTCAAGTTAATCAGTTAAAAAGATAAGACATGCAGACAAACAATTTAGGAAAAGAGAATGCTTGAACTGAAGTGTATTCAAAGATAATGAGCAAAGGAATAAATCGTAATGCAAACAAACACGAAGAAATATGATACAACTAGGGGAAGATGTTTTCTTCTAAAATGGGTATTATCCTGCGATAAGTTTTGAGAGGTAAGTTTCTCTTCCTTCACCTTCCTTTAAAACAAAAATAATTAAAAGGGTAAAGGGTAGAGATGATCAATGCAAGAAAAAATCTAGACAAGAAAACTAGAAGAGTCACAATGGTCATCCTGTTACTGTTAGACTGGTAGACTGGCTGGGCCTAAAGAAGCTCGCAGATTGCCAGGGGCGGGAAAAGTAACTGCAAAATGTGAAGCTTGTGCCGGGTGCGAGGAGTCGTGTTTGTTGAAACAGCGCTACAGTTTGTGTAGCAATCAAACCGCAGAGACGGGAGACTAGGGAATAGGCACTCTGTTTGCTTATTGGGCCCGAGGCGTTTCTCCTGCCAATGGTCTACAGTGAGTGAGTGTGGAACAAATAGTGGGGGAGAAAGAAGCAACTTAAGAGAGAGAGAGAGAGAGAGAGAGAGAGAGAGAGAGAGAGAGAGAGAGAGAGAGAGAGAGAGAGAAATATGAAAAGGGTAATGTGAGAGACGATGATGTCAATGGTGAAAGAATGATAGAGAGCGTGACTGATAGACTGGGTGTGACAATGATAGAGAGAGAAAGAGAGAGAGAGAGAGAGAGAGAGAGAGAGAGAGAGAGAGAGAGAGAGAGAGAAATATGAAAGAGGTAATGTAAGAGACGATGATGATGTCAATGGTCAAAGAATGATAGAGAGCGTGACTGATAGACTGGGTGTGACAGTGATAGAGAGAGAAAGAGAGATAGATAGAGAGAGAAGGAGAGAGAGAGAGAGAGAGAGAGAGAGAGAGAGAGAGAGCAAGTGAATCGAGTAATGGTGGATGAGGTTTAGAAAATGGAGAAAAGAGATGGTAATGAAAGTTAGAAGAACAATTTTTTAACATCACGATTGTCAATTTGTCAATGTTGAAAATAAACCGATCATGTCGTCATATATTTTCACAGACGAAGGTGTCACTGAATTAGATCTCTTTCATTATCTAACTCCGCAGTAATGAGAATCATAAAGATTCAAAGATTGAATCGTTTCTTGCTAATCCGAACCTCTTTGAACTTGAAACTTTCTCTCTCCAGACATGTCTCATTTGAAAAATACATGTTTTTTTTTTTTTTATTATTAAGACATGTAACTGCAGCTCAGGAAAAATACGTGTTAAAAAGACATGAACACTTAACTTGGGCGACAGCATATCTCTTACTAAACTGCTTAATGAAAAACTTAATTTTTTTTTAAATCAGCGACACCCAATTTAATTGAAGAAAAAGAGCTGATTTGTTAACGCACTTATGATAACGCTGTATTACTCAAAATAGTCTTTAGCGATACTAACTTCTTGTTTTCTGTCCTGGCCGAAGCAACAGAACTATCCTTAAAGAAGCTTATTCTAATTTTTTTTAATTAGGTCGAGATTCACATTGTAAAACTGCCCCTCCCCCGTTTCCTTAATTTGTACCTTCTCCTTTGATTATCACAGCAATAGTGACCATCACTAAAATCAATCTTGTCTGTAGTAGGCCCAGTACCGGTTGGTGGGCGACAGGTGCAACATCTTCTATCTCCAGGTGAAGATTTATAACATACACCGGTGCACTATATAGGAGTGCCAAATTGCAACCTTTTGACTAATTTATTATGAACAATAATTGTCCGATGTTGATAGACGGTGTAATAAGGATTTTGGGCTTTGGATTGAGGAATCGTAGATTCAAATTCCGAGTTATTCTACACGATTTTCTGTCAGTTCTGAATGAGTGTGACCAATGTTTCCAGTGCTGAATTGGCATCCGTCCTATGAATGTGAGTTTGCAACGGTGTGGTATGATTTCTCACAAATTAAAAAAAAATTACTGCACCTGAAGGCTGATGTGGTTGAGTTTTGTTTTCGTTTTTGTTTTGTTTTTGTTCTTTTTAGTTTAATTTATTTTTGCGTATGACCTGTGTGAGGAAGACATGAGTGAAATGAAGAAGAAATATGAATCCGATGTGTTGGTCATTCGTTTTCAGCCACCTTAACTATTCTCTCATCTTCTGCTCTAAGACACATGTAGTCAGAGTCTAATTCTGCGATTTGATATTCACATGAGAGTCTCAGAGTAGTGGAATCGATGGCAGCAGTAAATAGGCCATTGTTTATTTCAATACGTTTCAGGGCGATGTTGGATTCTTCAGATAAGCATAGGGTTTTCGAGAGACTGTCAATCATGGAGGCCCGCTTGGTCGTTAAAATATGCAATTATGCAATAGTACAACTGTTTCGGGGTCAAACGTAAAGTTACAAGCGGTAGATGTCACTTTTTCAACTCTACGGGAAAAAAAAAGAATAATACAAACGAATGCTCTTCTTGCATGATGATTCGTTAGATACTTTCATTTATTCAGAAAGATAACCAGATCTGTAAGATGAAGGCGGACCCGTCACTTATGGCCTGCTTAGCTGTTAGCCTATAGCGCGAAGCAAACCTTACAGTTTCTGGCCAAGCTCTGTTAGAACTATCTCTCTCCATGGGGGAGGACCAGCTAAGAAACAGAGAGAAACTCTGCCAAAGTATTTTAGTATTTTTACTCCTTGAAGTTCATTGCTGTAGAAAGCCGTGTCTGATGATTTGTAATTTCGATTACACCTAGTGAACATTTTCTACGGATTAGGCCCTAATAATTTTCATCTTAAAAGGAAAATACTTGGATCTGTTCAGTGAATAGACCCAAGTTGTAATTTTTATTGTTCAGTTACAATCGATGTCCTTTTGATTTCATCGTGAAGAGTGCAAAGCACAGATTTATGGTTAACAACTTATGGCTTAAAGCGGGCCCTGTTAAACAATAATTGCCGCGATATGAAGAGGAATTTGATCTGTAGAGTGCCTTGTTTGATATGACGCAAAGATCTTATTATCATGGCTAATCTTTGATTTTAAATTTTGACGAGTCGTACTGAGGGCATCTCTAGACCAAGATTGAAAAACTTTGATAGAAAATAGAATAGCTCTTGAACATGTCTGTCTATGTGTCTGTCTTTTCATAATTCTCTTTCTCTCTTTCTACCTCACTCTCCTTCTTTCTTTCGCTCTCTCTTTCTCTCTCTCTCTTCGTCTTCTCTTTCCCATTCTTTATTATCCGATTTTAAAGGGAAAGTCAATAGAGAAGAGACAGAATGCAGCATAACTCTTTTAAATTCCTCACCATTGTGACAAGTGTAGTGCTAGACAATGAACTTCTTTCAACACTGAGGTGATCATACGTTTTCAAGCCACTTATTTAATGCAGCACAAATGTAGTCATTCGGAAAATAAATAGAGGACCCTTCCTCCAGCATACTAAACAGTGGCCACAGAAGTTAGCGGTTTCCTTCTCGCTTGTGTAAATGTCCAGATTTCCTGAACAGATTTCTATCAGAGAGCAATGAAACCGTGGGGTGGTCCTGCTGGACCTAACTTGATTGGACAAGTATAGAATGGAGGCTACCTACTACGTGATAGATCTCCTGGACTGGACGCTAATAGCTTTTCTTTCAACTCTTTTACATATTTCCATGGAGTTGGAGAAGACATCTTGTAACTGTGCTTAAATCAATATCACATTAGTTTCCGCTTTAACGGATGTGACAATATCACATATTATAGGAAAATTGTCAACAGTTAAAAGCAATTGAGGAGGCATATGAATTTTCTAAAAACGACTGTCATTATTTAAGCATCTCACATTTAAAAAAAAAGAAGGAAAATAAACTCGGGTGCTATTATAGATAGATTTGTGTCTGTGTGAGGGAAACTTTACAGTTTCCTAACGGTGGAGAAACCAAAGAGCAAGATGCCATGATGTAGATGGAAGATGAAAGACCTCGTAAATAATTAAAATAACAAGGGTCAATCCCAGATACAGCCAAGGATATACTTGTAGAAGTATACATAGCTTGGATCGTTGTTTAATACCAACTTTAGTATTTCCGAGTATTTACTTCATTTCACGTAAAACGTTTGACCCGAATTAGTGTATGCATAGAGAAATTGGTGGTGCGAGTCTATTACTAATAAAGTAAAAATTAAGATTTGGCTAACAATAATTATTGAAAATGCAAAGAGGAGGTATAAAAGAATTTTATCTTTGTTAGATTTCTAGGGAGTGCAAAGAAAAAGGGACGAGGGGAGGGGGAGTGTAAGGGGGACAGCAGCAACAGCGACTTGTCTACACTCACACAATTCACTGATTTAAAAAAAAATAGTCTTAGGCACGGCCAGTGATTTATTTTTGCTCTGGTTAAGCAATGCAAAACAGTTACAGTTATTAAATAATAGTTAAAAGTTCTCACAAATATACATGTTCGTACATTTCAACAGGCCAGTTTGTTTTTGGGCGGGCCGGGGCTTCATTTCAAGTTGGTGAGTTTGCACAATAACGGGAATCCAGACCCGAAGTTCTGAAGTCGGAAATTGGGGAGCTGTGAATAGAGTGGCCGGAGAATGGTGCAAAGCAAACTTTTGTCCACAACGTGTCTGGGTTTCCTGTGGTTTTCTTTCAGATTTCCGGGAGTCCTGGTTGTTCTCGCCTCGTCTCACCTTCTTGTTGACGCACACCTGGAGGAAGATGTCGCTTGATTCCTCACACTTCCTGTTAGAGGGGAGAGCACTGTGGGATCTTCAGTGATACTATTTCAATAGTATACCTTACTCCAGAGAAGAGGCAGGGGGAGAGAAAACGCACATTTCCGAGATCATTGTTCGGTTGTACAGTACCAATACTAGATTTTTTTTTTCCATTTTATTTTTAACCTTGGCATCTCGTTGAAAAGAGTTCGGTGTTTGTCCGAAAAAGAAGTAGGACATGAATCTGTAGCTTGATAGCATTGTCAAGGAGAAATATTATAGATACCGGCCACCGCTGGTCCAGTGGGAGAGTGCAGGAGTTGTGGAGAGTTTTGTCAACACATAAAGCGAAATATTTGAGAAGGCTAATCGCGGATTGTCCTTGTTCTGAAGCTGTCCAGTAAAGGACGCCCCAAGAGGCTGGCGATCTTTTGCTCAAACACGCCGAACAAGTTCTTCGCCTGCAAGAAAGGCTGTGAAACTTTTGTATGGCAAATGTTGAGCCTCATCCAGCTTTACTAAACTCATTTTCTTCTTCACCTCTTCAAGGCCTTCATTATTTTAGGTAGCTCTTGCTATGTTTAGGTGAACACGAGTAAGCCGCAGAAGTACGTGTTAACTAACTTTGCCGTTTAGTGCTTTCAGATAATTCTCAGTTAAATATGAAAAATGGGTATTTTATAGCTTGCAAGGGTACTCAGCTTTACAAACAAATCATTAGACTAATTGTAGAAAAACTTGAAAACACTCATCTATATTTGCTAAAAAGTAAAACATACACCCTTTCCTCTTTGATTAGCATGTCAAAGTTCTCATAGTGATTTACTTACAAACCACACGGGTTTTTTCAATTGACGGTAAGAGATAATTTCAATCATGAACTTTTCAAAGGGTCAGTTTTTTAATTAAGTATACACTACTGTAGTCACCCAAAGTCCTGTTGACAGGAAAGTTTACCTTTTCTCTTTGTGATCGAAAATGTCTTTAAACTCTTTCAGTGCACCGTAATAATAATACATAGTTCGCTTCTATCATAAAATACCAGTCTATTCATTGATCCTTGAAAATATCCATAGACTCGGAAAGGACAGAATTAGGTGTTTTCCAATACTGAACATTGGTTTCGAAATACCAGTAGACAACCCTACAGGTCAACGGCAAGTCAAAAGGACTTCTGGTTTACTCTTCTACAGAAATTCCAATAACCACATCAAGGACTTTTTTTTTTAGATTGGCTATTAAAATACTTTCAAGCAGAGGTTGGAACATTTTAGTAACAGACTAAAGAGATAAGGATCTTGGCAGACTACTTTTTTTTATCTTAATGCAGGTTGTTTTGCACACCAGAAGAGAAAAGTATGAAAAAACCTGCTTACAAATATCATGCTAATTGGTGTTGATAATATTTTGTTGGGTAGATAAAATTTTTACTTTGGTTGCTCAGGATGCTTCAATAGTCAGATAATTGAACTTATTTATAGGACACCTTTTGGCTTCACAAGACACATTGCTTGTCTTAAACATCATAACAGATCCATTACATATGGAATCTTTTTGATTTGATTGTTAAACAGTTTCACCTGATGCCTATCTACTTGTTCTTTATTCTGTCATTTTCCAACAATGAAAGTAAAAGAAAAATAATGGTTGTAAATACATTTAGTATCTTTTCTGGCAATGTGACAAAATAATATTATAATTAACTGGAAAGTGTAGTGTTAGATGTATAAGAATGTGAAATGAACCTTTTTATTTTCAATACGTTATAAAAAGAGTAATTGAAAATCTATTGATCAAATTTTTATCTTTTGCTTCATTTACTGAATACGCACAAACTTAAAGATTATACAGAGTCTTCTCTAAATCTCTTTTTTAGCAAATGATTTCAAACTCTATAATAATAATGTGATGCCTCATGCAAAACTAAGTGTACCAGTATGGATGATACCATACAACATTTAAAAATAAAAGGAGGAATTTTGGTAGCCTAGTCCTTATTTACAAAGGAAAACTCGCACTAAATCAGCCCCTTAGTTGCTCATGAAAATTATGTACTGCAAGAAAACAAAAATTTGCAATATTGAAGAAAATATGTTAACCTGCATTTTACAATATGTTTAAAATGATTTAAACTTAGGATTAAACAATTCATGGGCTAAAAATTGAAAGATTATTCATGCTTATGATTTGCTATGATGAAATGTTTCATCATAGCAATTCATAAGCATGAATAATCTTTCAATTTTCACAAGAAACTTGATTGATTTTAATGTTCATGTGATCCCACTCAGCCTCAATTAAACCCATCCTATTATCCTATTATTCTATAATTTAAATTAAGAAACTGAAGGGGGAATGTGTGAATTGGTCACAATGTCAGTTTCATTACTACATACATATCTTTCATTTACCACTTACATCTCATGTTGTGTCTTTTTATAACTAGAGCAAGTGAAATTTGTTTTTAAAAATTTGATTTAAAATTTCCTGGGGTATCAGCATAACTTTTCTTTTCATAAAATAAGAGCACCGCATCTTCAACTGGGATTCTGCAACACAACCAGCCTTCAATGTTAAGTTTAATACATGGTGTTTCCCACTTTCATGAAAGGTTCTCTTCTCATATTTGTTACTGATCACTGAGGTCTTTAACATACTTGGGTTCCACATCTTCAATTATGAGTAGAATTTTATGTGTAGAACTTTCTCAGATTATCTCAACTTTACCACAGCATTTAAATTTCAGGCACTGAATGAAAGTAAAGTGAATCAAAAACACAAAAGGAAAAAACAATACAAAATTTTGAATCATCATTTTTTCATTTACCATTATAAACAGCTCCTTAAAGATAATTTTTTTCCCACAAATTAAGAGCAAACCACTGATATAATTTGTTAACAAAAAAAAAATAGAAACATTACATACTTTCAAGCGGTTATACTTTATATATAAAATAAAAATCTAAGTAGATTATGTATACATGAATTAACAAAAAAAAAACTTGTCTCTGAGAATGAATATGAGCTGCAAACACTGTTAAAACACACCCACTCTCACCCTATATCATCAACATTAATAAAGTCTCATAGCAGATGATGGTCACTGTCACATTTGTTAATAATCACAGCATACAGTATTCAGTTGTCAATTCATTTCTTTGATAAATTAACTGGTTCTTTGATTGAAAATGGGAGGCAGAATAATAGTGCATGAGGGGAGCAAGATGAGATTGAAAAAGTTTCAAGATCAAAATGTTTGTCTTTTTAAACTAATATCAGTGTTGCAGCACACCAGCCTTCACACAATGCAATGAGCAATAATGTAAAATATCAATCATATGCTTTGTCATAATAAAACAAATGGTAATGCACACAACCTTGGGAGGTCTCACTGCTGTCACTAGGTACTGTTTTGTTCCAATCATTTCCAAAGAGAGGGGAGAGGCGGGAAGAGGGGTGGTATGGGGCAATGGTTAAATACAAACATTATTGCTCTAAGTTACACTTACTAAAGATGACAAAGTAATACTACAACTTCCAACCAGGTTTTTCCTCAGAGACCCATATTTTTTTCATTATTAAGCGCTAATCATCAACACAACTGATATACTCATTCACACAGAAGGAAAAAGCAGTTTAAATAGTGACGCAATCAAACAACAAATCATCTTAAAAGATAATGATGAAGTTTACCGTCAAAGTAATGCTAGTTTCAATAACATTAAAACATTTAGCAGCATGTGGCATGAAGATATGTAAACAGCCTTAAATAGACAAGCAATAATGGCTCATGAGAGAAATTTAAATTCAATGCAATGTATAGTTGCAATAATGATTCAAGCCTGCTGTGTCTCTAGCAATAGTCACAGCGTCAAAAAAGGCATAGGAAACTATAGGCTGTTAGTTCAAGCATGAAAATATAATGATATTGAAAGCTCTCTTTTTTTTCCACTGATTTTAGATGATCATTAAAAGAGACAATTCTGAAAATGTAAAACTTAATTCAGAAAATATATTTCCCTTTATATGAATAAGGCAGATGCATATTTCATTACTTCAAAATTAGTTCAAAGTCAGTAGGAAAATGTCACAGCTTGGATGTACAGTTAGAAGCTGATTTTTTCAAGACATGTTTGTTCAAAAGTTATTGACATTGGTTTTTCTTATGTAACAAATTTAAAGTGTGAGCTTGATGAAGTTTTCATATATAAATTTTTCTTTAAAAGATTGAAAAATCTTAATCTATTTCATAAAATTTGGTGATTGTTATATTTGCAAAGTAAATTGTCTAAGTATTTGGGTGACAAAATAAAAAAAAATAAAACAAAAAAAAATCTTTGCATATAACCAAAAAAAATACAGGAAGACAGCTGATAAAGATATTTCAGATTAGAAGAAATAAAAAAAAAAAAAAAAAAAAAAACAATCAGCAGCATTTTAAAGCAACAGCATAAAGTTAAAACAAAATTTGAAAGTGAACTAACAGATGTAAAAATATGGTAAAATGAATTTAAAACTCTTGATTGAGCAAAAATTTACAATATGAAGAATATAAGAATATTTAACTAATTTTGTAAAATCCAAATCTATAAACAGATTGTTTTTTAAACATTCATTATCATGTATGTTTAAGTAACAGGGCAGCAAAGAATTCTCACAAGGCAGAACTTTCATGCACTTAATGTGAAAATTCACAGCTTTCTAATAAGAATTTAAAAGGATCTAAAAAAACAAATTGGGAAAGTATGGAATTAGTTGCTTTCCTTTAAAAAAAAAAAAAAACAAACAAAAGGGATCAAATAACCTATTAATTTTTAAAATCAATTTTTAAAAACTCTGTCACTGCCATATAACTATTTTTCTATGCCGTGACAGCTGAGTTCTGAAAGGACTGTAAGACAGGGGTGACATAACACCTTTTACATAAAATGCTTTCACCTGCCACCATCTCATTATCTTTCAGCTGGAAAAAATTGCTACCACAATGCTTTGATATTCTCTAATTTTCAAACTTTAAAAAAAAAGTGAAGGAATCATAATAGCCTGGACTTATTTCTCTGCACTTATTTCCTCAGTAAATTTTTTTTCCATCCCATATGTCTATACAGTAACTGAGTAAGCTATTAACGTTGAATCCTTAAAGAAGATACCTCTAACGCTTATTAATCTATTACTTTTCTCAAACCTTAAATTTTAGTGTGTTATTGAAAATTACTTTTTGTCCTGCAATACTGTATAGATAGAGAAAAAATAACTCTTATTAAACTCATAACACTCGAGCAGGCTGATCATGCCTACATGATAAAGTGAATATAAACATTTTGTAAAAAAGAAATGATCATAACATGATGAAACATTGCTTACCCTTTCTGACATTCTCAACATACGGTAGAAGCAAGGTGCATAGTAGTATTAGAACAGACTCAAGGCAGTTTATGATACACAATCAATAAACCTATGACAAAAATATAGTTATCAAAGAGTTTAAGAGTACACAACCCATTTCTCATCTTTCCCTGTGGTCCCTCTCTGAGCCAAAATTGACTTAATGTTAAATTTAAACTGGCCTTTTAAAATCAAGGGGTGAGAGAGAGAGAGAGAGAGAGAGAGAGAGAGAGAGAGAGAGAGAGAGAGAGAGAGAGAGAGAGAAAGAGACAGACAGACAGACAGACAGACAGACAGACATATAGACAGAGATAATGAGGAGGCAGGAGAGAATGTGAAAGAAAGAGTTATAGAAAAGGAGAGAAGAAAAAAGAATGGAGATAGAAATTAAGACAGACAGAAAAAGAGAAAGAGAAAGCCGAAGCCAGGGCAGCAGGGAAGATAGCGATGATTGGCAGATAGAGAATGAGAGGTGGTAGAAATGAGTAAAGTAATCAGATCAATTAATTAAATTTGAGATAAACTGTATTATCACTTAATAGAAACATTGACAACGAACACATGCCAATATATCAGTTGATTCCCTCAAGGCATATAAATATTATGAAAATCTCAAAAGAAATGGTTTTGCCATAAACTTTTTAAAAACTATCAGATAAGTAATCTCAAAGGCAACCTCTTTTAAACCAGAATCAGGAAGCCTGTACTCTTGAACTTGCCTCTTTACCAACACTCACAACTAGCAGCTAGATTTCCTTCAAATCCACTTTAAGCAATTGGATTCTTTTTCATCAGTTCTAAGTCAGCTTCAACCATCTCTTTTACCAGGGACTGAAATGTCAAGACAGCAAAATTATTCAGCAAATCAGTCGTAAAAAAAATGGCAAAAAGAAAGGATATACTCATCTGCTGCTTAAACAATATATCTTCAAATACTAATTGTGTTCATCTTATACCATGACACGAAAATTCTTGCTGCACTATGCAAAACAAACTACAAAGCTATAAAATCTAAGTTTGACATGACAATGCAAAAAAATATACATAAATCTTCACACTTCATTGAATTTGTTGTTTGTGACTTTTAAAAAAAATTATTTAATACTTTGAAATCTGTGATCCTTTCTGTTCAGGCTTAGTAATTTTCCAATATCAAATGAAACTTATTCTTCACAAGTAATTTTATTTTTGGAGTTCTCTAATTTATTTTTTTTTAACATTTTATGTTTGGTCAAACTGGTAAAGACAAAAGTCCACAAGGAGCAGCCGTGTTTTAGCCAAATAAATAAATTCTAAATTATTATGCCACTCTTCATGATCAGCTTATCTAATGCTTGGTAAGTGTTTTTGAAACAAGAGTGTTATGTTTGTATAAAAGAATATAATATGATATATTACTCTCATCAAAATTATATAGTATTTTAAAATATGCATACAGAAAAGAAAAACTTTATTATATTTGAATTTACCTTAAAAATAAAAACAGAATATGATAGCTTAAGTATCAGCGAGAATAAATAAATAGAAAACCGATGAAACATATTTTTAAGAATGCCATGCATATGTTGTCATCTCTAGAAGTTATTTAGATTGGATGATTCAGAGAAAACTGATCTGAGTATCTCACATCTTTCTTAAGTAGATTTATTTTTTAAATCACAAAATATTTGGGAAACAAGAACTTCCACAAAAAGACTAGATTCTTCTTTTAGCTAAGCCTATGAAAAATTGAGTTTGAATTTTGTGAGTTTATTCTACACACATCTCAGCATTTGGTTAAAACAACAAAGTTTGTTTTTTTTTTTTACAGTTTTTTTAAGTCAAATTAAATGACAACAAATGTTGCAATGTGCAAAAGAAATTAAGAAAGCTGAGGGGGGGGTTGTTTTGTTTTTAATTGGACAATTTGAAATATATTTGAGTTTGCAATTTATAAAATAGAACTTACCGGAAAGTCATATTTTTTCTCCCATTTCAGCTCTCTGTGAGCTTTAGTTGGATTACCATGCAGAAGGTCCTAAAGAAGGAAAGTTTGTTCATTCTTAACTTCTGATTAAGGTTCAATTGAAAATGATAGCAAAAAATGATGTATTTTCAAATACAAAGAAAAATAAAATCAAAAAGGAAAAAAAAAATAAGCAAATTAAAATAAAAACAACAAAAGAAAAAAGCCAATTCAACAAACAAATTGTGAAATGCCTGGTCCTCATTTGTATTTTATACAGACTTGCATACTTCACGATTTGGAAATCTGTAGCAAACATAATTTTTTTCTGTAACAAAAGACAAAATTCTGTAACACCCCAATAATGGGGGGGAAAATCTTGAGACAAACAGAGATTATATTATTGATTACTATGGCCAGAGGCTCGCTATGGCCATAGGCCCTATTACCCAAGGGCCCTTAAACAGTCAGAGCAAAATGGGAAGGAAGCCAAAGACAGAAATGAAAGAATTCAAATTGTCTCTGTCTCTCAGTTGAGAATGTCATTGAGAGGACATTTTTTTTAAATGTATGAAAGAGCAGATGTAATCCACACAAAAATTTGTAAATCTATCATTTTTCCTGAACTCCATATTATTTACAGATTTTTCGTAACAGTAGGCAAGTCTGTTTATAGCAAAAGAAGGGATATGTGTAGAACAAAATTGAATAAAATCTCTGTAGTTTCTCTGGGGGTAGTTCTATTTGATATACAGAACATGCAACTTACAAATCTAAATTTCTGAAAGAAACAAATCGAACAATAACAGTATGAGAATGCACTGTCTCTGAAACTTATAAAAGAAAGCAGAGGATTGAGAGAGGGCGGGTTAAAAAAAAAAGGTTCAAATAAATCCCTTTAAAAAAAAGAAAGAAATTAAACTGAAATTTTTAGAAGGTATAAAAGCCTATAGCTTAGAATTGAAAAGGAAGAATTTTTTTCACTGGGTCTTCCTCAGCAATTAAAAAAAAAATTAATAATTGATGGAGAAAAAGGAGACTAAGCTTAAAGAAAGACGCCAGGGACCAATCCACCAACAAACTCATAGTTTGATCTTGTCATGGATAGTGCAGGACTTCATCACAAGCTCACCGAAGCTCCAGAAAAAATGTAAAGATGAATAAGTAACGGAAAAGGGAAGAGAATCAGAACAGGCAGAAAATAGACAACAGTACACCAAGGGAAATAACCTTAAAAATCCATGGGTCTATAATAATACTAATTATGTTTCTTTGAGACATGGCCACAAGGCGTTTTCCTGTTACTTTATAATTTTTATAGGCAGAATAATACGGACATATATTGCTTTCTATATAAACACATATATGTTCATCCAGATTTCCACACAATAAAAACTTTCAACATTGTGAGTTAATAGACACCAATCCAAACTCAAGTTCTAATAATGCTTTGACTGTGATGTAGACTCCAAAGAAAAAGAGCTGTGCACTGTAGACATACAAGGTACATCCATATTTAAGCCTATTTGTTTCGTTGTTGCTGCAACACAATACAACTTTTAAGTAATTTTAGTAAGGTTCGACCTGTTGTCATGAGTAAAAATAGTCTTTCTTTTTTTCTTTTGGACTGGGTTTGTTGCACATAATCTGATGAAGAAAGACCAATCTGAGTGACTTTTTGATGGCACATTACCAGACCTTGATCTTCCAATTATTCATTAGTGGAATTTCGAAGATAAAGGAGAGAGGCAATAAGAGAGAAAAGAGCAGCTACATATTTACACAATTCTCACCCAAGAAGGCTATTTATATGCATTGCAGCTATAAATAAATAGGAAAAATCTTCATTAAAAAAGATTAAAAGTCACTCAAGAAAAAATCGTAAATATCTAGCTAAGCTCCTCTTTGAAGGTTTAAACAGACTAATCAATAGAAAGATCTATTTTGATCATAGATCTAACTTTGCATTTCAGATAGTCCTTGAGGTTATAAGTTCTGAAGCACCCAAGAGCCAAAAAGACACGTCCCGTTCCCTTCTTTTTTTCTTAAACTGCAAAACTATCAACCTAAACCACCCAGGAGATTAAACCTCTAAATTGTTTCACTCTAATACATTTTATATGTTTGAGACCTAAAATTATAAAACTTTTTAATGTAATAGAAATCTATTTTTAAACTGTGTGAATTTAACAGCAAAAAGACAGAAGTAATGACCGTCAGTCAAAACGATGAGTGTCCAACAGAAATGAACTTAAGTAAAAGGGTTAATTCAAATCTTTGGGTACTGTAATACCAAGCAATGGACGCAACAGCACTGAAATTGCATCAAGAATGGCACAAGCAAAAATCCAGAGAACGAAAGCGGAAGTAACAATTAAATATATCTCCATCATTACGACAAGAAGAGCCCTGGAGTGCTATACTGAACTCATCCTGATTTAAAAATGCCAAGCCTGGACAGCTACAAAAGAAACAGAAAGAAACACCAATATGGTTCCTTTGGAGAATGATACTGAGCAGGGCTCCTGATTGATCTGTAATTATTAAAATATCTAAAACTTTCTGTAATTGATCTATTTGATTGTGAATTTATTTGTGAATGGTTTCAATGAGGTTTGTGACTTAGGACAATTTTCTATTGAACTTCAATTTTGTGATCATGATTTATCAAAGCAATAAGATTGGGTTTCTCAGCCAGGTCAGAACTTTCAGATTTCACTCATAAAAAAAAGACCCTTAATTTCTAAGAAAAGTTTTGAGTGTTATTAAATCAAGTCAATTGTTGGCCTCTTCTTAGAATTCACAAACACATATTTATGACTCTAGATAATCTAAAAGATTATGTGAAAGATAAAAGATACTATCCAGCTACTTATCCAAAAGTTATTTCGGGGAAATTGTTTCTATGAACTAGATCACTTAAATTTAAATAATAAAAAAAAATAAGTTTAAAGCTATCGTACTTCATTTCAATGAAAATTTTCACACACAGACTTGATGTAGATAAAAAGTCTCTCTCACTGTGGATCATTCAGTTAAAACAAAGTTAATTTTTAACTTACAACTTCTGTGGGCCTGTAGAACTTGGGGTTGATCTTGACTAGAATATCTCCTGTCACCTGGTCCTTACCAACCTCATTAGCTCCTGATCCTTCCCATCTGTTGATGAGACAAAGTTTGATTGTAGGACATGATAAGGTTGCCATAAAACTTGAAATCTATACATTCACCCAGTTTGTCAAAAAAAATTATTACTTTTTTTTTTGTTTCCCAACAAAATGGATGCTACTTTTCAGCATCAATCAAATTTTATATATATATATTATTGGCAGTTTCCACTGTGCATAAATTCTTGGGGTATTTCTATTTGAGGTCACATTTAATTTTCTTTTTCACTTTTCTTTTTAAATTTGGAAGTGTGTTGTAATTTTGTATGGATATGCAGTAAGAGGATAAAATCAAACCATACACTTTTCAGATCAATTTTTTTTCCAAAAAATGTGAAATAAAGCAGAAATGGCAGTGCAAGATTAAAGCCAGTTAAAGCTGCAGAAAAATAAGGAGTTTTGGCACGTACACATGTCTAGTTCAAACATGGCAACAGATGATCTCCCACCCAAAGGGATGGTCTTTAATTTTATTTCTGATTGAAACAAGAACACCTCTCACTGGCTACTCACACAATTGTCTTTCCAACCACCTTGAAGGCCTCAACCACAAACTCCCTTACACTGTGAGTCTCGCCTGTGGCCACGACATAGTCAGTTGGTTTCTCTGCTTGGAGCATCAGCCACATTGCCTACACAAGGAATGATGATATTGATGACCAATGGGCTTGCAATAATGTAGATATTCACCAGAATATGTTGATGATAATGACAGTGGTAAATGTAATAGTCTATAACATAGATGTTCATCAAAACATGTCATAATAATAATGACAGTGGTGAATGTAATAGCCTATAACATAGATGTTCATCTGAACACGATGATAATAATAATGACAGTGGTAAATGTAATAGCCTATAACATAGATGTTCATCAGAACATGTGATAATAATAATGACAGTGGTGAATGTAATAGCCTATAACACAGATGTTCATCAGAACATGATGATAATAATAATGACAGTGGTGAATGTAATAGTCTATAACATAGATGTTCATTATAACATGATGATAATAATAATGACAGTGATGAATTTAACAGTCTATAAGACAGATGTTCATCCGAATATGATGATAATAATAATGACAGTGGTGAATGTAATAGTCTATAACATAGATGTTCATTAGAACATGATGATGATAATAACGACAGTGATGAATGTAATAGTCTGTAATGAAGGTATGTATTCGAAAATGTTGCTAATAGTTGTGATGAACTTTATAGGGAACACTAAGTCTATCTTATTCCTCCCCACCCTCCTTTTTTCCCTCTCCCCTCAGCTTTAAAAAGTGATTTCTTAGGAACTTTGACTCTTTATCCCTAATTCTTTGTTTCCATCACCATTACTCCTACATCATCCATTTCCATTTTTCTATCACAAACTTTCAATATGTACCAGACTTCATACTTTGCTGCCCAGCCTTCTGACCAAACACACAAGCACCCCACCCCTCCTCCATGAATCTTTTTTCAAGCACGAGGATTTCATCTCTCACCTCTACATAGTCTTTAGCATGACCCCAATCTCTCTTGGCATTGAGGTTTCCTAGCTCCAGAACTTTCTGTTGACCTAAGATCATTTTGGCTACAGCACGGGTGATTTTGCGTGTCACAAAGGTCTCACCTGTGAGGAATAGGAGAGAGTGATCAGAGGATATGTACATTTAGCTTATGGTGTACCTCACCCTGACTCAGGAGATCTCATGTAGACAGAGACAGGGAGAAGAAGAAGTAGAGTGATAAAAAAACATAGTACATGCATATTTTCTAAAAAAAAAAAATACACCAATATATTGAATGAATATGTTGTGAATATCAAAATTGCATAAATGCGCGTGCAAGATATTTTAAAGTGATATTTAATGACAAATATGACCCCATAATTGTGGAACCTAGTTATCAAAGGAAATGCGATTTCACGAAGAGTTATGTCACTTTGTTGGTGGTCGTAAGTTCTGTTCAACAATCAGCAGCATTTCGAAGATCTGAGCAGAACTAAATCATTGTGTTATAAATGTTTTCACACGTGTACGTTTTTGGTTTCCTTTTTTTTTTTTTTTTTTTGACTTGTTTACACTCTTGCAGCTGCTATATCTTGGTACCCCTAACAACTTAAGTAAAGCTCATGACTTCCAACTAGGGAGTTTAATTCCTTGTCAAATCGCATTCTCTATGCCTTTTTCTTGGTAAGAAAACGATTACAGCGGTCAAACAAGAAGCAGGCACATAACCTCAAAAGCTTTCATATAACTTTAATTAAGAAAAAAAAGGATAAAATAGGCGTGGGGAAATAGCGTTCTGAGGGGGAAAAATCGGGAGTCACACTGCAGCACCATTCAATAATGCTTTTATCTTTCTGCAGCCGTCTCAGCCTGGTCTTTTGATTCTTCCCTAAGCTAATGGGCCATTTCAATCACAGAATATGATAAGCCCGCAGGATTGTAACACGTACACGATTAATTTTTAACATTTTAAACGCTCGATTGGACAAAAAAATTCATGGTCGTTTGTCAATTTAGCAAAAAAATAAAAATCTTTAAAAATCTTTAAAAATCTGTCAGCAAGTCGAAATTAGTGAAGCGGATTTATAGCACGACATTTATGATAGTTACGTTTTTCCTAATTCAGCAACAAAACACCTCCAGACCCCTCCCTCTCTTTAAAAAAGTATTAAGACCTGAGTCTACATTATTTTACTTTCGTGGACACTAATTTTTGTTCAACCAGTGAGTAATACAAGCTGCTTCAGCCAGATGTTGTCTCAACCTGGGGCGTGCGTTGATTTTAACAACCTTTGTAGCCGCTCGGTGTTATCTTCACATGGAGACGTGGTAGAGGAGACATTTTGATAGGTGGTCGCCCGCAAGTTATCCTCACATTTTGTTAAACATTATCTTTAGTTCACTTTATTGACCATTTCGATCTCCCCCCCTCTTTTCCTTTTGCCTTTATTTCTCAAGTCAGTTTCGTAGTCGTTAAGATTTCTGTCATGAAACTTGAAAAAGAAAATCGATGAGTAATTTTTTTTTAATTGAATTCATTAATCTTCCTGAGGTCGAAAAGGGTAGCGCTAGATGTCATTCGTTGATAGATATCAAAAGGATATCAACGGCATGTTACTGGGTGGGTGATCGTGTAAAAGAAAACATGTCTGGGTTGCTAATAAGAAAGGACCGCGCAACAATAAAGAGAGGGGGCGGGGAGAGAGAGAGAGAGAGAGAGAGAGAGAGAGAGAGAGAGAGAGAGAGAGAGAGAGAGAGAGAGAGAGAGAGAGAGAGAGAGAGAGAGAGAGAGAGAGAGAGGGGGGCGGGGGGAGGGAGAGACTGGAAAGAAGAGTCTAAGTAGTGGATTAAAAAAAAAAAAAAAAAAAAAAACAACAAGAACAGAAGGAAATTGTTCAGATTTTCAAAATATAAGCCAATTCTCCCATTTCATGTTTTACTGTCAGATGTTTGCTCTCATACGCTTGATCTAATCTCATCGGAAAATCAATACGGCCGGACAAATCAAAATTATGAGATTGAAGTAAACTTACTTTCAGTTCTCGGCGACATCATAAGCGCGTTGTGATGCTAAAAGAAGTGATTAGCTAGGCCTACAAGTCTTATCCATCTTATTTCAAACTATAATTGGTTGTGTCAGTCTTCAGAAAAAGAGGAGGGAGGTCCTAAAAGTTTTCACAAGCTGTGCAACTGAGCTCACCACAGATTTATCAGTATATGCTAATGAAAAGTAGAAAACAGATTAAAAGAATATGAAAGAAGACGATACAGAAAAAGATATAAATGATTTTTTTTTATATTATAAATATATAGGTTTTAAGGACGGAATCAGACCTGAGAAAGAGCACAATAAAAGAAGGTCAGATAGAATAGAAAATTTCTCATTCTTTCACAAAGTCTCAGAACGGATTAGCTGGCGATAGTATTTATGTTGAGTAATTTACAAAGCTATATGTCGATCACTTTTATCCTCCGATCTGTGTGGAAATCTAAAGCCCTCTGGATTACTCCTTCACGCCCTTCTATGAGAACTTGTTATTGTAGACAAAATTAATGAGGGCTTTAGTGCTTTTGCACTAGAAAAACAAATTCTTTGAGGATAAATCATGAAAGAAAAATATTACCACGACTCTGAACTTTACTGCGTATTTAACCGGACCTGACCAAATGTCAGAAGGGCCTGTGCCTAGGATAATAGCAGGGTTCAAATCTCAAACTTGGGACACTTGTCGAGATGTCCATTTATAGATACTTGTGTGCCTGTTCTTTAAAATATTCCAACATTAATTCTTAGATATTTCAAACAGATTAAGGTCAGAAAGTCTTATATAAAAGAGATATTAGCAATCTTTAAAGTTTATTGATTATTATAGACTTGGTCGCAATTTATCGATATTAACTTAAAGGCAACCTGTAGGGGATAAACTAAAAACAGAAACAAGGTGTGTGTTTGTGAGCAAGTGGAAGGGCGGGGAGAAGAGAGACAGACAAACAGACAGTCAGACAGAGAGAATGGGAGAGAGAGAGAGACAAAAAAAAATCATTATCATCAAAATTCTCCGCTTACTACTCACAACGTATACAGCTGTCTGCAGCATTGTTCTTTCTACATATTATAAAAATCATCTCCACCAAAGCCTTGTTTTATTTGAATGAAATGCAAACAATATTAATTAACTTTTAGAATCATGCTATAAAATTGAAACAAAATAGAATACTATGGGAACATCTACAGAAACAGCTAAACCCATCACTGTTGATAAGGCTGTTTCAAACACTGATCTTTTGAATGTTAAAAGAAGAGACATGGAGCAACAGTTAGAGATATGTAGAGGGCAGTGACACAATTGTATCATCGTCACGAGATAATATAAATAAAAGGCACATATCCTTGTGCCCACTAAGGTATACATCTCACCTCTCCTTGGGCTTTCATGGTTGAAGAGGATTCCATTGCAAGCAAAGATACTGTAGGCTTCTCTATAGTTCACCACGATCCAATATGCATAAAGTTTTGCAACTCCTGAAGACGTAAAAAAATGATAGTAACCTAAGAGTTGTGGCTTTTAAGTCTTATATGTACCATAGGGATTCGCAATGAATCTTCTTTAAAAGGATAATTTATTTCAAAAACGATTAAAAATTCAAAAGTCAGAAGAGTAATTGCCTATTTGAATAGACTATTTCCACAGGCCCTAATCCACCATAGTAGTGGTGATGATTTTTTGAAAAATCGAGATTTTTAGATTCAGTTAGTCGAGAAACAAGACAAAAAAAAAGGCCTAGTCAATTGGTTATAATGCAACACCTGAAAAAAAAAAAAATCACAGGTTGTAGGACTTGCTGGAGTGAGTCAGGTTACTTACCATAGGGAGACCTTGGGTAAAACGGTGTTGTTTCAGATTGAGGCACTTCTTGAGCCAATCCATACAGCTCACTGGTAGAAGCTTGGTAGAACCGTACCTGAGTTGAAGATGAGCTAATGATTCTTTATACACTTGAATGCAGATCTCATTACTATGATTAAGATTATGCATCTACAGTAAATCATCCGCCATCTCTACATATTGCTTTAATATATTAATACACCACGGTTCTCGGTTGGCTAGTAAGCACACGTGATCCCTCGACCGCTACCAACCATCCCCTACTGACTAAAACTTGACTATCTCGTCGCAAGCCATTTCACATTGTTTGACATGTTGTTTCAGCATCGGAACCATATTTCAGTTTCCAGCGAAGGGTATGTGAGCAAATCAGCCTCAAGACTTCAGTAGATTGCCCTGAAACTTTAATGGGACTTATCTTGTCCGGGATCATGACGAAGAGCAGCATGACCATATAAATTCCCAATTTTCAAAACAAAATTCTTGTTTAATGTATTGAAGTTAGATTAGACTTAGCATTTCTACTCAGTGAGACATGTTTATTTCGCAAAATGAAAATTTCGTAGCATCTGAATTTGTGAAATCAAATTATTTTATGACCTAAGTAGACAAGCAGCCACACGCTGGTTGTCATTAACAAAAAAAATATCATGAAAATGTTGAAGCTGAGCCGAGTACGAGATGGATATTTTATAAACTATTTAAAACTGTAAACTTATTGATTCAGTAAAATTAAATTTCGTCCCCCCCCCAAAAAAAAAAAAAAACAAAACAAAAAACGCTGCACTAAATAGTTTTTTCTTTTTTTTTTTTTGTTTTTTAATTACCAAACGGGAAATAGTACTAGGAAGCGCACATAATGTTAGTTTCTGGTGATTTTCTGTAAACTTTCTCACCGTCCTGGCTCATTAAAAATAACTTTGATGGGGTTGAAAAAAATTGCGGTATTCAAAATTTTGCATTCAAAAACCCTTCCCACAATGGCTGATATCTTGGCTGGTTGAACAATGTCTGAAAAAGCAGACTTTCGGTTGCTGGAAATGTGATATTTACTTTAAGTTGGATTTGATGCAAACTCATAGTGCAGGTCAAGCACTCGAGCTTACAAATAGTGTCTCCTCCTGGCATTAGATTAAAACTACTATATTGAAGATCAATCGTTATTATTTGCTGATTTCATAGTAACATATCGCCTATATCCTGCAATACCTGTGTAAATATCTATCTACATCTTTTTCACTGCTTGACCTGTAATAATGCCCTCTCATTTTATGCTTAAAAGCAAAAAAAAAAAAAAAGCATTACAATTTCTTTTCAAACAGGTCTGCATGATCTAGAATATAGAATCCATATGACATATATCTACAAGAATTATCATTCATATAGAGATATTTCGTTTACTTTTAGACCATCCCTCAATAATTTTTTTTTTTAATTACCTTCCTTCTTATTTTTTCCCTTCTTTAAATGAGTGTTGGGGCAAGCCATATAGCTTAATAAATAGACCAAGCGATCCCAAGGTATTGAGGAATGAAAGGAAATCTTTCAATTATCATCAACAGAATTAAAGATATCCAAGGAAGAGAATAGGGATAGTATTTGAATAAAATATTTAGACCAGAGCTTGAGGGAGCCTACATGCAAAAGATCTAGACCAGAGCTTGAAAGAGTCTACGAGCAAAAGATCTAGACCAGAGCTTGAAGGAGTCTACGAGCAAAAGATCTAGACCAGAGCTTGAGGGAGTCTACGATCAAAAGATCTAGACCGGAGCTTGAAGGAGTCTACGATCAAAAGATCTAGACCGGAGCTTGAAGGAGTCTACGAGCAAAAGATCTAGACCAGAGTTTGAGGGAGTCTACGATCAAAAGACCTAGACCAGAGCTTGAGGGAGCCTACGAGCAAAAGATCTAGACCAGAGTTTGAAGGAGCCTACGAGCAAAAGATCTAGACCAGAATTTGAAGGAGCCTACGAGCAAAATATCTAGACCAGAGCTTGAGGGAGCCTACGAGCAAAAGATCTAGACCAGAGCTTGAGGGAGCCTACGAGCAAAAGATCTAGACAAGAGTTTGAGGGAGTCTACGAGCAAAAGATCTAGACCAGAGCTTGAGGGAGCCTACGAGCAAAAGATCTAGACCAGAGCTTGAAAGAGCCTATCAGCAAAAGATCTAGACCAGAGCTTGAGGAAGCCTACGAGCAAAAGATCTAGACCAGAGCTTGAGGGAGCCTACGAGCAAAAGATCTAGACCAGAATTTGAAGGAGCCTACGAGCAAAAGATCTAGACCAGAGCTTGAGGGAGCCTACGAGCAAAAGATCTAGACCAGAGCTTGAGGGAGCCTACGAGCAAAAGATCTAGACCAGAGCTTGAGGGAGCCTACGAGCAAAAGATCTAGACAAGAGTTTGAGGGAGTCTACGAGCAAAAGATCTAGACTAGAGCTTGAGGGAGCCTACGAGCAAAAGATCTAGACCAGAGCTTGAGGGAGCCTACGAGCAAAAGATCTAGACCAGAGTTTGAGGGAGCCTACGAGCAAAAGATCTAGACCAGAGCTTGAGGGAGCCTACGAGCAAAAGATCTAGACCAGAGCTTGAGGGAGGCTACGAACAAAAGATCTAGACCAGAGCTTGAGCCTACGAACAAAAGATCTAGACCAGAGCTTGAGGGAGCCTACGAGCAAAAGATCTAGACCAGAGCTTATGGGAGGCTACGAGCAAAATATCTAGACCAGAGCTTGAGCCTACGAGCAAAAGATCTAGACCAGAGTTTGAGAAAGTCTACGAGCAAAAGATCTAGACAAGAGCTTGAGGGAGCCTACGAGCAAAAGATCTAGACCAGAGCTTGAGGGTGTCTACGAGCAGAAGATCTAGACCAGAGCTTGAAAGAGCTTACGAGCAAAAGATCTAAACCAGAGTTTGAGCCTACGAACAAAAGATCTAGACCAGAGCTTGAGAGAGCCTACGAGCAAAAGATCTAGACCAGAGTTTGAGGGAGTCTACGAGCAAAAGATCTAGACCAGAGCTTATGGGAGCCTACGAGCAAAAGATCTAGACCAGAGTTTGAGGGAGTCTACGAGCAAAAGATCTAGACCAGAACTTGAGGGAGCCTGCGAGCAAAAGATCTAGACCAGAGTTTGAGCCTACGAACAAAAGATCTAGACCAGAGCTTGAGAGAGCCTACGAGCAAAATATCTAGACCAGAGCTTGAGGGAGGCTACGAACAAAAGATCTAGACCAGAGCTTGAGCCTACGAACAAAAGATCTAGACCAGAGCTTGAGGGAGCCTACGAGCAAAAGATCTAGACCAGAGCTTATGGGAGGCTACGAGCAAAAGATCTAGACCAGAGCTTGAGCCTACGAGCAAAAGATCTAGACCAGAGCTTGAGGGAGCCTACGAGCAAAAGATCTAGACCAGAGCTTGAGGGAGCCTACGAGCAAAAGATCTAGACCAGAGCTTGAGGGTGTCTACGAGCAGAAGATCTAGACCAGAGCTTGAAAGAGCTTACGAGCAAAAGATCTAAACCAGAGTTTGAGCCTACGAACAAAAGATCTAGACCAGAGCTTGAGAGAGCCTACGAGCAAAAGATCTAGACCAGAGCATGAGGGAGTCTACGAGCAAAAGATCTAGACCAGAGCTTATGGGAGCCTACTAGCAAAAGATCTAGACCAGAGCTTGAGGGAGCCTACGAGCAAAAGATCTAGACCAGAGCTTGAGGGAGCCTACGAGCAAAAGATCTAGACCAGAGCTTGAGGGAGCCTACGAGCAAAAGATCTAGACCAGAGCTTGAGAGGGTCTACGAGAAAAAAGATCTAGACCAGAGCTTGAGGGACCCTACGAGCAAAAGATCTAGACCAGAGCTTGAGGGAGCCTACGAGCAAAAGATCTAGACCAGAGTTTGAGGGAGTCTACGAGCAAAAGATCTAGACCAGAGCTTGAGGGAGCCTACGAGCAAAAGATCTAGACCAGAGCTTGAGGGAGCCTACGAGCAAAAGATCTAGACCAGAGCTTGAGGGAGCCTACGAGCAAAAGATCTAGACCAGAGCTTGAGGGAGCCTACGAGCAAAAGATCTAGACCAGAGCTTGAGGGAGCCTACGAGCAAAAGATCTAGACCAGAGCTTGAGGGAGCCTACGAGCAAAAGATCTAGACCAGAGCTTGAGGGAGCCTACGAGCAAAAGATCTAGACCAGAGCTTGAGGGAGCCTACGAGCAAAAGATCTAGACCAGAGCTTGAGGGAGCCTACGAGCAAAAGATCTAGACCAGAGCTTGAGGGAGCCTACGAGCAAAAGATCTAGACCAGAATTTGAAGGAGCCTACGAGCAAAAGATCTAGACCAGAGCTTGAGGGAGCCTACGAGCAAAAGATCTAGACCAGAGCTTGAGGGAGCCTACGAGCAAAAGATCTAGACCAGAGCTTGAGGGAGCCTACGAGCAAAAGATCTAGACCAGAGTTTGAGGGAGTCTACGAGCAAAAGATCTAGACCAGAGCTTGAGGGAGCCTACGAGCAAAAGATCTAGACCAGAGCTTGAGGGAGCCTACGAACAAAAGATCTAGACCAGAGCTTGAGAGAGCCTACGAGCAAAAGATCTAGACCAGAGCTTGAGGGAGCCTACGAGCAAAAGATCTAGACCAGAGCTTGAGGGAGCCTACGAGCAAAAGATCTAGACCAGAGCTTGAGGGAGCCTACGAGCAAAAGATCTAGACCAGAGCTTGAGGGAGCCTACGAGCAAAAGATCTAGACCAGAGCTTGAGGGAGCCTACGAGCAAAAGATCTAGACCAGAGCTTGAGGGAGTCTACGAGCAAAAGATCTAGACCAGAGCTTGAGGGAGCCTACGAGCAAAAGATCTAGACCAGAGCTTGAGGGAGCCTACGAGCAAAAGATCTAGACCAGAGCTTGAGAGAGCCTACGAGCAAAAGATCTAGACCAGAGCATGAGGGACACTACGAGCAAAAGATCTAGACCAGAGCTTGAGGGAGCCTACGAGCAAAAGATCTAGACCAGAGCTTGAGAGGGTCTACGAGAAAAAAGATCTAGACCAGAATTTGAGGGAGTCTACGAGCAAAAGATCTAGACCAGAGCTTGAGGGTGCCTACAAGCAAAAGATCTAGACAAGAGTTTGAGGGAGTCTACGAGCAAAAGATCTAGACCAGAGCTTGAGGGAGCCTACGAGCAAAAGATCTAGACCAGAACTTGAGGGAGCCTGCGAGCAAAAGATCTAGACCAGAGTTTGAGGGAACCTACGAGCAAAAGATCTAGACCAGAACTTGAGGGAGCCTACGAGCAAAAGATCTAGACAAGAGTTTGAGGGAGTCTACGAGCAAAAGATCTAGAATAGAGCTTGAGGGAGCCTACGAGCAAAAGATCTAGACCAGAGCTTGAGGGAGCCTACGAGCAAAAGATCTAGACCAGAGTTTGAGGGAGTCTACGAGCAAAAGATCTAGACCAGAGCTTAAGGGAACCTACGAGCAAAAGATCTAGACCAGAGTTTTAGGGAGTCTACGAGCAAAAGATCTAGACAAGAGCTTTAAGGAACCTACGAGCAAAAGATCTAGACCAGAGCTTGAGGGAGCCTACGAGCAAAAGATCTAGACCAGAGCTTGAAGGAGCCTACGAGCAAAAGATCTAGACCAGAGCTTGAAAGAGCCTACGAGCAAAAGATCTAGACCAGAGTTTGAGGGAACCTACGAGCAAAAGATCTAGACCAGAGCTTAAGGGAACCTACGAGCAAAAGATCTAGACCAGAGCTTGAGGGAGTCTACGAGCAAAAGATCTAGACCAGAGCTTGAGCCTACGAGCAAAAGATCTAGACCAGAGTTTGAGAGAGCCTACGAGCAAAAGATCTAGACATGACCTTGGGTGAGAGCCTACCTTGTGGGCGAGATTGCACGTCCTGATGGCGTCCAAGAGACGCAGAGTGCCTACAGCGTCCACATCCGCTGTGTATTCGGCCATCTGGAAGGACACCTGAGGGGAGGATAGATATGACAAAGAGTGTAGCTGGTGGCCATAATGTAAGGACTTATCGATATAATGAAAAAGGTAAAGCATTCAATGATTTCAATTGCCAGTTCATATAGGCACGATGGAAACTGAAAGAAATATTAAAAAAAAATAAACAAAAGAAACTGTAAAAAAATATATCCTAGTCTACCTAGCATGCAATCTAGTGCTTCCATAGAGTATCATCTTATTTCCTTTTCCTTTTATTAAAGTGATATTAACATTACTTAAAGGTATGTGGGAAAAAAATGAAAAACAATCGTGATTCAGAAATTTAAATAGAAATCAGCCAGTTTGAAGCTTTTCTCTTTACGGTCCAAACTTCAGATGCTTCCCTCTATTTGGTTTCTATAGTTATATAAAATTATGAGAGAGAGAGAGAGAGAGAGAGAGAGAGAGAGAGAGAGAGAGAGAGAGAGAGAGAGAGAGAGAGAGAGAGAGAGAGTTTGTGACACGAAGAGAGGGTGGTTCAGAAAAAAAAATGGGATGAGGAAGAGAGATTGGCGGATCGTGAGAGAGGGAGGTGAGAGAAACTGAGAGACAGGGAATAGAGATTGAGACAGAAAACGATTAAAATGGATGAAAGAGTGCGGGAGGGAGGAGAGATGAAGAGAGGATTATTTCGAACAAAAGGTTTATGAAGAAAGAAAGTTAAAAGTCGAGGACAGCTGGAAACACAGAGAAAGCGATGGAAATGGAAAAGATACTTGCATAGATATAGCTTACACATGAAGATAGGGAGATAGAGTCTCAGATGAAGGGAAAGAGATAGTCTCTGTAAGAGAGCGTCAGCGGCAGAAAGAGAGAGAGAGAGAGAGAGAGAGAGAGAGAGAGAGAGAGAGAGAGAGAGAGAGAGACAGACAGACAGACAGACAGACAGACAGAGAAAAATCAGGGGTGTGTGGTGTGGGATTTGTTCAGAAACAGGTATAGCCAGAAAAACAAGTCAAATATAATATGAGTGAAAGAAAGAGGGAGGGGGCGAGAGAGAGAGAGAGAGAGAGAGAGAGAGAGAGAGAGGGGGGGGGGGGGGGGAAAAGAGAAAAATGCAATGATTTGTGCCTACCTTTACGTGACTCTGAGCAGCCAAATTGTAAATCTCAGTTGGCCTCACATCGCTAATGATTTTCACCAAGCACATGCTGTCTGTCATGTCGCCGTAATGAAGATGCATGCCTGTGCAAGATACGGACAGTAATGTATATATATATATATATAAAGAGAGAGAGAGAGAGAGAGAGAGAGAGAGAGAGAGAGAGAGAGAGAGAGAGAGAGAGAGAGAGAGACGATGATAGCCGCAGATGTAGATTCAAGAGCTTTAGCAGCAGCAGCACGTAGCAGCGCACTAAAAACTGTTGCAGCAGCATTTGAAGAAGCAAGAGCAGTAGTAACTGCAATTTGCAGCAGCATTTGAAGACCCGCAGCAGCAGCAGGCAGCAGTAGCAGATGCAGGACCCGCAGCAGCAGCAGCAGCAGCAGCAGCAGTAGTAGTAGTAGTAGTAGTAGTAGTAGTAGTAGTAGTAGTAGTAGTAGTAGTAGTAGTAGTAGTAGTAGTGGTAGTAGTGGTAGTAGTAGTAGTAGTAGTAGTGGTAGTAGTAGTAGTAGTAGTAGTAGTAGTAGTAGTAGTAGTAGTAGCAGCAGTAGCAGTAGTAGTAGCAGCAGCAGTAGCAGCAGCAGCAGCAGCAGTAGTAGTAGTAGTAGTAGTAGTAGTAGTAGTAGTAGTAGTAGTAGTAGTAGTAGTAGTAGTAGTAGTCGCAGCAGCAGCAGCAACAGAGGCAAAGATAAACACGGGACGACTGTGGTAATAGTTTAGTCGAAACTTTGCAAACATGAACAGCCGCAGCAGCAGTAGCAGGAATACATGTACAACACTAAACAATTAGGAATTTTGATGTATCAAAATCAATTAAATTAATATGTGAATGAAAAAAAAATAATTTGCAAATGTCAAAAGTTGTATTTCTACGAAAGGGTTAACAACCCATTTCTTTAATACCTGGCCTGTTTTTTTTTTACTATCTTTTGGCAGATTGAGAAGAAACCAAAGATGGGAAATCAATTTGTAAAAAAAACCGAAATCGCCCTCAAGAGTTCGAGTTTCAAAAAGTTAGTCGTACATGTTCATTGATATGCACAGAGGAAGATGTAGTCACGGATGGTTGCTTAGTCATGATCTAAATGCGAATTTACCTTCTTTCCTGCGGCGTCAATGATTCACTGTAGCCTTTCCCATGTAGCATTAAAATCAATATTTGACAAGTTTCTTTTCAAAGTCCAACAATGTAGCTTCAACTATATTCCTTACTCTATTGGGATATTTCCAGTGACCTTATTTTCAACTGTAGATCATGTAGATGACTAAGCTGTGTAATTACATATATATCTATAGCATATATTATGTGTTTATAGTTTATAAATAAAATCGTGTTTTTTGTTTGGTTTTTTTTTTTTGTTTGTTTGGTTTTTTGTTTTTTTTGTTTTTTGCAATTCACTACATAAAATGATGCAACGGTTTTAATGAATATTTCGATACATTATACCATATTTGTACCTTTTTTTTTTATTCCGAATACCAAGATGAGATATAAGTGTGTGTGTGTGTGTGTGTGAGAGAGAGAGAGAGAGAGAGAGAGAGAGAGAGAGAGAGAGAGAGAGAGAGAGAGAGAGAGAATCGAAGAACGTCGTTTATCTGAAAAAAAAAAAGATTTAAAAAACAAAACAAAAACCTTTAACCCAAATAGACAATCGACACCCAAAAAGAAACCGTCAAAGAATCCAGCAGCGGAGTCCAACATTTAAAAAACAATGAAAATAATAATAATAATAATGATGAAGTTGGATAGCTTACCAGCTGAAGCAGTAACCTCTGGCATTATGGAATCTTATAATTTAAAAAGAAACATTCGAGTATTTTTATAACCTGATACAATACAAAAAAGTTGAAAGCTATAGAAACTGGTCTTTAACAAAACAGAATTGAAATGGGAAGGTTACATTGCACCGTTTGGTCAAAGCGAAAGAAAAGAATTGTGAGAGTTTCCGTGTAAGTGGGGAAAAAAGCGGTTTGTCCGTGTAAAAAGACACGGAAAAAGTTATTTGCTCAAATACAGAGAGAGACAGGGAAAAAACAGAGAAAGAAAGAGAAGGGGAGAGAGAGAGAGAGAGAGAGAGAGAGAGAGAGAGAGAGAGAGAGAGAGAGAGAGACGATGATAGCCGCAGATGTAGATTCAAGAGCTTTAGCAGCAGCAGCACGTAGCAGCGCACTAAAAACTGTTGCAGCAGCATTTGAAGAAGCAAGAGCAGTGGTAACTGCAGTAGCAGATGCAGGACCCGCAGCAGCAGCAGTAGTAGTAGTAGTAGAAGTAGTAGTAGTAGTAGTAGTAGTAGTAGTAGTAGTAGTAGTAGTAGTAGTAGTAGTAGTAGTAGTAGTAGTAGTGGTGGTAGTAGTAGTAGTAGTAGTAGTAGTAGTAGTAGTAGTAGTAGTAGTAGTAGTAGTAGTAGTAGTAGTAGTAGTAGTAGTAGTAGTAGCAGCAGTAGCAGTAGTAGAAGTAGTAGTAGTAGTAGTAGCATTAGTAGTAGCAGCAGCAGTAGCAGCAGCAGCAGCAGCAGCAGCAGCAGCAGTAGTAGTAGTAGTAGTAGTAGTAGTAGTAGTAGCAGCAGTAGTAGTCGCAGCAGTAGCAGCAGCAACAGAGGCAAAGATAAACTCGGGACGACTGTGGTAATAGTTTAGTCGAAACTTTGCAAACATGAACAGCCGCAGCAGCAGTAGCAGGAATACATGTACAACACTAAACAATTAGGAATTTTGATGTATCAAAATCAATTAAATTAATATGTGAATGAAAAAAAAATAATTTGCAAATGTCAAAAGTTGTATTTCTACGAAAGGGTTAACAACCCATTTCTTTAATACCTGGCCTGTTTTTTTTTTTTACTATCTTTTGGCAGATTGAGAAGAAACCAAAGATGGGAAATCAATTTGTAAAAAAAACCGAAATCGCCCTCAAGAGTTCGAGTTTCAAAAAGTTAGTCGTACATGTTTATTGATATGCACAGAGGAAGATGTAGTCACGGATGGTTGCTTAGTCATGATCTAAATGCGAATTTACCTTCTTTCCTGTGGCGTCAATGATTCACTGTAGCCTTTCCCATGTAGCATTAAAATCAATATTTGACAAGTTTCTTTTCAAAGTCCAACAATGTAGCTTCAACTATATTCCTTACTCTATTGGGATATTTCCAGTGACCTTATTTTCAACTGTAGGTCATGTAGATGACTAAGCTGTGTAATTACATATATATCTATAGCATATATTATGTGTTTATAATTTATAAATAAAATCGTGTTTTTTGTTTCGTTTTTTTTTTTTTTGTTTGTTTGGATTTTTTGTTTTTTTGTTTTTTGCAATTCACTACATAAAATGATGCAACGGTTTTAATGAATATTTCGATACATTATACCATATTTGTACCTTTTTTTTATTCCGAATGCCAAGATGAGATATAAGTGTGTGTGTGTGTGTGTGTGTGAGAGAGAGAGAGAGAGAGAGAGAGAGAGAGAGAGAGAGAGATTAATGTACTATCGAGAGAATCGAAGAACGTCGTTTATCTGAAAAAAAAAGATTTAAAAAACAAAAACAAAAACCTTTAACCCAAATAGACAATCGACACCCAAAAAGAAACCGTCAAAGAATCCAGCAGCGGAGTCCAACATTTAAAAAACAATGAAAATAATAATAATAATAATAATAATGAAGTTGGATAGCTTACCAGCTGAAGCAGTAACCTCTGGCATTATGGAATCTTATAATTTAAAAGGAAACATTCGAGTATTTTTATAACTTGATACAATACAAAAAAGTTGAAAGCTATAGAAACTGGTCTTTAACAAAACGGAATTGAAATGGGAAGGTTACATTGCGGGCACCGTTTGGTAAAAGCGAAAGAAAAGAATTGTGAGAGTTTCCGTGTAAGTGGGGAAAAAAGCGGTTTGTCCGTGTAAAAAGACACGGAAAAAGTTATTTGCTCAAATACAGAGAGAGACAGGGAAAAAACAGAGAAAGAAAGAGAAGGGGAGAGAGAGAGAGGGAGAGAGAGAGAGAGAGGTGCATCGAGAATGGATCTGCCCCACGTGATTTCCTCAACTTGGGAATAGATCCTTCCCGAATATTGTTTTGTTCTTTGCATATAATGCTGACGCCGTTGCTACCCTATTCTCTCACGCCAATTTTAACAAAACTCACACTACTACGTCAGCTACGGCTAATTTTTCTACATAATTTATGTCTGCCTTTTTCCGACAATTGTTGTTTTTTTTTTACAAGAGATACACCAAGGGGACCACGGAAGTTCACAAAAATTACTAATTAAGTTTCTTGTGCCTTTTTTATACATTATTTTGTGTTGAGTATTCTTTACAAGCCACAGCATTCAAGGTCGCGCCCAGGGTGTGACGTAAATCTAACACGGACCCTTGTTTATCTCGATCTACTAAGTCGTAATTATTGCATACGGTTGTCCTTGGACGCCCGACGGATCAACAAGAAATTGTCACCTTCTCTGTCTTAAGACGTTTCGCTTCAACTCCATTTCACGGTTATGCTCACCTCTGATATATTGAGACAAAATTGTTGAGTTTGCCACTGGAGTGCACTCGATGTTTTACTTAACAGCTTCATCCGCCACAATGACAATAAATTTTGTGAAATATACAATTATTTTTTAAAAACTTGCAAAGCAATCACTTCTATTGATAAGAATCTTTATTGAAACAGGTTCAATACAACAAAAATGGCTTCTCGACAAAAAATTCGAAGCCGAAAACAGAATATAAAAGTGCATAAAAAGTGCTCCAGGGGACAATGATTGATTAGTGAACAGCTTAGAAATATAAAAATGCATGACAGCTCCAGGGGACAATGATTGATCAGTGAACAGCTTAGAAATATAAAAGTGTATAACAGCTCAAATGACAATGATTGATCTGTGAAGATGTTGTTTTTATTTACCTTCTCTGCTCTACTCCTTTTCAATTCCAATTCGAGCAGGTGCTCCGCAGATTTTAATTTAGCAAATTGAGAGATTTAAAAGTTTGGTAGTAATTATCTCTTTCTATTATTATGATTATCTGGTTCTATTCTTTTTTCCTTCCTTGTTCTTTCCTTTCTCCTCGGGTCGCGTTTTCTAAATCTTAAGTTCTATTTCTCAAATTGCAAGCAGCACTCAGACTGAGATGATTTGGAATCATTGCGAAAACTAACAAACCTAAAATATTTTCAAACATAGCTAGATTTCATGTATCAGTTTCGATTATGTTTTAAATTTCAGTTTTTGTAATTTCAATCTTTAAAACAGGTCTTGTAAATTGGTTGGTAATTCTTTTCAAATAAGATTGGAGGGAATTAAATATGAGGCTGTCGTGAAAACAAAGTTTCACGAGGCTTTACGTGAAGAAGAAATATTAAAGGTTCATCCATTCAAAGTGTGTCAAATCTAAAATTATATTATCTATTAATGTAACAAGGATGTTCTTGAAAGATTTTGCTCAAATTAGTGACGTTAAGTTTGGCATCCTCAATGAAAGGCAACTAAATGTTTAAGCCTTTGCTTAAGCTTTGAGCATACATGCGGTTCGTTGGGGGAAAGAAGAGTGCCTTGGTGGAGATATTTTATTCTCCACCAAAGCAAATTTTTTTCTCTCCATATCACCGATAATCATACTAAACGTACGTGTCTACCCTCCATGTTATAGGTAAAAACAGCAAACTCATGTTTACCATCTGTCTATTGTTACTAGCGAACAAAATGAATAACAGGTAAACATGAGGGCGAATAAGTCTTCCAAGCTAACCTTCTCCAGTGTTTAGTCATGATGACAGGGATTAAGTGACGTCAAGCGAGGCTAATGACACCCCAGAGGACTCACAGGACACACTCGGGTCCATGAAAACTATAGCTGTTGGCTCTACCACAACATGATGCTCAGAACAGATCGATATAAGATTAAACTTTGATGGTTCTGACCACAGCCTTAGGAGTTTTTCACACGCTACACTTGAGGCAGGACAGTCATGTTTGCGAAATTACCATCAACATGCGAACAATACCTCAAGAAATAAAAGTATTTCATTTCTAGAGAATTGAAAATAAACAGAAAAAAAACCCACAAAAGCAAAACTAAATACCCCAGCGCACCTTTAAAGTTAAATAAATAAATAAACGCTGGTCACCTCCGGTGGTCAGGTTAGAGGCCGAGACTGAGCATAGAAAATTCTATAATGCTATCTTCAAAATACTGAATTCAAAACATTACAAGGCGTTTGTTTTTCCTGTCTTTACTTTCTTATCACAATTCGCGCTGGAATCTTATATAAATCTACGTGTACTTCTTTGAGGTACACACCATGGCCGACAATTTTTGCCTTTGGGGGAAAAAAAAACAAAGTGCATAATTAAGTGTAGTTATAAGCCTGTTTTCCCTTTACTGGTGGAACTTTTGAAGTATGCATTGAAAGTTAAACAATAAGAGGACCACACAAATCATTTTACACTAGTGGAAAATCCACAGTATATAATAACATTTTTTGTGCTTTGGTTTGTTTTGGTTCTTTTTTTTTAATTGGGAACTACTTTATATAGTTTCTCTGTTCTCAACGAGACCCGAGAAGGGATTAAGAATCGACCCAACATACACAAATCGCCAGAGTAAAAGCTATTCTTTTCTACCTAAGCATAATATTTCTTTTACCCTGAAAGCAAGGTTGATGGCGCACTTTCTCAATTGTTTTCAACATCCTCACCCAACCCCATGTCTTAGGGACAATTCTTTTCTCCTAATAAAGATTATTATTAATGCCATAATAGCTGGTATGACTTTCTTTTTAAATCGTCATCATTATTTTTTGTTTTTTCGAAAAGGTCACCTCGTGTATCCATAGTGCTTTGGATTTGCCGCTTAAGACTAAAGCACTTTAAAGGTCAGGCAGATAAAAGAATCGAGAATTATCGAACTGTCATGGGTGAGCGCACTAGGCCTGGCAATCATCGGATGAAGAGAGGATTTCCAGCTCCAGTGTTTATTCCCCAGCAGTCGGCGGACATGGGTCATGGACCGGAGCTGGAGTAGCACGAGTCTATTGTTGCTTCCCAGCCCCGGAACCCATCACCACTGAGCGGCAGTCAGCTCTTTCTGCTGAGTGTGCTGACAGCGCCTGCGGTCTGCTCTTTTGCTAAACACACGATGCGAGTACTCACACCAATGCTGGAAGTAGCTGTGAATTAATGGTATGGTGCTTTAAGCACGCAAGCCGATCTCAGTCGCGTTAACTTGTGATACACTTCTTTATTATGACAAATATGGTCAATGCATGTCTTCCAACTGTACTCTTCTTACGTGTTTTTGAGTTTAAAAAAATTCCTTTGGTAAAGTAGGAAACAAAAATGAACAGAATACTGTTGGCAAGCAAGCTGAAAAAGAGATTTTTTTTTTTTTAAGAGAAGTCTTTAACTTCGCGTTATAAACACATAGGTGGAATTCAAAGGGTTGGCAATGTTAAGTTTTAAGACTAAAATTGTTGTACTAAAGAAAAGTCTTAGTCTCATCCGTTACTCTGGTGATGGCGCTGACCTCGTCTACTGAACCCAGTCAGAGTTTAGAAATTACATGCACAAAACAAAAGTATAAAGGAAAGTTCCAAACTAAGGTGGAAGGACGCCGTTAAGCCCGAGACGCATTGCCTTCATCTTTGCTCAGCCCGAGTATAGTTTAGAACTTTATGTCAAAGCCAAAAGGTGTTCATTTAATAGTTCGGCTGTGATAGTTCAGACAATAAAACGCCAGACTAGGTATGTACATAAAATTATTATTATTATTATTATTATTATTATTATTATTATTATTATTATTATTATTATTATTATTATTATTATTATTATTATTATTATTATTATTATTATTATTATTATTATTATTATTCAAACTATTCCTCATATATCATTCATACATACATATATATATATATATATATATATATATATATATATATATATATATATATATATTGTTACACCAAATCATAAAGGAGATTAAGCTTTATGGCAATAGTGTTCTTCTTTCTAAATTCATGAAATTGACAACTACATTAACATTACTATATTAATAAGTCAGGCATAAAAACAGTTATATGTGTAAAGGGTCTTGTGTTCACTTACCCCCCCAAAAAAATAAAATTAAATCATTAAAATAAACGCAACTCTAACACTCAGGCCTATTCAGCAAAGGTAGGAATATTAAAAAAATATTTAAAACAGTGTTGGCAAAACCTAGATAAATTTCTAAACAAAAATGCCCATTCCAATTCGGCAACATTATGCATATTCTGTAATCACTGCGAATATATAAATGTGATTCCGTTTTAGTTTCTGCTTTCAGTTCCCATGCATGTGAAAGTAGAAAATAGGAAGAAATCTTACTAAGACCGTAAGCTCCTTAAACGCAGGTCTTGTTACGGCTATATGAAAGAAGTCGAGTCGCAGACTGGATTTACGGACCGCTATGTGTACAGAGCGTGAAATACTCTCCCTGGGAAAAATTGTAAAGTGGTGTAATCTCATTTTTACTAAATTTCCTATTTCTGACAGATAAAATCCAAATTGTGTAGAAAAAACATCACAAGCTATGTCTCTAGATCAAACGTCAACCACGTCCTTCAGGCATCCCGAGAAAAATGATGAGAGTTTGGAACATAAAGAGAATACAGCCTACAAAGAACGCCCTTGGAGCTCAATGGACCCACCAGACGATCCACAAGCGATGCTGGAAGAGGCCATTCGGGATGGGCAGACCCGGCAGATTGTGACCCTCATACGACACACGAAAGTCTCTCTAAATCATCGGGAGGTCACGCACGATCTTCAAACTCCGCTAATGCGGTTGTGCCATGCGAATCTCCGACCGTTACAGGAACCAGAATCGAACTTGCAATCTCTTCAAAATGATTTTGCCAAGGCGGAACTAGATAAATTATGCCACGGACTTTCGACTGCTGCAGCAGAAGCAGCATCTGATTTATCCTCAGTCGCCACGCTTAAAGTTCTCAATGAGGTAGATGCGCTTCACTTTGCGGACGCGAGGCAACACGAAGCTGTGAACCTGGACGGGAAGGACGCTCTGGACCGGACACTGGCCATGCATGCCTGCGTGTCTCAAAACGTGCTTGTGATGGGATGGGTGCTGGCTCGAGGGTGTAGTTTGCTCGCCGCAGACAGAAAGGGAAGAAATGTTCTTCATTATGCCGCTTGTTCTGGAAGTGATGCCATAGTCGACCTAGCTCTGGACCATGTGGATGCACTTAATGCTCTTCAGACGTTAGACTTTCAGGGTAGGTGACTGGAATTAAGTGCTTACTTTTAAATGCTTCATTTGATATTTGTCCGTTATGCACAGGAAAAGGTCAGGTATCTATATTATCAAAGGCAGCTTTGATTTTGTTCTTCGTTATTTCCTCCAAAACCACTCAATGTACAGTGATTTTGATATGCCAAGAGCAGTGTCCCAGGCGGTACAAGAAAAATTTTAAAAGTTATGTAATAAGGTAAAAAAATACATTTGAAATTTCATTATATATTTATTGTAATTAATTTCATCAATTTATATTGCCAAAATAATTTCTAATAATGAATCAAAAAACATTTAAACGACTGTTTTCAGTGTTTTCCAATTATCAAATCGAATGACTATTTTTTTTTAAATATTGCTTTTTTTTTTTCAATATAAATTTATAAAGAACATCAGGTGGAGCACTAAACTGTAAAGGGTTATCAGCACCACATTTTGGTCTCAATGGCGGGATAAGCCGACAAGAGGTTTGCTTAAAGACTGCACTCAAATATTGTTAATTTTTTTACTTGAGATATCTACTTCATTCAATATGTCTTTTTGACAAAGTGAGAAGAATAAAAATGTCTCAAGGTTCTACATATTTTAAAACTGTACAATGTGCGGTTCTGGGAGATAGATATTGTTGTTTTTAAGTTCGCTTTTCTTCATTATCATAGTCTCCCCCACCTGTTCATTGTTGTAAAGTTTGATTTTCTTCCAGGCAGGTTTATGGCTCAGGAGGATATAAGACTGTTATTTATGTGAAGCTTGCATTTCTTCAATGTAGTTGTTTTCCCCACATGTTCCTTTGAAAGGCCAATCATGTTTGTATAATATAACTTCTCGAAAGAAGAAGATACAACCACTGGTCATGTAGTCGTGAGTGAACAGGTATTCACACCGTGAGTGAACAGGTATTCACACCGTGAGTGAACAGGTATTCACACCGTGAGTGAACAGGTATTCACACCGTGAGTGAACAGGTATTCACACCGTGAGTGAACAGGTATTCACACCTAAAATTTTAGTAGTAGCCACTGGCAGAATGTAGTTAACTTATCTCTCATAATGTGCTTACAAAAAGGAAAAGACGCAAACGACATATAACAGTTTTACGTGCTTTTCTACAGCTGCATGACCCCCACTGCTGTCCATAAACTTTAAAAATTTATGGAAACGTGATTATCAAAGGTGTGCGCGCGAGCTTCTTTTGTCGTTAAAATGTCACTGTGTCCTCAAACTTCATTCCATGCCTTTTTCCTCACAGGTTACAGCCCATTAGACATGGCCCGCCAGAGCAGGCACGCCAGCGCTGTAAAGAAGTTGGGTGCAGCGTTGCGCTCCAAAACCCCAGGTGACCAGAGCTCAGATTCCATACCTGCTACAGTCATGCCAACAAAGGACAACTCGAACACTCAACAACATTTTCTTCAGGCTCGAAAATCTCTGCACAGCCATTGTTCCTCTCGGGGTGAGGATTCTACTAACCAGGCTATCGCAACAGAGCCAAGGTCTCCACAAGCTCAAGGTGGTGTGAGGTCTTCCCCAAACGGTACATCGGTGTTAAATCCGATACGTCTTTCCACTGCCGACGTTAATAGCATTCCGTCGCCTTTTAAAATGGTTAACAAGAAACAAATGTCTCCAAATAAACTGCTCAAGCCCGTAAACCAACTTCAAGTGAATAGTGACGCATACCAGCCCGATCACTCTTCAATTCACACACAGAATACACTTCTGCCCTCACCGCATTCCTACAAAAAGCAAGGTATAGATTTGAAAATTCATACCGAGGATCAGCAATTGCTTGGCATCAGCAGTGGAGAACCACCTCCTTCTGTGACTACCGAGCTCCTTAAGGTCCCCCTAGCCAGCATCCCCACCCAAGCTGATAAGAGTTCTCCAGACGAGTCTCCCACTAGGATTGAGACCAACATTATAAGGCATCCTCTAGCACCGTGCTCCAGTCCTCGGCGGATAGGAACCCCAGTAGATAGAAAACAGCCATTAAGCCCTTGTCCTCGGCAGGACTCCGAGTATCGTCAGGACTCAGTTAGGATGAGTTCAGGTCATGGACTTGCCAAGGTTAAAAAATATGACCAGGCAGTGGAGGCTCTCCTCTCGCCACACCGCTCCCCGCAACAGCGCCAAAAGGCTTTGATGTACAGAGACAACCAGAGCAGGCTAACCATTTCACAAGGTGAAACAGCCTCTAACCACAAAGATACTTCAGCGACACAACAGCAAGATAAATCTAAATTTGGTTTATTGGCAAAACGTCAGCAACAACCAAGCAATGAGAAGAACGGAATCGTAATTTTCTATGAGGGAATAGAAGACGCAAGCACGCCTGACAGCTCTGAAACATCCTATGTGTTTGAAGAAGAAATTGTCCTAGATACGCCGAGAGTTTCGGAACGCCATGAAGGTAATAGTCACAACGGCGGTGTCACAGGCTCCAAGTTACAGCAGCAGCAGCTAGAGGTACGCGAACGGCGAGATTCGCTTTCATTACCGGACCTGCGTGACATGACAGGCCAACTTGTCACCAGTCGTGAGACATCCCCTATCTTCTGTTCGTCGCGCTCAGACCTTGTGTCAGTATACCAAAAAGACAAAACCTGGGCCGTCAAAACTCCAAGGGGCCGCAGAAATAAAGACATGACAGAAATTTCCCTTGATCAACATAAAGACCATCATAATAGAAGTTATAAAGACAATTCTTTTAGAGCACAACCTTCAAATTCTTCCACATTTCATCAGGCAAGTGGTCAGCACCATCGGAACAAAGATCAAAGAAAAAAGCATCATACTGATGTATGCCAACGTGACATGGGTGACAGCTTACCAATTATTAAGATCGGAACATCAGACAAGGATTGACTGTGAAGTCCTAAAAGATTCTCACTTACAGCTGAAACTATTTTCAAGCACAATATACATAGAAGCACAAAAATACATATATGAGTGCGGTATTTACGCTAAGAAAGTTCTAAGATGTACATTAACCGTTTCTTGCTTTAGGTCAAGTGGTTGAGGTGGGGGCTTCTTGGGATATCAGAATAGCTTCGAAGAACTATTGTTCCTGCCGCCCTCTTCTCAGTCAATTCAATAGTAATCATTATTATAGGAGACAGTTTGCAAGTTGCACATGAAAAAGTGAATGGCAATCAGGACCAGGCTGAAAGATCACGTACGTATGCCACCCGGCGAAACATGGTTCTTGGATGAGAGCAAATTTGATAGACTATTTCAAGAAGGGAGAGGTTTACCTTATTTTGAGGAGCAAAAAAAAAAAAGAACTTAATGTATTGGTGTATGAGAAAGCAGATTGCAAAGATACACCTAGCTTAACTCCTAAACAAATAGAGAGGGAGGGAGAGGGGGGAGAGAGAGAGAGAGAGAGAGAGAGAGAGAGAGAGAGAGAGAGAGAGAAACGCTCTAGTTAGAGGAAGACAGAAAGAGGAGAGGAATAAATTGTGTAGGAAGATAATTCGTATAACTTGCCTGTCAAATTCCCATTTTTTGTTTACAATATCATGCTCTTTCTATGTATCTGTCAGTTCAATAAAACCTTTTTTCGTAAACTTTAAAAAAGTTGGGAATAAATAAATGAACCAATCGTTTTAGTATATGCAGCTAGCTATTAGATTGCAAATTAAGAGAAAAGCACATACAGTGTGCCAAATTGTTAAAATCGTAATAGATCCGCAATGGAAATGGGTCAGATTTTACTATTGCTAGGTTAAGTGTGAAAAAAAAAATTCTCTAATATTGTTCACGGCTCGATGCCGCACATACGCTGTGCAGATTGGATAATTTTTTATTTATTTTTTTTTTTGTGAGCGAAATACCTACAACCAAAAAATGTAAAAAATATTTTTTTTTTAAAGAAAAAGAAAAGAAAAATATCGGACCATAAGCTAACTCAACTTGGGTTCACGGAAAACTTTAGTCTAAATATTAAAACACAAAAAAGAAGAAGGTAGGAAAAAAAGCGCGAACAAACTGATGATATAATTTCACTATTAACAGCTTCAAAAGTGCCAATGAAAACACCCAACGTCGTTTAATAGTTACATACATCACTAACTTGCCCGTTCTTTCCTAAGGATCCAAATTTAATTTTTACACAATCGGTGTAATTCTGCTAAACTTCAGATCATAATGAACAGAACCTAATGATGGAACAGCACATCTTATCCCCAGGCCCTCATTGTTTTTCCTCCCACAGATTTTTAAAGTCCCTAACATCATCGTTGCCAACCTTCATTGAGGAGCCATGCAGTGATAAGTGGAAAACTGACGCGTAGACAGCAAAAGCAGAGATTTCTTAAACGTTCATTCTCCCGTTAGATTATGGACTAAACCAGCTCGGATAAAAGGCTCTCCAATACAGAGAAAGAGTGATGTCTTTAAACGTTTTAACTATGCCTTGGAATATGAATTAATCGATGGATGTATCGATCTATTCACAGTAAGGCATCAATATGATCGAATGGTTTGTCTAAGGAATCGAAATTTGTTTTCAACGATTGTTAAACTTAGCTTTCTTGTAACTATTATGAACACAATATGTCTTTAAACGGATAAAGGGTGCAGAAAATAAATGCAAAATAAACGACATAAAGAGAACGTTTCGCAACCATTTCATTTGATTCATTTAAATTATTTCTGCAACCTTCATCAAATGGTCATCAATATTTATTTCACACATTACATAAACATTCAATGCGCTGCAATCGGTGCGTCTTAATGCCAAATATGTTCTTCACTTCACCAAACACAACTGTTGAGAGAAAAAGTGGCCGATTGTCTATCATGACAACGCTAAAAAAATATGTCGACTTAAATTTCTATTTATTTAAGAGTCAGCACCCTTGAACCAGTCTGAGCTGCTCAAATAACGATCAATAATACTGGAGCTTGAAACAACTTTTATACGAAAGTTCTGAAATATAGTATCTACAGGGATTTAATCTATAAATCTCGAATCTGAATCTGGGTTAGAATGTTTATTATTTAAAGACAAGCCTACATTCAAAATCAATTTGCTGATGCAGGAAGCGATACAAACAAGGTAACGGATTTGGAGGCGGATTGTGTGTGTGTGTGTGTGTGTGCGGGAGAGGGGAGATAAAGAGAGAAATGAGATGAGGGATAAGGAACGTTCCACCCTTGTCAATGACAGCATATTTTTCCTCACAGATAAACCTGAATCCAAAACAGTTTGGAACTTCAATCAGGACTATTATCTATATCATTTTTTCCCAACAATCTCGACCACTACTTTGATAAAAATTTCATATTATGCATTTCAAACAGATTGAATTTGAAGAAACCGTACGGTTAAAAGAAGATTATAGTTTTACTTAACTGATTAACGTTTTACTTCTCACTTTGCCTGTTCATTTCATTGTTCAATTTTTGGACTTCTTTCCATACCAATACTAATTAAGAATGAGTAAGGAATTCTGGAGGAAACTTAGAAGAAATGGTATAATTTACTGGATATAACTATTGTGATGGGGGTGGTAAGACATTATAATGCATATAATTAAGAGGAAAGGCGTTGGCCAAAGAAGATGAGTAGAATAACAATACAAAGAAGAGAGGCAAAGAGAAAGAAAGGGGAAGCGAATAACATAGATAAACAGAAACATAAAGAGGGGGAGATGAAAGGCAGTAATAACAAGGCTGGTGAATCAGACAGATCTAAAAACCAGTAGAAGCAGATGATGATTGACAATATGAAAAGCAGAAGCAAATAAAAAAAAAACCTAGATCTTAAAGAAGTAACATGTATAATATATTACGACATACGAAGATGAAAAAAAAAAACATGCACACTGAAGACAAGAAACGGACCCACACAATATGAGCTACATAGGAGATATAGCATTGCTCTCTATCAGAGGTTTGGAGAGGTGGAGATGGGAAGGAGAAGGACGTCTATAAAATAATTAGTATAAGGTTGTTTCTCCGGAGTTTTTTTTTCTTTTTGTGTGTGTGTGTTTTTGTTTTTTTGTTTTTTTTTTGGGGGGGTGTTTACTTACTTTATAATAATTAATTTCACATTTTTTTTTTAAACTGTTAGCCAACTCTTCCGTCAGAAACGAGAATAATCGCATGAATAAACCAGAAAGCACACATTAAAGGATATTACCGGTTATTTTCCTCTTCCGATCATTTATCACGTCCACCGATAAAATAATTGCATGCGTACAAAAGAGTTAAGCATGACAATAACACTGCACCAAAACAGTTCCTAAACAGAGGAATCCTGCTTTATGACGGGAACAAAAATCGATCAGGAACACAATGTCGAGAAGCTAGTTGCTCTGAACTGATCGTGAAACGTCATAAAATCCATGGTAATGCAAACTTATTACTTTACTTAGAGAGCTTCTATATTATCTGCTCCGATGGGACTTTTACACGAGCTTGCACAATGTTTCAATTAACAGGAATCAATCACACACACAGACGTACTAGACACACACACACTCTCTCTCTCTCTCTCTCTCTCTCTCTCTCTCTCTCTCTCTCTCTCTCTCTCTCTCTCTCTCTCTCTCTCTCTCTCTCTCTCTCTCTCTCTCTCTCTCTCTCTCTGTCTCTCGCTTACACAGAGACAATGAGCCTGCGCAGAATGTCAATACATTAAAGGTGTCTTGCAGTCTAGGGCACTTTCCTGGCAAATACTCGTTTCATTGTGGCCAGAACCCACTCAGATCAGTTCGCGTTTCTGTTATGTTTCCTTGTATTGTATGGGTGCCTGCGAGTTCCTTGTCCGCGACACATCAGTGATAGTGGATCAACTTACTGCAGTGCTCATTTGGTAGATAGGCAGGTTACTTCTAGTCTCTATAGTCAAGAACTGGGCGTTCTTATTTATTTGCACCTTACAGAGCGTGATTGAGCTCGACAGTCGAGAAAAACACGAGTTTCGCGTTTAATTTTTATCGAAAACAGCCTTATTCTTCCGTTCTATACTATTTTTTATGACGAGCAGTCTATGACTATGTGCCTACACTTGACCATGAAGCATTTCTCGGTTCTTTATCTACAGGCAATACACTCTAGATATTATAAGTCAATCAATTTAAGAATCTTTCCCCACACTGTCTGGGATGCCGAACTGTTAGTGTAACAGATGATGAGTTTGATTGATTTGCTACACCTTCACCTAAATTTAAGTAATGAAAGGAAGAAAAAAATTTAGTTCTTCCTTTAGAAGGCTCTGATATTCTCTTTCCATAAGCCAAGGCGAGAACTTCACCAGTTTTGCTGAAATAAAAAAACATTACAATGTCTAATTCTGCAATCTGATTATCGGTAGACATTTTTCTTTCTTTATTTTTTTTTAATTTGAGAACCAACTCAGGACTGGTTAAATTCTGACATCCTTGAACCTTTTTAAAAACATATTTGAGTCTTCTCCGTAGTTTGCTGCGGAAGGCTTTCTTTAACCCATTCTTTGATTTAAAAAAAACCAAAACAGAATGCTCGGTGACTTATCACCGCGGGATATCAATTTCTTACAAAACTGGTTGAGATCCACAATATTGAGTCGCATAGAATGTTTATATTTAAAAAGATGTCGGGCCCCAAACTAATCAACAGTTGGCAGTTTCAAATACATAGAGAGCTTGCACGTCAAGTGTTGCAAGAAGGAGGAGAAGAGCAGCAGCAGCAGCAGGAGGAGGAGGAGGAGGAAGAGAGGAATAAAAAAAGAAAAGGAGAAGAAACCACTTTTCTATCATATAGTACAAAGAGGCATTTTTTTTAATCTTATTTCCTGAACAAAAAGAAGCGATATGTGAAAAAAAAAAAACAATTGAGATTTGCAACTCATGCTATTTTGTCGAAATTATATTATAATCTCTCTTCTTGGAATTGTTTAGCTTCAATTACTATTAATTGGCATGCTTCTTTCAAATCAACAGCAGTTTTTCCTTCGTATTAATTCGTAATCACCACAAAAATAAATTGTTTTGATGCTCGTGGCTTTCGTATTTTAAATGATCGGGATAAGGTAAGGAGAAGGTGATTCTTAGCATTGATATCTAAGACCTATCAAATTTATCAAACTTATTGTAAGATCGCTCGAATAGCAGTGACAAAGTGAGCTCAAATCGTGCATGGGTGTTAACTCACAATGGACGGCGTAGGTATAAAGTGTGAACAGGGTACCTGCTTTTGAACGGACGTTCTCCAAATGGACCCTTGTGTTTGACTAATAAATGAACAAATGAGCTGACAGAGGTAAAATTTAAGTTTAGTTTAGAACACGCAATATGGAATAAAAAGGTATAGATCTTTTTCAAAGACAAACATGTCATGATTTGATGCAATTTTCCACTTACTCCCTTCACTGTGGGACATGGGATCAGCATACAGATGTTCAATACGGCCAGTGTTGAAAGTGGATGCTCTTCTGATGATACCGTGAACCTGGAGAGAGAAATACGCAGTTTGGTTACACTGATGAGCAGGCGGTTAAGTGCTACCAACATACGTATGTCAGCATAAACAACATTGTTTTCTCCGGTGGGATGATTACACAATGGTTTTTCTCTAGAAATAATGAGAATGTTCGTTTCTTACTCCAGGTATTTAACAGCTAACAAAATTAGAAATAATGCCACAGTCCTTCAAATTCACCCATGAGGTGGCTGCAATAGATTGCCTTCTTGGACGGTGTCTATTCAGGATATGTAACAATTACACGAAGCGCATTCGAGAAGTAACTTTTTTTTTAATTACTCGATTTTCACCCGCAAGCTCCCACCATACATTACATGGAGTATGCTCTCCAGAGCGAATATCGACATTATCAGTTATCTCTGCATTTCACACCTTCCTTTTCTTCCGTATATCATAAATCACAGTCTTGGTAATTGAGTCTGACTTAAAAACAAATAGCGCGTTTAAGTACATATGGTTGTATCATCTTAAAAGTACAACTTCCCTCTTTCTAGCCACTTTTTTTTTTTTTTGATAACCTATAAGTGACTGACCATTATGTGGGTTTCAATAGTGACCAATACAACATTGTTTGTGAGATATGCTTACATTTACCGAAGCAGCATAGTATATAGAAATATGGGTACTCTTGTACGAGTTAAATAAAAAATAAAGAGTAAAAATAAAAGCAATGGTGGTAATAATAATAATAATAATAATAATAATAATAATAATAATAATAATAATAATAATAATAATAATAATAATAATAATAATAATAACTGTGCTCTCGTGTTTTATGCTAATTTCTTAAGGATATTTTTGAGCAATTTGCTATGTCAAAACGAAATAAACCAAACAAACAAAAATATATTTAACTCTCCTCTAAATTTTTGATAAGCAGAGAAACCTCTAATCTTTGTCCCAACTTGAGCACCAAGAGCAGCCCAAGTGTAGTGTATCGCACTAAAGCACGCTGATTAATCGAACGCTTAAATTAACAAACAAAACAAAAAAAAACATTTGTGTTTAAAGGAACAATTTGAAGTACATTATTTTTCCTCTGTAGTTCTATTTTACTGCAGCAACTTTTATCTCCAAAATTTCGTTTTCAGCTCAACTTGAGTACTACTGCAACATCTATACTGTTAAAACTAAGGTCATAAAATAAGGTTCCGTACTGGGCGGCCAGCTGTTGCCTGGAACACTAGCTAGCTGCTTGAGGATAAGATCGTAAACTTAACGAGTCGACTCATAAAGCCGCCTGGTCTTGTTGTTTAACAATCATGTTTGGTAGATCGCCCAGATCAAAATCTTCATATTAATATAAAATACATAACAAAATGTCCATGGCAAATTTCACAGACAATAAAATAAACTAAACGGGTAGTTTCAATGTTTTGTACATTAAACAATAAATATGAAACATTAAAAGACGGGGAAGCATTTTTTTTTTCGTGCTCTTGTAGACCAAAAATCAAAATAGATAAAATAGGTGTCTAATTAAAAAAAAAAAAAGTTTTTTCAAATGAGTATGTAAAACTTTGATCTAATGAGCTCAAGTTAGCAAAATCAGAGGGATTTTACTCTCTCAGTCTCAAGAGATAATACAATAACCTCACTGGTTTGTGGCATAATTTACATGACTATTCTCGAACAACTTACACAATGCGAACGTCAGTGGTTAAAAGTATCTAGTCTGTTATAAAAAATAAAATAGACAAGCCATACTTCATGCTCACAAACCATGAAAAACAAACTGACAGAAAAAACACGTGGGCTCAATGGGCAACACAAAAAGAAAACAATTGTTCAAATAAGGTGTATTATTTGAATAAGCCTATAATAAAGACCATCGTCTTTCAATCTCATATTTTGTATACACTTTTGAATAAGATATTTTTTCGATCTTAGAAAGAGGATTGAAAGTATGAAAAGTACAAAACAACGCCGAGAGAGAGAGAGAGAGAGAGAGAGAGAGAGAGAGAGAGAGAGAGAGAGAGAGAGAGAGAGAGAGAGAGAGAGAGAGAGAGATTGAGAGAGAGAGAGAGAGAGAGAGAGAGAGAGAGAGAGAGAGAGAGAGAGAGAGAGAGAGAGAGAGAGAGAGAGAGAGACTGATTCAGAAAAATGGACGTGGTTAATGGCTAGAGCCACGACCAGCTTTTTTTTTATTATTTCTACTTTTTACTTTGTTTCCAGCGTGGGAAAGTGCAAGGTGTTCTCAACTTTGGTGACCTCGTTTTGAAAGAAGTGAGACTCTGATATAATTTTCATTCAGTGATGCCACCGCCATGATAATCCTGACTGCTACAATGCGCGAGCACACACTATCAACTCTCCTCGCCCCAATAATATGTTTTATGCACAGGTCCACGTATTTTCTTTTTTCTTTACACCGATACGGTACATAGAATTGTGCCATTTATTCCTATGAATTTAACTTGCACTTTAGCTTCAAAAGTTCACGATAAAAGTTTGGGTTTTTTCTGGTTCAGTTTAAGAGGTCAACCCTCTAGCCTACATTTCTGCTCTACTTATCTTTCAAAAAAGACACGTGGATTCCTTTTCGTGAAGTCCACAGCACGAAAGTTGAATTGGGCGTGTCCCTTTAGAGATATGACGTAAAAAGTAATACATTAGGACTTGAGCAAATAAGAATGAAAAGTCTTAGGCGAAAGGAATTTGGTATCATTGTATCGGTTGGCTGCATAAAATGGCGTTATAAAGCAAAGAATTCCTGTTTAAGACTCTCGGAAATATCTAGGGGCCGATTGACACTTCAGATCTATGGCAACACAAAAAAGGCATCGGCTGTACTAAAAATATGAGTATATATCCTTGTTTTTTTTTTAACTCATTTGATGGTTATAACTTTTCCGCCTACTGTACGAGTATTTGGTCAATAAAACATTAGCGCTGCATAAGGAATTGTACTGTGTTTTGCATCCTGACGTTTATAGCTAATGTGGAGTGGAACTAAAGTCTAGGTCACACGGCAGGTCTTGGTCTGGGTGCGGTGCATCCTAGTTTTGGCGACACGGTTCATAGTTTTCTAACAGTACCACCGTTCACGGTTCAGCTGTGATTCACGCCTTAAGCCTACAATACCGATTATGACATCGCCCAATGAAGTTGGTTTAATCATCGCAAGCAAGAGAAAAACTAGAAACTCAATCAACTTTTCTTTTTCATGCTTCGACCCTTACATCAAATTGATGAATGTTGACAAAAATGCATAATTATTATGGTACTTGCACCAACTGTCAAGGTGTTTTTCCAGAAGCAATTGCCATGAAAGCAGAAGTCGGAATATTTCAATTATAAAAAAAAAACATTTTTATTTTTTTTTTGTTTTTGAAGTTCTTTCTTCCACAATCGTTTTGAATTTTGGTATGTACCTAATTCACTCAAATAAACAAAATGAAACACATCCTTTACTAGCATTGATCATTATGCTGCAATCATGAAATTTCAAAATTCAATCATGAGTTAACATGATCATGTTTGCTTTAATTCAAGCTTAATCCCTATTATTCATACTAAAATATCAAATAAAAAGGTTATCCAAGAAAAAGGGTTTGGTTAACTTTTAACAGTAAAATGGAACTAAACAAAAGAAGATGCTAAGAAAAGAAACAAAATTCAAGCAGCTTATCAGTATTATGTATTCCAATTCTTGTTAGAACTTAGATCAGAAGTTACTGCTTTCATTTGTATTTATTCTCAACAACCCAACCAGAAACAGGGAATTCCACCTAAATTTATTTTTACTCACAACAATGTATACACCAAATGTTTAATTATAAAAAATAATGTTAGTCAACTATGTCTTGAGATACTGGACAAAAAGTTATAACAAGCATACTAGTCCTGTAGCTGATGCTTATCTTTAACTTCTTATTTAAGTTAAAACTAAAGAGCACCAGACTCAGAAGCCTAATTCATTGCAGTCAGTTTCTTCTATTAATTATTCAAATGTCTGATCCAATCCAGCTGAATGAGTTTCCTACAACTTCTTCACTGAGTATGAATGTTATGAAAATTAAAATGACTCATTCTGACAGCATTATGCAAGGTAAATATCTTCTTATTAACTTCACTTTTTCACATCATGCCTGTAGCACCTCTACTCCTCCTATGAATGAGAGTTAAACAGTTAAATTTCCCCTCATTAATATGCTATTTTATGCAATGGGGTTTACATTATTCCTGGTGCATAGGATAGTGAAAAAAGGTGCTGGATTGCCTTATGCTCAGAATGTTGTGGGAAACACAGCATTTTTAAATTGGTGTGAACCCCCAGCTAGAGGCATGATGAGAATTAGTTAAAATTTGTAAAACAATCTTAAAAGAATTACCTCATAGCCTTTTCCAAGAAGAAGCTCTGCCAGGTAAGATCCATCCTGTGAAAAAAAAAATGATTGTTATACAATGACAGAGGAAAAAGAGTGTTAAACAATGAAAGAGGAAAAAGAATTACCACAAAGACTCAATAGTCTTGCTATCATTAGCCATATCTTAAGTTGTAAATGAAATTAGTATTGAACACTGAAAATGCAAATCTTTTAATGACTGATATAATTCTACACAGCAACTTGAATGATTTATTGAACAAAATGTTATCCACTATAGTTAACAAATAATTTTTTTTTAAATTGTGTAACAGATTTAAGAATGGACGAGAAAGATTTCAAACTTCAGCTTCTTAATACTGCTTAATAAGGTATGTAGCTAAACTGAAAAAAAAGAGTATAATGTTCCAAACATATGATTATACTAATAACCTTAAAAGTTAGATCATGCATATATGTATTAATTTCAAGTGTCTCAAAAATAACCAAACTTGCCAGATAAAATGTTTTTTAAATAACAATTTTTTATTTCTTTTTCTAATCTAAACTTAGTAAACTCAGTTGTCGATCATGATGATAAAAACAATAATTTTTTTCGCAACTCTGACCTTCAACAGTGAATGTTCATAATGAGAAAAGAGTTGTAAAGGGATATTTTCAATAAACGTTTTCTTCTCACATACAGCCAAAAATTTTTGTGGTCTAAATGCGTTTTGAAAAGTATAATTTTCATACAGTAAGCTCTTTCTAATATTCCAGCTGTTATTCTTTAAAGTGAATTTAACTTGCTAAAGCTTTAAAAACAAAAATTTTTCAAAGAAAATGTTCTCACCTGACCAGTAATACCTGTGATCAGCGCAACTTTGCGTGAACCTGCTGGCTCACCCTCTCCATTCAATTTTGCATCTGCCATGTTGAATTTGCTCTAATTTTAGATCTATCAAATTTAGCCTAAGTATCAAATCTGAATCTTAAACTGTAGTCTAGGTTGTAGGTACGAAATCAGGATCTAGGTCTTTTTCAAGAAAACACAAAATTTATCTTTTGGGTCAATCACTGTATGCCTGAAAATGGTAAAAAGAAAGGGTCTACTTAAATCAAAAATTTTTCAATAAACTTAACTCATTGACGTCTGGTTCCTATACAGCTAAAATTAAAAAATAATTAACAAATATTTACTTTTTAGAAAATAATTTGAGAAGAGAAACATTGTAATTTTTAACATTAAATTTTGTAAATCTAACCTTGGGACTCTACTCTGTCTACTAGAGTCAGAACACTTGTTTCATTCTTTGTTTCATTCTCTGCTCTCACTTAATTTTTTGGAATCACTAAAACACTTTACAATTAACAGATCTTTGTACATCTATATAAATTTTAAAAGGGTCAGGAAAATATAATTCATATGATTATTGATAATGGTGATGGAAAAGAGAAGAAAAATTTTATTTGATGTTTTGAAACTAATAGGCCTATAGATTAACTTTGGAACTCATATAGAAACAAAGAAATTTGTGCTGGATCTAATCTAGAATTGAACTTTTATCTGGTTTTATATCTCATCTCAATGGATTAGCCACGACCTAAGACTGAGTATTTCAATACATGTGGAAATCTATACAGTCCACTATACAAGACATGGTCTAGACTAGTATTAGTAATAGACTCAAAGCTAAAATAGACATAGATTTAATATAAATCTAGATACAAGTAAAGATTGGACTAGACCTCTTAGAAGTCTAAATATTTCTAGACGCCTATAGGACCTGTGACAGTATAATTTACATTAAATAGCTAACGTGGACAATGATCACAGTTTGCTCATCTGCAAAAGCTGTCACCTGAAGTGACTTAGATCTGATTAGATCTAGACAATCAGTAGCTGGATTATATTAGTTAACTTTCATGCGGACTGACCAGGTGAAAAAATAAAAGATATCTCTTTCAAAACTAAGCTAGCGGTAGTCCTCGTCTCTCCTGTAATGTTGAACTATTGTGTCGTGCTGGTAAGGCCCAACCCAGCTTATAAAATTAATTTCATACACAATTTGTCAGTCTTTATTCAAGGGAATTTACTCAAAAAATAAAATCTTTCATTGCGCACTAAATGGTAAATACCATTTTGATTGGTTTACTTTTTCGTAAGATTTACGAGTTTCCAGCGAAGAATGCCGATTACCGCCAGTACGCCTAGTAGGTCTACAAGCAGTCAACTGCAGCTGTCAAGGTAAACAACAGTTACGCTTTGCATGCTATCTCGAACCATAATATGGATCCTTTCATTCTGATGAGCAAAAGCTTTACATAAATTTCAGTTTAAATTATCATCGATGATGGATTAACTTTTTGTAATAAATCCTAATTGGATCAGGTTTTTTGATTCGTTCAGACCAGGGAGGGCAAAACCTTTTAGCCTCATGGTTTAGGGGGGTCTTTCAGTAAATCTCAAGTCAGGTACGTTTACTCGGATCTGATTTCACTTGTTTAATTTCTATTTCAGAGTTAAAAATTTCTGTTCACACGACTTGAATGGTCCAAGAGAAAAAAAGTAAAGTAAAATTAACGAGTACTTTAGATCTACAGTAGACGGATTTTCCACCCGGTAAATTAGCAGATATCGGCCCAACTCATGTTAGGCTTCACAATTGAAGGTTTCTCGACGAATTCGAAACTTGTAAGCTAGTTTAATAGGATTTTAGAGCAACACAACAATGCTTATATATTGAAAAGTATTTATTTGCGAAGAATAAAACCTTTATATTCTTGTTCAGCATATCAAATTCAAGAAGATAAAGACAATTTTAAAGCTTAAAATGAGTTGGGCGGGTAAGTGCAATAATACCTATTTACTAATTCAACTACAAATTCAACTGGCCTTGATATATCAACGTAATATCCACGATCACTATTATCAGCAATGAGCTGTCATATCAGGGATCCAGTACTTCCAATATCCGATTCAAATTTTCAAAGGCTTTTTATTTTAAACAATAAAGTTTCAGAAATAAAACTAATTTAAATAGAATATAGGCAAATAGAAACAGTCTGTCAGTTTCACATGATTAATATTGAAAACAAAAAAGGGCTGCTTAATTAAGATTAGTTATTCATTGGGTTTTGTGAGTTTTTATTATTATTATATTATTATTATTATTATTATTATTATTATTATTATTATTATTATTATTATTATTATTGTTGTTATTTATTATTATTATTTTTGTTATTATTATTATTATTATTATTATTATTATTATTATTATTATTATTCAGGCTCTTAAATTCTAGGCTTTGATTGGTACGTGATGGGTAAGACGTTAAATATTTTTTGTTCATATTTTTTTGTTGCAAAACCTTCTTAGCTTTCTTTTCCTCTTGCTCCAATCCAGAAAAAAGGAATATATACATATATATATATATATATATATATATATATATATATATATATATATATATATGTGTGTGTGTGTGTGTACGTATAGGGCAACTTTGGATTTAGATAAAACAAATTGATATTAGAGAAATTAATTTATTATGGAATAACAAAGTATCGCTATTAGGATAATTAAAAAATAAAAATACTTAAGAGCAAACAATTATAGAGCTGGTTTTAACTCTCAGCGCAAAAAAATTTGTCTGGTGCAAGAAATTGGAAAGTGAAGGAAAACCTTTCACCTTGAGGTTTGCTTCTCTCGCAACTGTGTCTTGTTTTAAGTGGTTGAAATACCACTATCATTTAGGAATTAACAATAATATCAATAATGGCATCAGTATAAATGAAATTTATCAAAACATTCATTGGAAATTTTATGCAGCACACATCAGATATGATTTAATCGATGTTTTAAAAACTGTGGCAACATAATCTTACTTTGTAGCTCAAATCCCCTATTTCGTGTTGCAACACATTGAATGGCTTAGTTGTTTATACCTTATTGCTACGAAATCATTTGCAGATTTAATCTTCTAAAGTTCATTACAATAGGTAAAAGATTGATTTTATCCCAATTGTATGCTCATGACTTATGGAAGTTAAGTTTGCTTAGGTATTGCTACCAATCATAATTGGACTTCTGTGTTAACTTATTTACTGTTTATTTACATGCAGGCTGTCTTGCTTTATGTTTACCAATGATTTGAGACATAATACTATAGTTAAATAGCCTAAATAGACTTGATCAGGGTTGGTTCTACTGATTCAATGAGGTTTGCACTTTTCCCGGTAGATCTTTCATTGTCTTACTCAATTAAAGTTGACTTTTAATGGAAATACATTGGAGAAAAAAAAACTTATGAAATCGAGTCATATTGCATTAAAAATTGATTATTCGAGATCTTTAAAATCCATATCCAAATTCATCATAATTGTTTTCTTCTAATTAAGACCTTTCCGCTTTGATTAATTTCATTATTTTTACTTTTCTTTTTTGAACCAATGAAATTGAATGAGATATAAGCTTTGGCTACTGTTTAACAAGTATCAAAATAGAATTTTTTGAATACAATACAAGATTGTTTTGTAGTTTTTGTACTAGTTATCATTAGTGCTTTATATTTGTTCTTAACACACTTTATTATTACTGCAAAATTTACAATGTATGAATAATAATTTATTTGTATTATTTTTTAAACAGGATGAGGTCATACTTCCAAACACAAACAGCGCCAACGATTGTGCAATGTCTAAATTTTAGATTGATTTCAGATAAATTATAATGGATGGTGTTAAATTGTTTCTCAATAACATTGGAATGTTACAATACTATGATATGTTTATTACAAAGGGTTACGATCTCGAGTCTGACCTTCAACATATCACTTCAAAAGAATTACAAGATGTTTTGATGATAGCTTGTCAAGAAGATCGAGCAAAGCTCTTAGAGAAAGGTATTTACTTTGAAAATGTTTTGTTTCTCACAAACATAAAAAGATTTGAATATTTTCAATTTTTTTTCTTTTGCTCTTGTGCCATTAATATTATAATTAATTGAAAAGATTTAAGATTATTAATCTTTCAAAATTAAATTTTGCATGTTTATCAGGCCTTTGAATTGAAAAGTTTAAACACTTCAATGGGAAAACACATTCATCCATGTAGATTTTTGGCATGCATATAACTTTATCTTTTTAGCTTTTAAAATTGGCAAGATCTGGTTCAGTTTTCATCTTAATAAAATTTCTTACAGGTTGGTATAGACAGAAGAAATACAAAAATTGAATTTAACAATACTGTCTAGAAAAGTTTATACTGTATTCTGATCAATATAGCATAGTTTGTGTATGTTTTCATTCTTATTTTTTGCATTAATCTTTTTTTTTCTTTTCTTTTAAATAAAAAGTAGACATGATTTGAATGTTGGAACTCACAAAGTCCTTATGAAATTTTTTTCACTGCCCATTGTTGGAAAGAGAAGCAACAGAGCTGTTATTCATGGGTAAATAACTTTGTTAAATTTTTTTCTTTTCATGCAGCTCAGTCTTACAAGCCAAGCGCTGAGCATTTGGTTTATGAGTGGCTGCGAGGCTGCTCATTAGACTACTACTTCATTGGCTTTGTGCAAAGTGAGTTGACTGATCTCCAAAGAATAGCTCAGCTTCAGCTGCCTAATGAGGATTTGTATGATGAGCTGGAAATAGTTCTACCAGGGCATAGGAAACGCCTAGAAAGAGCAGGTGATTTTTTTTTAAATATTAAGAAGGAAATAAAAAATTTTATCTGAGCAGCACTCTACATACAGTAAATACTTAATGGCTTTTATGATATGTTTATAAGTTTTCCTTGGTGAGTCCTGGATTACATTTCATCAGCCTGTCACATAAAATGAGGGTTTCTATATGAAGGTCTGTTGTTTTAAAAGGGAGGATTGTGTGCTTTTGTATTAATTTGTCTTCTTCTTGTCAAATCAAAGTTGTTTTTATTTCTTATCACATCTGTGAACATAAGAGATATGTTGTATTAGTAATGATTTTTGTACGAAATGATTAGTATCATGTTGAAATCGAAATAATGTCATCATACAAAAATGAGAAACTTCTAATTACACCACTTAATATAAAAATTATAATGCTGGGTTAATGTACTTCTTCTGATAAGAGATTGCAATTCACAAGGAAGCGGGTAAGCAATACTAAGGTATATTCTTGTTATTCTCATTTTTTTTTATATGCGATAACTTTAGTTTTATTATTAAAACTATCAGTTGCTATTACTGTGATTGTCATTGTTATTATTATTGGTGTCATTTTTGCCAGGTTTAGCATCCTCCTGGGTATCCACAAATCCATGGAAGCTTCTGACATTTGCTTAAGAATATTTCTAGGAAAATAGGCAGATTTTTACTGTTCTACACCTAACCAAAAATTCTTCGGGAACATTTTATTAATAGAGACCAATTTTTGTAAGTGGTTTTTTTTTTTGGACAAAATTAGGAAGATCAGAATGTAAAATATTTTGTTAGAATCTTATCCTTTTAGAAATCAAACCTACTATTAACATTAGTTTCTCCTTTTTTCACAGTATTGATAGACCATTTTAATCTCTATTTTTTTATTTCCAGTCTTTTCTGTAGATAGGGCTATAAGTACTGTTTTCCTTAAGACAGTATTGATGTCATTACAAAAGGATTATATCCAGATGGGTTCAAGCATATTAATGATAGCCGAATAATCTTGCCAATCAATTTATTGTTTTATTTGTTTGGATATTTTTATTGTATGTAAAAGGTTTGATGATCAATTTCCTTTCTGCTGGCGCATCAGTCAGTAATGCCCCAAAAAATAATGCTATGTGTCAAAAACTTTGAAACAGAATCTGGTATGTTGTTTCCCTTTTGACCAATTTACCCTTTTAAATTGATCCATCTATATTTACCTGTTTCATTCTCTGCACTCCTGCCTTTCACTAGACACTTCACCATGATGAAAAAAAGGGCTGTTCCCAGCATACGAGTAAGGTTCTTTCATGGAAAGATGGTACAAATCAAATAAATGTGTGACCATTGGCAGACTTATGCTTTTAAAAGGATTGCAATTTAGATAATTCAAAGTTGAATCAAATGTAAAGGGAATTGGAAGCCAATTCAAAAGGTTCATGAGACATTAAAGATCTCTTATGCGTGATCTAAGCTGTAAGTAAAATGGGGCTGTCAAGACCGTTTTCTCCAACCATATAAAACTTTGGCAAAGTATTGGCTTTAGGTAAAAAAGGGTGCCAAAATAAATCAAAACAAAAGTCATGCAGATGATCACATTTTACGCTTGTTCTATCAAAGCACTGAAATAATGATGCTGTCGGTAACTGCAAAACTATCCTTGAATGATGGATTTGGCTCCTCTGTCTGAGACTCTGAGATCTCTCTTTATACTCAGATCTATATATATAAATCTATCTTGATTCAGGTTTTTGTCGCGAACAAGAGATAAACCTAAAATATTGAACTAATGAATGTCTGACCATACAAAAACATAAAAAAATATTGGCATCTTTTCCACTTTCAAAAGAAATGATTTTGAGGCTTTTGTTGAAGTTGATTGAGAAAAGTGAGTGCAGAAGTTCTACTACAAGGTTAACTCTTCCTTTCATCATGGATGCATAGTTACTGCATATTACTTCATTTTGGAATCTCAAGATAGTACCCCAAAAGGTATTTTTACTCAACAGTCTCAGGTTGGCTAGCAAAGAAAATTGTGGAAAACATAATAATTTATTCTGTCCTTTACCAAACTAATTTTTTTAAAAATGCACATAAGCGCTCATTTTAACTCGATGTGGCTACAAACAGATGTGCTTCTTTGCGAGAATCATAGCTGTCCATTTTCTGTGTAGTAATTTAGCAATGGTTTAATTTTTAGATGGTGCAGACACTGCCCATTGACAGTGGGAAAGAGATAAAGCCCAATCTGAATGATTGGTTATGGTATTGTGTGGATAAAAAGCTGTGGAGTGATTGTGCAAATAGGTTACAATATGAGATCTCTGTAGGCCCAAAAAATTTTGGACTATACTTTGCAGGTCAATCAACTCCAACAAGCTCGCAACCATGTATACATTTAAAGAAGTTTTTAAAAAAGCTTAATATTTGCATTTAAAACAGCCTTCAAATTTTAGGTAATTTGTATATCTATCCCTTTCTGTTATATATTTAAAATACTCTAGGAACCTTGTCAGTTGTTTTTATTTGAGTTTTCATAATGTAAATCAAAGTTAAAATCACCTGTCTTTACTTCGTTTTTTACTTTAGATATGTATGGAAGTTGAAGAACAGTTTACTTTAAAAAAATGAAGCAGCAACTTTTATGACTTCATGTCCTACTGAAATAAGATAAGAAACATTTAACGTTGAGAAGTTTGTCATCTTTTGTCATTCTTGACTGAGAAAAACATACTTGTATTACTTTTGTCAAAGACCTCTTAAGTCTTATGATGTCTACATAGTTTAAGTCATAGATTAGTGGCGAAATGATCCATTTTAGTTGCATACCTAAACAAAGCATATCTACTATTCATGAAACATGGTGGCTTTTGGGGTAATCTTTAACCCATGAAGTTAAGGGTATGATGGTAACAATTTTAAGGTATTCCTCAAATCCAAAGATCAACTCTGCTAAAATACATGTGTAGCTGTGCCTTTCATATTAGGAAGAAAATTGTTAGGTTCTATAGTATAAACTTGTACAATCATACATTTGGTAGCATTATATCATCAATCTTTTGCGAGATCTAAAGTCTCATTTCTACTAACCCATTTCATTGTAAGTCCTTCTGATTTGCATCTATTTATCTGCAGTGGAAAAACTTAGATCTGAGCAAATGAGAGCAGCTGGACCAGAGAGCCCCGTTGCTTATGGATGGTGGGGGAAGCCTGAATGTTTACCGCATGCCAAATTTGACTTTCTGTGTGTGAAAGCTCTCCTTTTCTCCTCTCAAGATTCTCAAAATAGAGCTGCTGTTGGTAAGAACTTGTGCTTTGTCAATTACAATGCTCTGTGCCTCATGTTCTTTTAAAGGTTTAGGTCAATATTATCTTTCAAGATACAGTTAACCTGCTGGTTTTTATTTGAAACCAATCCTATCAGGTCCTTGGGCAAGACTGAGTATCCTCACAGCCAAGCTAACAGGGTTATGATGAAGCCATGGAAAGCAGGTGCTGGATGAGTGTTAGGCAATTAACAAGATTTCACTAATGACGAATAGCTCAGGCTGGCCAAGCAGAGACCCCAGTTTATGGGGGCAAGGGTTGGGCAAAATAGTTCAAAATGAGCACTACTTCTGTAGAAGGCAATAATTTATTGCAACCCACTATAGGTATCTTTGCAGACATCAGTCATGACAAGACACAAATCCAGAAAGAAAGTAAATAATGTGAATGGTTGATCCGCGACAGGCAGGCCAGTCTCGCATGGTAGAGATTGTGACATGACATGATATTTGATTGATGTTCATATTTTAGATTTTGTTTGCTTTTCTTGTGCTAAATATTTGCTTGCAGGATCAAGTTTTTATGACTTAAAAATTAAAAAATGCTTACATTTATTTAAATGTAGTTCTGAATATCTATCTCATTTATGAATGTCTTCATAAAGGAATTATTAACAAATTTATCTTACCTTCTTTGGTATGTGTGTCTTTTCAGTTCTGGACATGATGAACCATTTTTCAACTTTTAAAAATTAAATTATTAACCTTCCAAAAGCCAGAATCAAGCGTGAAAAACCAAATGCACAGACTTAGGGAAACAAAATATGAGAAGTAATGTGCTTAAAGGTCTTCCAATATATCAAGAAAAAGAAGTCTAGAAATTTATTACAAAACACAATCAGCCATAGAAGACTGAGTTCACAACTTCTACAAATAAATGGAAATTTTAATTCTAGACAGTTTTAGATTTTGGAGATGTCAAAAGAATGGTGAAGCTTTTAAAAACAGACTTTGTAAAAGAAATAAAAATGTATTGATTAAGCTGCCCCAAATCAAAAGAAATACTGATCAAATGGCAAATTATGGATATTTATTGACTTGCTCCTCTCTAACATCAAAAGCACATATATTCTTGGATGTATTTTTGTTCTTGAACATAAGGAGAGAGGAAAAGAAGCTCAACAAAGTTTGAGAGAGCAATTTAAATAAAATTATCACCCTACAAATAAATGTAACAGTTTTAATACACATAAAGAAAGTTGCTTGAGCCATTCATAACACATTTAGTTTAGATCTACATGACATATTTTTCTTTGGGCAAGACAGTGTTTGCAATCTTGTCGACTTGTTAATAAAATAAAAGGAAAATCAGTTATAATTTTTTCATTTACCTTAGAGAAGATAATATATTTCTATTCCATGGATTTTCAGAATATATCAGAGAAACACTAGCTTGCAGCCCAAGTTGTTGTTAAAATAAAATCTTCTGATATGTGTGAGATGTCAGCTGAATTTTTTTTCTCGTTGATAAAATAGGGGGACGGAATTTGTTTGGAAACAAGTTGTCATCATTAAAAACCTGTCAGTGTAAAGAAAATACATGTTTGTGTAAAGAGAGTTTGATGACCTGTCAGATTGATCAATATTAATTTTATTTTCCTTCCATAGACTTTATGGTAGATTCAGGTAGTGATGTTTCCACTGTGCAAGAGTCCACCTTGGATAGCCTCAACCTGGACCTGATAGGCCCAGTCTATAGCTGTGGAGTGCATGGAGGAAACCACTGTAACCTGTATAGAGCATGCTTAGCTGTGGGAGATGTGGAAATGGAGATTGAGGTATTTATAATTCCAGCCCTTTTTTTGCGTGGTCGACTTTTGCTCTCATAATAAATATTTATACCCAGGTAAATACATCAAAAGACACAATATATACTACTTTCTGGAATAAGGTTTTTGCAAGTAAGAGTGTAAAACGATACACATTTTAAGATTTTGGAATTGATCTCTAAAATGAGGCAATTTATTTTTTTTGTCAAAATATCAAAGTATATGTAATTGAAATGCTCTTTCTCAGGTAAAAGTGGAGGAGACAATGAGGTTTTTTTATTCAACGCTTTTATTTGTTTATGATAAAATTCAGACCTTTGAAAAATCAGCTTATTCGTTTGCCTCACTATTTGCATGATATTTATCTCAAGACTCTATTTTGCTATAAACTGTTTTTAGGTGATGGGAAGCAACTATAATTCCCTTGGTAGCCGTGTTGTGCGTCACTTCAGGCATGTCATAGATGGTCATCGCCATATTTGGTTGACTGGTAACTATCAAGACACCCTGCCAGCTATTTTACCACTGCAGATGCCCCAATCTTCCTCTGTGCAATCAGCAAAGGCCTTGCCTGCCCCTTCTAATACAAAGGATATAATGAAAACCAATACTACACCATCTACTCATAGTTCAAACCATATGTTCACTGTTGCTCTTGAGAACCACAAAGTCTTGCCTGAAAATGCTTCTGTTTCAAATGAATTTAAGTCTGGAGTTAAAGAAGGCGGACCCACGACAGTAAACTCTGATTGTGAAATCAACGTTGTAAGTTATACAAATACTAGTCTTTGTCAAGTGTCTGGCAATGGAGAAGTACTTAATGCTGTATTAAAAGACCCCTCTATAAACTTCAGCCACATGGATTCTGTGTCCAATAATTCCCAAAACGAGTCCGAAAAATCTACTTATGCATTGTCATCATCCAAACCACCCACAGTTCTTGATTCTGCAAAGGATTTAACAAAAAACCCAAACTCACCAATTATTATCGATAAATTACTTAGAGAATCATGTGCCAATGGTAGTACTGACCTTTCAGGTGGAATGTCCATGGTTGCTGAGAAAAAAGATTTAACAGACAACCAAAGAGTTTCTCTGAGTAACGTTCTCCCAGCAAACTTAAGAGATACTGATGATGATGTTGATAATCATTACACACCTTCATGTGATGAAATGATTCCTTCCTCAACTATAAAGGAATCTGAAGATACAAAAAGTTCAGTTTCAATTTTAAAGGATCCAAAGCATTCTGAGCCCCACACAACTCTCAGTGGCTTAACAGATGGATTATATATCTGTAACAAAAAGCAGATAGAGCCACATCTTTTAAATTCAACATTTCAAACAGATAATCATTCTTTTGAGGAAGCAAAATCTATGTTATTTGCAAACAATTTTGTGCATGCAAGTAATGAAGTTGTTTTACTAACTATGGATGACTTGGATGATTCAGACCTGGCTAGTCCGCATAACGTCAACACAAGCTCCAGTAACCAGGACCAGCTTCTGTGTGAAGGAGGGCGAAATGATCCACAAGCTTTTGTTGAAGATCTATTCCATAGCCCGAGGAAGAAATTCAAATTTGATAATTCTTAAACCATTGAAATATTCTTTGTTTACATAAAGCTGTTAGTTGAATGAAGTACATTCCCTGTGATCTGAATTTACGAGTGCAACTCTACTTACTTATCATGGATTAACATGAAAGATATGTGATTTGACTTACAATGATCTTTTTTATTAAGTCATACATGGGAGCATAATGTGTAAGTTATTCTGATTACATGCATAGTCTAGGTAGGGTTTATTATTTTCATTTATAAATATGATTATAAACTATTTCATAATATTGTTGATCTTGATTTGCTTTAGAGCGCTCACATATTTGTTTTGTGCTGTAATATGTTCAGAGAAAATCAACCTGTGATTGCAAGTTTTTCATCAGGAATTGGTTTGTTAGGCATGTTTAGCCACCAAAATTGGTATCTTATGTTGGGGACGGTGTTATCAACTTGCTTCTTTTCAGTTATCAATCTCCATATCAATTGAAACTCTAAGTTGAGTTTTGATTGTTATTCAAACTTCAAGTAGTTTTTTCTGCTGTTACAGGACAAGAACAAAAAAAAAATTGCTGACCTAAAATTAGAAGTAAAATACAATATGTATGGTTTACATGATTTGAACAATGGCTTTTTTGTGGTACGAACATTGATGAGTATATTTAGCAGTAATATTGTAAATCTCAAAACCTGAATGTGAAAGATAGTGATTAATAATATGAGTTAAAATTTTTCTGAGAGCAGGCAATCTGTTTGTAGTAAGATTTGAAGATAATGCATATGCTTTATGTTCCTGATGTTGAATGAAGGCATAAAACATATCAGTATTTCTTTTATTCATTTATTCTGTATGTTGTAAATCAATGAGCAGTAGTTGCCATAAAAATGAGTCTCCTTTTTTCAAATTTTGGAAGGAACATAAGGGAAAGTGTGGGACTGTGTCAGTGATATTTTAATATTTGTGTGGAGATTAACAAATACTTGAGGGACTTCTTGTCGTCAATGATTCTCACAATCAGTTGTATCCTCAAAAATCCATTGTTACATTTTTTGTGTATGTGTGCATGCATTCAGTCTATTTTCTCCTTGGATTTTCAGATCAATTTTTAGCATACAGTCACTAAAGTTTATATGTGAGCTAGCCTCAAAATGCGGACACTTAAGGATGGTTCAACTAGTATGGATGCTAATAAGATTTTCACATATCTTTTAATGCCGAGTTGAATTGGACTTGCAGGTATACAAAAAGCATAATAATTGACCAAGTGTCTGGGTGCAATAGACATCATGTTGGTAAGAATAAAATGTATTTACTTTTAAAGTGATGTGACAATTTTGGAAATGAGTGCAGTTCTCCTTTTTTTCATGTTCTGAGCTGTTCTTTGTTCAGTTATGATTGTCTGTTCATTTTGATTTCATATATTTTAGTTCATGTGTTTTATAAAATTAAAGTCCGTTTTAAAATGACTTAGTCAATTATTATGCTTTTTGTCAACTAAGACTAAGGAACGAAATGAGTACTTGTACCTCCTCAGTTTATATAATGACTTAAGTCTGATGCAAAAAAAAAAGATGAAGAAATTAGACTATCCGAAAGAAATAAAAAAATAATTACAGATTGTCAAATTGTTGAATTATCTGTTTCTATTGTAGATTTCTGATAAAATTCACAATCTAATCATTTTACTCCTTACATTAAGAAGAGAACTTCATTTCATGGAAAAAATAATCGATAATGAAACATGTCACAAAGATCTGTGCAATTTTTTGTAGATACTTTGCATCGATTATTAATGATATGATGGTTTTATTGACCAATTTGACAGTGAATCTAATGTATTGTACTTAAATTGTAGTTTTATAAGGAAAGAACAATGTAGAATGAAGAAAAATAAAGTTAAAAAGTCATTCATCTTCCATAACAAAATATACTGAGATAAGATCTAAGGTTTATTTCTTTTTTTATATTATTGTCAGCATAACTATGGATCACACTCCACAGTTTTATAAAATTCATGATATGTCTTTTTTATTTGTACAATTTTCTTCATTTTTTTTTTTCCATTTTACTTTCAATATATAATGGCATAGAATGTTGAACTTTTACATCTTTTCTGGTAAATATTCGTTTTCTATTACAATCAAATAATATTTAGATTTATCTTTGTTACCATATCAACATATGTCCCCTTTTATCTTGACTCTGCAATTTGATGAAGTGTCGTTATTTGTTTTGTTGTTCTTTTTTTTTTTTTTTGGTGCTAAATAATTTCTTGCAACCTCTCAACCAATGTCAAAACTGCCAATATTTATTGAGATGTAGGTCAGAATATCAATCGCATTTATGAATGTCTTCATAAAGGAATTTTTAACAAATTTATCTTGCCTTCTTTGATGTGTGTGTTTCTCATTTTTCGATGTGTTAAATATTTTTTGTTATTTCTCTCTCTTTTTTTTTTTTTGTAAATCATTAACCCTCTAATTCTTGTGAACAAGTCTGAAAACGCAATTGCACTTACTTAGGGATATAGCATGTGACACTACATGTACTTTAGTCTTCCAATACTTTAAGTAAAAGAAGTATAGAAATTTCGTAAAAACCAAAAAGAGCCATAAAATGTTGACAAAAATGAATGCACAACTTCTGCAAAAGAAAACAAACAAACAAACAAACAAAAACCCTACAAATTATGTAGTTGGAACAGTTTTAGATCATAAAGATGTAAAAAGTATGTTCCAGCTTTTCACAAGAGCACTTGCAATGTATTGATTAAGATCGACCAAGTGGAAACTATTGATTTTTGTCTCTCCTAAATCTAGAGCTTTTATATTCTTTGATACATTTATTTTTGGTTGTTGTCCATAACAAGAGAGGAAGAGCTCATCAGAAACTAAGAAAACAGTTTAAATAACAGACCACTCTACAAAGGAAGTGCAATATTTTCAGAACAAATATAGAAAGTTGTTGGAGACTTTTGGGGTACTTATAGTTTAGGAATACCAAGTTAAATTAAAAGGAAAACCAATTGAAAGTTTATTTACACTTAAATGAAGAGATACATTCCTGCTCAATTCACTAAAATAGACAAAATTAGATCAAACTTTCTGGATGATTCAGTGAAAAAAACCTTCAGTGCATCATTTGACAAAATCCTCTACACATAGTATTATCTCTTCAGGCACTTTTCTAGTCTAATAATGTCATTTATAAAGACCAGAAAGGCTTTTGTCTGAGCAAGCTGTTTATGTTAACTACATGACATTTATGCATATTGTTTTCTGTTTGTCAGAAGTTAGTCTATCCAAAGGCTCATTCTTACCCTAAATCTTTTATAGTTTTAAGAGCTTGAGTTTTTCCAGATTTTGATAGATGTCTTTTCAGTATCTATTAATACTGCTGCATTGTTTTTTTTCTTATTCTGGAGTAAATCTTCTATTTATTTCTTGAGAGATGCACAAGATTAATTCGTGCTACTTAAAGCCTGTTTATCATGGACAGATAACATTACAACATTCTAGGTATTGCATGTCCAGTATTGACAGGTCTTTTTGTCAATTTTCCAAAACACCTTATTAGGTTGTGAACATTTTTTTTTTCATTTTTACTCCTTTTCAGAATATAATTGGGATCATGTCTATCATTCTCAAAAACTGAGTGTTTGGTCTTTACCCCAGTCGTTTTTTGTTGTTTTTTTTTTTAATTAGCCAGCTTTTGGTGTGTGTGTGTGTGTGTGTTAACATAAGTACATGTAATATTTGGTCCCAGGAATTTCCATTTAATTAGTCTTTTGAGAGCATCTGATTGTTTTCAGTAATAAAGCTTTCATTTACTTTAGTATGGTGCCTGTATGTTCAGTGATGTACTATGTGTACCATATCACTGTGTACTTTTCCAGTCTATGTGTATTCTATTTTATTTCAGTGTGTCGAAGTCTAGTCGGTCAATAAATGACTCTCTCTCTCTCTCTGTCTCTCTCTCTCTCTCTCTCTCTCTCTCTCTCTCTCTCTCTCTCTCTCTCTCTCTCTCTCTCTCTCTCTCTCTCTCTCTCTCTCTCTCTCTCTCTCTCTCTCTCTCTCTCTCTCTCTCTCTCTCTCTCTCTCTCTCTCTCTCTCTCTCTCTCTCTCTCTCTCTCTCTCTCTCTCTCTCTCTCTCTCTCTCTCTCTCTCTCTCTCTCTCTCTCTCTCTCTCTCTCTCTCTCCCTTTTTTTGTTCAAATTGTGATTCTCTTCATCACTTTATCTTGTCTTCATAATTTATATCCCCTTTCATCAACTATTATCGTCTTCATTTCCTCCTTCAACTCAAACTAACATGTAAAACTGTCATCTTTAGCTTTTCGTTGCAGATTTCTCTTGCACCTGTATGTTCACTTTTGCTTAAATGGACATAGTTATTGATAAAACAGGCTGGTCTCCCTAACTAAAAGTGATTCTTGGTTTTGGTGAAATTTTATTTGAGCTGATGTAGACAGTTCATCGTTTGTTACTTTTGTCAGCCTCCAGAATTTCTTTCTATCCTTATCTAAGAAACTTTTTTAAATTTAATTATTTAAGTTGTTATATGACAAGCAATGGGTTCAACATTTCTTTACCCTACACTGGTTATTTTTAATGGTTCCCAATGATTGAAACTAATTGCATCAAATTGTTTCTTTTTTTTTTTCAATATCTGCTTTCATCTGGGGAAAAGTAAACAGATATCAAATTTGTATTATAAATTTGATGGCTCTACCTTAGCATTGTTATTTTAAAGTGTAAAAATTCTTGACAACTTTGTCTCTGTTAATCTAGATCATATCTAGATTATTGTTTAGAATCTTAATTTTGGCTTCAGCATATTGAAAGCATTTTCCTGAAAATAAGTTGAATTTGGTGCACCTATTCTAGAGAACTGAACATCTGAACATAAAATACACACAAATGATCATTGAGTGTCCTGACAAGATTTCATTACATCTAAAAATCTGGGCCAATAAACTGATTGTAGGCAAGAAAACAAATACACTTCAAAATTATTCTCCTCATTAAGACTTCGTCTTCTTGGGGAAAGAAATAGGTCATAAATAGATAAACTGCATTCGGCATCAGCAGCATTCACAGTTGAACAAGTAAGTGGCTTGGCAAGAGCAGCCACGTTAGGAAGGTCATCGTCACTGATGCCCAGAAGAAATGAGGGTTCATTGGTGAGACTGACATGTGCTTCTTGATTTCATCTTCTGGAATATTTTGAAGTCCTTTGATAGCAATTGAAGTTACATCTTTTGCTCCTGAAAAGAAAATTAATCTGTTAGGATTGAAGAACTGGATATCCTTCAGATCCTGGATCCAGGCTGTCCTTCAGGAGTCAAGTATTTCTCTAGCTTTGTCTCTGCCCAAACAAGTCTTGAAGCTCTACTTTTTCAGCATAAGTGAAGTCGTCCAGGTAGAATTGGGAGCATTCTCTTTGGGATATGCATCCGCCATAAAAACGACTTTGCAAGTCCTCCAATATTGGCCATGACTTACCTTGCACCGGAACGCACTTTTGTCTCCAAAGCACAATCAAGTTGAAATGACTCTCTTGTCTTGTTTGGTGCAGGGGGCATACATTGAATTAACCAATTATGGCACGTCGCCTCGCAAAATACTATTTTCAGTTGCTTCAATTTTTGTTTTGTTTTTGTTTTTTTTTTGGGTTTTTTTTTTTGTTGGTTTTCTATAAAGTCGCAAGATATTGCAGAAAATCACAAAAAAATTGCAATTTCTTGTGGTTCGCAATTTCCTGGGGGTCCAGTCAAATGAAAGTAGGACCAGTGGTCAATCGAAATGAGTCTCCATGACCATCTCCACATGAATAATATCTCTGCGCAGCGGGTACCTCGCTTTTGACCAATGAGCAAAAGAAGCAAAACTCTCCCTCGAACGGAGTTCAATGACATATTTCTTTAAAACCATGATAATTATGGATGAAACATGGACTTACAATTTTGATCCACAGCAAAAAAAATGTTGTCCATGCAATGGAAAACCCTTTCTCCTTCACGAAAGAAGGCAAAGGTGACACCATCAAGTAGAAGGTCATATTTTTTTCTCTCTCTGGGATTGTCAAGGTATAATTATGACTGACTTCCTGGGTAAACCGTCAAAGGGGACTATTACTGCTAATAGATGCTAATATTAGTTATAATAATTATTGAGAAATAATTCGTGGGATACTCTGTAATGGGGCCTTTCTACTACATGTATATGATAATACCACTGCGCACAGAGCACAACAAGCAGTTCAGACAGCAGGATAGTGCGGTTTTTGGAATCTCACCACATCCAGCTTATTCACCAAACTTTGCCCCATCAGACTGTTCTGTTCACTAATCTATTTAAAACATACAAAAGACGCCGTTTCCATGACAACGCGGACGCCATTGAAGCTGTTGAAGACTAGTTGGAAGCCCACTCTGGGTCATTTTACTGTCAAGGACTTTCCCAGGTCAAAGATAGGTGGTAGAATTTTTAATTCTGCGTGGTGAATATGTAGAGAAATCAAGGTATGTGTGCCAAATTATAAAGCTCTATCTTTATTGCTTCATATCTACACCAAAAGATTTTTTACCCCCTACCCCCGCCTCTCAAGTATTCGATATTAATTTTGTAAACTCCTTGAATCACCAGAAACCATTTTATACCAATAACTAGGTGAGATAGATAAATGTAGATAGATAAATAGATAGATAGATAGATAAATAGAGAGAGAGAGAGAGAGAGTCAGCCAGGCAGACAAATAGACAGATAGACAGACAGGCAGTCAAACAGACAGATAGACAGACAGAGAGGGGTGGATAGGTGATTTATATTGATTGAAACTTGAAGCTCATATCAGACAAGTGAAGTTAAAAAAAAAAAAAGAACGGGAAAGAAGCAGCAGCAAACATAGTTGCAGTATGTATCACTGTTTCGAATTAGCAGTGAAAGACGCAAGCATATTATGCGAAATTTTGCCCTAAGATCACAAGCTTTGAATGATAAAGTTAATACATCTGGGCCAGTTAGCCCAATGTCCACATAATGATTTAGGCCATCCAGAACGGATTGGACATACATTGCCCGGTTCATCTCTGCATAAAATGTACAGATTTTGTGCCACGGAAAAATGTGTAAACGGTTTGAAGATAATTCCTTTTTGTCACAAAGACAACTTAATGATTCAGTATGCACCTATGCCACTAACGGCCGCCCTGTTGTGTATTACAGCCATGACATTTTTTCCACTACCTCTTGAGGTAAAACCGACTCCTCGTCTGCAACGATTTGTTTACAAACATGGCGCTTCATTTGACAGGCACCGGCTTGTCTATGACTATGGGGTCTAGCTTAGCTTTATATTTTTAGCTATTTTTTTTTTACATTCACCCAGACTTATAACTGCAAGTTTTAACGGTTAAGAAAACCGGGAGATGTTTGATTTGTATCAATAATTTCCACATGTCGCATTTTCGGAAAGATGTTGATTTCAACGGGCTCTTTAGAAAGCTAGGTAAGCGAGCGATTTTCATTAGCCTATAGAATTAGGCCCAGACAAAATATAGATCTAGATCTAGATTTCTTAGATAGTAACTGTATATTGTGTGTTTAATAATGTAATCTTAACTAATGATAATTTTCTTTCTTTCTGTGAACACTGATCGGTGTTTTACAAGTTACTGGAGGCCCTACTCCTAGTTAAAATAGCGAAGTTCTGGCTTAAGTTGTAAAGAGTAATTTAAAATCTTGTACCTAATAGTGTGACTAAAATTCTGGTTGTGAAAGATGTATAATAAAAAATATTTTAGTAAATATTACAACACGGAAAGGTTTATTGTGGAGCTTAAAAGAATAAATCATGAATAATTTATTTTAAAAAATGATTTTAATGAAAGAAATAATCATAATGGCTTTAGATTTACTGCAAAGTGTTGAACGTGATCTAGATTCTAGAGCAACCATTCATGATTCAACTTCTGAAATGACATTGAAGCATTCATTGAAGGAATGAAGTTTGAGTCAAACAAAAAGTCAAAGTAAAGTGAGAGACTGTGTCTATTATCTAATTGAACAAGATATCTAAGTCTAAAAGAACTTACAAGTAACTAAACAATTCATATGTAGTTGTATAATCTAGGCTTGTTTGTAGATCTTTAAATGAACCAAAAAATAGCCTTTAATTACTCTATGGCAATGACTGTTTTGTTGAAATGATTCTTAACTTAGGTGATATGTACTGGGCGAAATGATCATTTTAGCCTTGATCTCTAATGGCCTTCAGGAGCTATGGGACAACAACTATACATCGAAATTCCTCTGCATAGCTCAGTTTGGTGATAAGGTTTTTTGTTGGCCAATCTTACATGAAGCTGCTTAGAGGCTTGTTTAGAAAAGTTATCATGAATTTTATTTAATAATTATTACTAATACTAGGGAAGCTTTAGTTCAATGAGGCTGCAGGGATCAATATAGCAAGCATCAAGAGTTGACTTTATATCACTTGATGATATGGTTATAGGGAGTGGCTGGCAAGTAGATTGTGACTACAAAAGTCCCTTAAACTATCATGCAAATAATCTTGAAAGTCTTATGTGTTTATCATTTTATTGTAATACCTATGAAACTGGTTTATGTACCTCTCCAGGGCATTCATTGGAGGAAATAAGGGTGCGGGCATTGGAGAGCATTCAGTCCAAGCTGGACCATATGCTCATCTGTGATGCTGACTTGGTTCAGGAGAAGTTGCTCTACATCAGGCTGTTAGAGTGGTTCAATATTCCCAAATGCTCACACAAAGCGCAGATTTTAGCTCTGATCAGTAGACTTTCTCAGGTAGGTTAATACAAAATCAGCAATTCTCTAACTTATCTTCTTTGAAATCAACTACTAAGATCATCTTATATGATAAATACAAAATTAATTTGAGATATATGTAAGAAAGACAAACAGACTATGTTTTGTGTTTAAAGGGAAGGGAGTTGAATCTTTCTTATTAAGCTTTTCTTTTTCTGAGGGCTCAACTGTTTATGTATTTCATTGCTTTGTACTTCGTATGTCTGTTAAGATAACTTACTTTTTGTAAATGTGTTTCCCTTTGATTTTCGTATCCCCCTGACCATAGCACAGCGTTGGTGCCCAGCTGCTGCATAGTATTGGTGCCATAGAGTTCCTTTCTCAGCTTCGATGTGACATTGAACCATGTCATAGACCTGCCATTGATCACATTCTGGAACGAATCATGTGTCTGCCAGATGATGATTCTCAAGGACATGCACCAGAATGTATCTACCACAGACCTTCAGACAGTGGTGGGTGCTCTGTACAGTATACATTTATGTATTCAGTTGTACCTTTTAATTTCTTCAGGCTTCACATATTTTCCTAAAATTTCGTATAAGGTTAGATCTATATTGATTTCCTCAGTAGGAATTTCTTTACCTGAGTTTTTCACACTTTTTTTTATGGAAACAGCAAAGCAAGTCATAGCTAATTCAAAAGTGAAAAGATGTAAGTTACATTCCATATCATAATGGGCCTTTTTTGATGTAAGTTTTTTTTCATTGTATGGCATAAGCCAACTTTTGTTGAAATGGCATTTTAGAACTTTGGGGATCAATTATCAGGTATTGCATGGATTTTTTACCTCCAATCTCCTCCATCATTACCTTTGAGCTATTGGTTTTTTTTTTCTTTTCTTTTTCAATTTTTATTTTTAAGCTGTGTGGGGAGCAAGCATGTCTTCAGCTCAGGATGGCTCCAGGTCACATATTTCTGAACCTAGTGCAGCAGCAGCCTCAATAAGCCATCTTGGACGAAGCAGTAATGTGGATAAGCTAGGACGGTATTTCCAAAATGGACCTGCTTATTTTGCAGCATCTCTAAGACAGGATCCTGATAGCGGTGATTCACCAAATTTAGGCAGAACACATGACGCTCAACACCATGTGCCTGCTGAGAATTTCTTTCTTACACCAATGGAAGGTAAATAGTAATTTGTATTTTGTCATGCAGTATTTTACTTCATTTCAATACATTTGTAGGTTTTGTAGCAATCTATAATGATCAATGCTCCAGGAAAAATGACTAATTGGGCCATAGTCCATTAATATCCCTTGGTATGGACCACCAAAATGAAAAAGTGTTGTTAACAGTTACTTAAATGGCTTCATTTTGCATATGCTTCCCCCATGTTTAGACCTTTTCTGATCATTAAGTTCAAATAACAATGAGATTCAGATTCCTTAAATGGGACATTCATTATGTTACCAATATTTATATAAGCTGTTGATTCCCCAACTCTGTGACTCCAATTTTTTCCCACACAATTTTTTTTTCTTTTCTTTTTTTAAAGCTTATGAATGCTTCAGATTTTAAAATCCCTTTTTTGTGTTGCTAGGCTAATTTATATCCTTCTTTTTATTCTACATGAAAATACTTATAAATACAAACAGGTTGAGGTAAAAAGGTACTAAAAATGAAGTTTTAAATCTGTAGTTTTACATTAATATTTCTGTTAAATACTTATAACTTTATCTTGTTTGAATTAGATCTATCATGTTTGCTGAATCTTGATCTAGATGCACTCTTAAAATAAGTGTCATTCGGATTATCATAGATTATTTTATGGCTTCATGTTCTATAAATTGCATGTTTTGTAATGTTGCAAAAGTTAAAGGTGAAATGCAGAACCTAATAATAACAACAAAAACCCAACTGCATTGAAGCATAGGAATAAAAAAAAAGTAAAGTAATATATTTTTCTGCAGAAAAAAACTTTAAGCAGCATTTTAAACAGAAAGAAGCATTTTGTGTTACCATAGTCTACCCCATCACTATCTCTTGAAGCAATGTGTCAAACTTGTAATCTACATAATTTATGCATTTTGTTTATTTCCAGCAGCTGAATTTCAAATTGTCAGGGGTTTGAGTGGGGTTCTAGGGGGAGAGCATTGATACTACGCCTTCTTAATTTGACAGCTTTATATTAGTCTCAGTAAAATTCCAGACTGGGGAGCATCCAGTGCATTATCCCACAAATGAAACCAACATACTAGTCATTTTTACAAATTCTCTATTTGCTTAGCCCAACCCTTTCTCTTTCCAGCTGTGGTTCTTAAAAAAGAAAGCTAAGAATCTCATGAATGTCAAATATATATTTTGTATATCAAGCTCTTACAAACAATCATTCAAAAACAAAATTGGAGGTGCCAAGCATTTTTTTCAGCTTTTTTATTAAAACAGAAAAACTGTAACATTTTATGTTAATTTAAATGATGGATAGAAAAGCCGCAGGAAAAAAATGATAAACAAAAGGTCAAAATGGCTTAATTAAAAAAATAGCATTTGAGTATTAAAAGCTATAAGGGACCAAAATGTGTAGAAAAAGAGGATTAATACTCCCACACAGGACTTTTATTGATGATAACCTTTATCAAAATCTTTACAAATCATAATTTAAACTTGCTCAACACTGCCTCTTATCTATAAAAATGCTCCCGTGTCACTGGCCCCTTTTAGGTAAATTAAAAAAAAATATATTTAAAAAGTTATGGATGTAAAAACGTAGAATTTGCTGTAATAATATATATATATATATATATCTAAGATACAAAGGTAATACGTTTTTAAATGAAATATGGATTAGTTCTTTTTTTATGAATTTTCAAATGATACACCCATTTTGAAAACAAAAAACAAAAAAAATCCCCACACTGTAACAATTCTTATACACATAGTTTAGATGAAAAAAGAAGAGAAAAGAGAATATACTCATTCAGACTTTTTATTTATTACAAAAGTCAGACAACAAAAAGGAGGGGTTGGAAAATCCGATCACAATATTTTTACACATTCAGATTTAAATCTAGTCTATAAGCCTAGATCTAGATCTACAAATCTAGATTTAGTTCTAACTTTTTTCAACAGCCAAACAAAGACTTATTTAGACCTAAATATGCAACCAAGTAAATATGAAAAGTAGAGAGGTTGCCCTTCCCTATAAAGTTGATTTGGACTTCTAAATGTTGGTTTGGAGAGTAAATTAGACATGCAAAGTTAAAACCATGCATTCTTGGTTGTTGTATGCAACATAAGTAATAGGGCAACCGTGTATGCTCAGTATCCTTGCTGAGTGAGTTAATTGCCTTGGCATCTCCATATAAGATTCCTCACAAAACTTTAGGCTAGCAAAACATTTTTGTATTGCAGATTGTTTAGAAATCATAAGTTGAGTAAAGTGTTGCTTGGTCATCAATAGAGCAGGCTTCTGGAATATTGAAGAACAAAATTTAAAGTCCAAAACTTCACAATTAAATAGTGTCTAATGTTACAAAATTTTCAACAGTGTTTTAGTGTTATATCCCAATCAAAACATGTCTCATTTTGTTTTTGACACATATTTGAGAACTCTGATACTGTATTTAATGTATTTCAAATACTTTTATTTTCTTTTATAGAATTTAGTGGAAGTCTATTTAGACTATCCATGTTTCCGTGGTTGCCATTGACTCAAACAGACCAGCAAGTCATTGCATCAACCAATGGGTAATGGGAGGCTTTATTTCTCAATTCTTTAAAGTTAAAGTATTATATTGCTTTTAGCAATTTTATGCATTTGACATTTTTTTACATTTATTGAAAATGTTATTACGTTATGGTCCATTTGCTCACACTTTTATGACTAGAAATTGGTACGTCATGCTGTGCGCTTTTTTATGTAGCTATCTTACTGAATTATTTGGTTTTAGACCATCATAGATTTTGATGTAGGGCAATACATTACATTGTACTTTTGAATTACATTTATAATTTCTTAACCATTCTCAATATTTGCCTATTGTAACAAGTAAATTTGAGTCCTTCATAACAGCAAAAGGCAAGTTAGTTTCTTTACTGTATTACTTTTGTATTTATATTCTCTTGCAAATTGCCTTCACATGCCATAATGTTCAATGGTTTTCTGTTTCAGTTCTCTGCAATCAAAGGATCACAGTTTGTTAATTGGCTCCTGTGAATTCTTGGCAGATGTTGTCTTTCAAGACTTTCCAGCCGAAATATTTTTGCAGAGGCCTGAGATTTTAAAGGTAAGAGGGTCTGCTTTTTGTCACCTTTATTTGTAGGATAGATTTTATAAGTTAGCTTGCCATCTATTATGATTTCATATCTGAAGCTGAAGTCCATTATTTATTATAAGCATGTTGCAAAAATTAACTTTTACATGTAACACTTACTTTATTTTTATGTCCTTCAAGGTATCACTTTTGTTTTAATAAATAATGTATACCTTTTTTATTATGTTGCCAGAATCCACGTATATTTTATGAATGATTGGGTAGAAAATTATTAGATTCAATTGCTTGCTTCATAAAAGGCCACACTACTCAGCTTAGTTAAGAAGTCATAGGGACTTTTTAACTACGTTTATTAACATCTAGAAGTTTGTGGAGCTTTTTGCTGTGGAATATCCTGTTTCTTTGTATCCACCTTTGTGCATTAATATTCCTTTAGGTCCCTTTGAATGGCTTAGGTCCCTAAGTGCAGGCACTTCTGAGTGATGTGTTAGCAAAGCCTTAAAGCAAAGCTCAGCAAAACTCGTTTTAAAATTGTTTTCCCTTTTCATGTGAGAATGAAGATAATTTGAACTGATTGATCAAACTCCAACTTTTTTTTTGGTGTAAATCCCAACCTATTTAAGTTTTGGCCGAGATTTATCATGAATTATGAAAAACCAGTTATTGAAATATAGATAGTAATGAATTCATGGACTTGATTGCAAAAAAAACAATTCTAATTGTGTTTTGACTGGCATATACATTTTGAATATTACAGAATTTTTTTCTGCTTTTTTTTTTACCAGAGTTTGTTATCCCTAGTATCTATGCCCAACCCCACTGATCACCCTGTCGTAGTTCAGGCATGTAAGACTCTCACAGTTTTCATTAGATGCCTCCAGGTTCGAATCAGGTACTTCCAAGACCCAGCCTTGTATACTTCCAAGCAGGGTAAGATTATATTTAAGTTTGGCAGTTTGAGCATTCTGGTATTGTAGGCCTGTACCTAGAATTTTGTTAGCTACATGAATTTGAATTCTTATTTTTTTGCTAGTACATTGAAAGGTCTTTAACTTTTCTTCAAGGTAGGTACTGAAACTTTAAAACTTCCATTTTAAGAAAAAAAAAGTAGGGGAGGAGTGGGGGGGGAGGGGGGCATTCAACTGCCTAAGACTTTAGAGAAACATAAATGTAATTTTTATAAAACTCTTGGGCAGGCATGCAATTCACATAAAACTCATCTGATGTAAGGAGATACATCTATTCCTTCACTATTACATCCTCAAAGTTTGCAGAAGGCGATAGCTCTATGACTAAGAAAAGATCTGAGGCATGAGATATTTGAATCTGTATTGATCTAGATGTATTTGTGAAGGGGACTTGCTTCAGTCTTTAACTGTTGGTCTTGTCAACAAGAAACTCATGATTCATTGGAGGTGAATGTTTTGAGCATAACAACATCAAGATGCAACATGTAGGACCCAGCCTTAATATGTGTTCTTAGGATCTAAAAATATCACTTCAAAGCACTCTTTTTTAAACATATACTGAAAAGCCTGGTGTTTTTTTGTTTTTTTTTAAATGTGGCGATCACAGATTTCAACTCAACGTCTCCAAGCTCAATGGCTTCGACTCTAAATTCCGGCCCTCCCTCATCTTGCTACTCTGCACAACAAGTTCTTAACCCCACCACTCTAGTGAGAGGAGGAAATGGAGTCTTCAGCGATCACAGAGATAGAGGAGATGGGAAAGATGGTGATAGCTCCTCATCTGCTAGCAGGTTAATGAAGCCTTTATCATATTTTATTCGCGGAAGAAAAAAAAAGGATTGTTACTTTGAAAACATAGTCTCACCAAATAAATCACAGGCACAACATTATTTGAAAAAGCACTATGTACAGATTCTGCTCTGTTAAGCTGTATAAAAAAAAACAAAACATTAATAAAGTTTCAAATGTGTCGGATGTTTGAAATTACATTTTTTTTCTAAAAAATATATGAAATTTTTTGTACTCCCTAAATCGTGATTTGGGAATAAACTGACTTGTTGACAAGCTGTTATGTACAGATATTTAAGTTTGGAAAATCACTTATCATATTGTGTGCAGAAATTCTAGTGTGGGATTGGAACCGGATCCAAACAATGGTGCTGCTCATGACCACCTGAATGTGCTGGATATGGATGCAGCACAACCACAACATCAGCAGCTTTCCTTGCCTCAGCTGTTGGTAGCTGTTCTGCAGAGAGCTCTGCCTCGCTTGCGCACAGCACAGCTTCAGCTGGGTACAGCTGTGTTGGAGCTCACACATGAGGTCCTTGCAGTCCTTAGATGTGTGCTTGATCAGGAGCTGTGGACAGACACCAGAGATGCTGCAAGAGAAGTGGTTAGTATTGATGTATACTGTGATATTTTTTTTGCTTCCTCTTTCCTTCTCCATCTGCTCCTCTCCTTGCTTTTGCTCTATTGATGTTCTTTTTTTCCCTCTCACTCACCTTGAGGATATATGCAATATGCACAATGCATGGTATCTCCATACTATTTCAATTTTTGAATTGAGATGTATTTTGATGTATTGAGGAATTATGTTTCATCTGCATAATAATAACTTTAAAGACTTTTTTTGTTTGTAATATTCCATTGAAGCCCTTACTCAGCCTTAACATTCTCTTCAAAAGAAAATTCATTTTTCATGCCTTCTGCCAAAAAGAACTAAATTGGGGTAGATGTATCAAATTTTATAGATCTTATATTACAGAGGCTTTGGTTAAGGTGTAAGTAAATATTGCTCATAAATTATGAAAAGATACAGCGATTACAATATCCATTTTCTTTAGAGAAGTGCAAGCCAAAAAAGTCTCAGGTTTTGTGATGCAGATGAAAGTTTTGAAAATCAAAAGATTTTTCATTAAAAGGTCAATTTTCTGTATGAACACTGATTTTAAACAGTTTTTATTATTGATTATTATTAATCTTCTATATTATATTCTTTTGACAAAAGATAATTACACTTTATTTTTAGGTTGACAGATTGTCTGATTGTCTGGACTGCATAGGAGATCTCTTGAGCTTCCACCATCAGGACCAGCACAATAGCTCTCCACTGGATCCAGAGCTAGGGGAGTTGTCGAATCATCGAATCCTTTACATGGGCGTTGCAGCCACTCTCACAAGATTTCTCATTATGATACCACTTGACAAAGTACTATTTAACTTTGTACAATTGTGGTTTTGGCAACAGCATCTTACCTTATTACTGAGATATGCATAATTTGCACCTTGTCAAACAATGAAATATAATACTTATCTTAGCTTCTGAATGTTCAAAGCTTCCTGACATTGTTGATATTAAATGATATTTATTCATATTTCACAAGCCTTTGTAATCAAATACCAAAACTAATGAAATCATTCAGAAATTGATCTAAATTGTTGCAAAAATTTTGTAGCATCTTGACAGCCATTTTCCTCACAACGTATTAAGAGCAAATGAAAGATTTAAAGGAAATTCTGTTATCTCATTAAATTGTCCATAAAAGAAAATAAAACTTTCTTATACTTCATTGTTTTAATCCACTTGGAAATATGGAAAGACAAATGTGTAGCAACGTCAGTGAATGAGACGTTTTGTGGCAAAGAAAATTTTGTGTAAATGCAATTTTTCTAAGGAAAGCTTGAAATTTCAGAAGTAAAAGCAATTTAAATAGCAAGGATTTCAAGTCTTCTTGAGGAAAATTGTGTTTTCTCAAGTAGTTGTCTGTGGCAAAATGTCTCACTTTGCGGCATCACTACACAAATATTGTATTGTGTTCAGCTTGATCTATTTAGACAACACTCACTATTTCTTACCCTCAAGGCTAACTTATTTTGTTTTGAGAATTTTTTTCAGAACCAACATTTATATAAAATTACAAATTTTGTTCAGTCATAAAAAATTTTTCTTTTCCCAGATGGCTGCAGTCTTACCAGAATTGCTGAGGTCTAGACTGCCATCCCTTATTTTTGATCAGCCGCTGGCTGTAGCCCACCCTCAATGTCGTACTCTGTGTCTAGCAATCTGTCAGAGCCTGGGTTTGTCTTCTTCAGCAGATTTTCAACTATCTTTAGACATGTGTCGCTCACTCACAAAGACTTGTGCCTTTTGTTTGCAGGCTGAGGACGAGGTGAATTTACTTGACGTAGTTTAATCATTTTTTTATTTCTTGTGCGCACAAACTTGCAAGGCTGTGTTACATATGGTTACTTGCTTTGGTATTTTTAGTAAAAAAGAACTAGCTTCTTTTTCATTTTATATTTGTTTTGAAAGAAATACTTTGAGCAAAGGTGTAAAATTATATAAATTGAAAGCAGTGATGTATAAAAAAAAAAGGCTCTTGAGGGACACATTTATCATTATAGCTTGGTATATACTCTTCTTTTGTCTGAATTCAACTTGACTCAGCTTGTGGCTTGGTCATCGCTTCTGATTTTTTACCTCATCATCTGCAATCTAGCACCCTCAAGCCTGATTAAGCTTGATCTTATCTGTAAACTGATCTTTGACAAGTGGCAATCTTGACTAGACTTTCAGGGTAATTTTTTTTTAATTGTACAAAATTTGTCCTTGCTCTTTAAAAAAGCCAAGAGATTTATGCATCTTTTTTCATCCCCATATGCTTAATTATTAACTTGAGAGCATCCTTTGACATTGCCTAAAAGTATTGCCTGTAGGAATAAAAATAAGCAACTGCAAACCCATCAGCCACATCACTGGATTTATTCACTTAAACACAAATTGTAGCCTTAGAAAGACAGTGCTTTAAAATTGTGTGCTTTATCACTATCAAAGGCTTCATGCACGGGCATCTAGTATTTGAATGTGACTATTGTTGCAATTGTTGGTACTGACTTGATTATCTTTTGCCATAGGCATTATTGCTGTTATCACATTGCTATATGATGTTAATAATTAAGCATATGGGGATGAAAAAAGATGCATAAATCTCTTGGCTTTTTTAAAGAGCAAGGACAAATTTTGTACAATGAAAAAAAAATTACCCTGAAAGTCTAGTCAAGATTGCCACTTGTCAAAGATCAGTTTACAAAATATGTAGCAATTTGGTCAGTTTTCACATTTAAAAAAATGCTTCATTTTGTAAAGGCATTAAAAATGTTCATACAAAACTCTTATAGTTTAGAGGAAATCAACACAGATCTAAGATCCACTATATTTTCTGTGGCTTATCTCACACTTAGTCCAAATGATTCGCATGTCATAAATGTGACATAAGATATTGTTGCTCAGAGCAATGTATGTCCTTTAGCTTTTATAGGTGAAGCTTTCATGAAATTATAATAACCCTGTGAAAAGGTATGTTAATTTTTCTTTGTTCTTTTGAATTATAATATGGAAAAAGTCATTTATATGCTTACAAATGTTTTTAACTTCTCAACTTAAAACTGTTGTATATAACCTATTCGGACTGATTTGCTGGAAGATAAAACTTTGTGGATTTATCTTGCTTACTTTACAGCTTTTGTTCCAATCAAGCTGAAAGGATGGCATTTGACCAATATAGCAATAGTTTATGATCACTTTATGCTCTGATTAAATGATACACATAGTTGGTTTAATGGTGTTAATTAATGGTAAAAATTTAACATAGATAATATTTATCACTGATTGTACAGAAAGTCAGTGTTAAGCACTTGGCGGCCCTTGCTGAGGATGCTTTGCCAAGCTTAGGTTATCACCTCTACCTGCCATTTGTATCCAAGTTTGTCAACTTTACATCTATCATGTAAGTTGTATAGCCCTGTCTTGTATATATTTATGCTGAGATTGTTTGAAATGTTTTGTTATGCACTGTTTTGTAATTATTTTTTTTTATAGTTGAGAGGATTTTAATCTTATTCTCTACAATACAATAGCAAATCAAAATATAAATTTTGATCTGTGCCTTCAGAAAAGATTTGAGAAATTTATTAATACAAGCGTACATGCTTTTTGAACAGTTCTTGCGAAGATACTATTTTACCTTATGAATAACCATTTTTTTTCTGCAATTTATGCTACTTTTAACTGGCTGTTTGCGTAATGAATATGCATATATATATGTACTTTCAAATATAAATGCATTCATTGTCTATTAATTTTTTTCTGAAATATATTTGTAGCCTGGTTTCTTTAATCTACAGATGCAGCAAAAGAAAATCTGATAAAGTCACCATAGATCATTGCACATGTATGCTTCTTAAATTAATGGCTTTTCCCATTGAGAGCATCAGAGAAACATGTCACACAGCTTTGCTTGATACTGTACAGGTATTATTTTTTGCAAACATATCACACAGCGAAGAATCTTTTTTAAAACTATCAACTAATTATGTGTAAGCCAAGCTCTAAGCACTTCAAGAAGTGGTTTTTGTTAAAGTTGAATAAGCCCTTGAAAATTTATGAAAATTCTCTTTTCTGTCAAATGGTATGTGCACACATTCAAACTTGATTTAAACATGCTTATTATTTGACCTCAAAGAAGAGTGCTTTATCAATTAATTTTATGCAAAAAAATGACAACTTTGTCAATATTGAGGTCATGTTTAAATATTTCCATGAAATTTTTGCACAGCACTTTATATGTTAGGAGTTTTTAGGTTTATCAGATCACCCCATTTTAATTTCTGCTTTTTACAAAAAAGAGCTATTTTTTTTTTAATCTCAGATCATATGGTAAAGACATTTCACCGGGATATGTCGTATAAGACCTACATGTATGTATTCTTCAAAGTTTTTTTTTTCTGCTTTAAGTCATAGGAAGGGGAAAAAAACATGATTCAACTTTTTCACAAATTAAAAAAAAAAAGATTAATGAATATCTCTTTCCTGCAGCAAAGCTTGCAAACAACGCATGCCTCTTCCGTGAAACCAAAGGAGTGTTTGAAGAGTAAATTTATCATGAATGCAGATGTTCTATATCAACTAGCTGTTTTTGGTCTGGCTGATTCAAGTGCAAAGGTAAAGACTCCCAAAATGATTGAACGTTTGTTAACTTTCTTTGCCAAGAGGGCTATTTTTAGACTGTGGAGAACAGCAAGTAGATAGACAGAGGTAAAAGAAAAGATAAAAATAAAAAAACGAAATAGGCTCCACTAGGGCAACCCAATAAATCTTTAGGGCATTAATTGCAAAGAAATATTAATTTATCAGTGGAATTTGCACTTTTTTAAAATTTTTGGTCAATACTATTTTTGGGGGCTTATTGCCTAAGGCTTATAAAAGCTGGTGGCCTGGCAAGTAGAGCCCAATAGTTGTAGCAGTAAAGCTTTGTCGCTCGTAAACTTTCTCTTTCCTCTTGTCCAGGTGCGCAATACTAGTAGTGACTGTCTGCACCATTTGCTTCAGTCACAAATGCTTATGTCAGAGGGTCTGTGGCAAGAACTCATGCTGGCTTTGACTAAAGCTCTCCCAGTACTGCAGGTATGACTTGTTTTTTTTTTATTAATTTATTTATTTACTATTTGGGAGGATTGGGTAGAGGGGGATGATATGTATTGACCTAAAGCTTCATTAAGTCATTCATTTTTTTCTTTTTATACATTGTCAAGCTTGTATATTGATGTGATTTTTCTGCTCACAGAGAAAAATGATTTTGCTAGTAAATACAGAAAACTATGTGATCACAAGCATGATCAAAATCAGAAATAGGAAGGCTGTCTTCTCAAAACAAATCAAATTTAGAGTTTTGAAGACTAACAACTCATTACTAGCTATATCTTCAAAATTTTAGAACCACTTGACCTGCTGTTTTTCTCTATCAGTCTTACACAGATGAGAGTACCCCTCTTGGTCGACGACTGTGGTCACTCCTAGATCCCACTACTAGTAGTCACAATCTTTCTTTACTTGATAAGCTGCGTGGAAGCCTCCGTCTGATGTATCTTGCAGATAGGAAGTGAGCTGTTTTTTTTCTTCTGAAATTTAAAGTTTTGTCTTGTTTCCATTTTTTTCTTTTCTTTTTTTTTGGTTGAAAATCCCTGTTCATTTTCCTAAAGGAACTTTATTTACTTTGGAAACTTGACTTATAATTTCACTCAACTTTTAATTCTCCTGTATCTCCTGTATGTTTCTTCAGATATCATTGAAAACATGATATCTGCACTCTTGAATTGAAATATTTATGTTTGTCATGCTATATTGGTGTGATATTAGAGATTAAATTTTATCTCATTTTTAAGATTTGAAAAATGTATAAAATTGTGATGCCTGATATGAAAATGAAATGTATGATATATACATATATTCATGTTTGTTCGATCATTTAACTTTAATCTCAGGGTAAGAGCTAATGCAGCCAAGCATCTGAGATGGTTTTTGTGCAACGAGCAAGGCAGTGTGACTAAACTGCCTTTATCAACTGGCCTTGATCTGGGAGACCTTTGCAACCTTTTGATACCAAACTCAACAAGTCAGCTAGAGGAAGACTCTAGCCGTTCAGTATTCACGGTGGGCTGGCATTTAAACAACTTAAATTATTCCTTGTAGTCCTCAGCTTTATGAGTGAGAATGGATAGGTAGTTGAGAGTCATACCTGGAATGAAAAAAATCTTGAATAACAACGAATTTTGGATGCAAAATTGGTCACATCTGGATAGGAACAATAAAAAAATAAAAGTAACTCAAATACCTTCTTCAGGTATTTTTACATGAATTTTCTATCAAAGCAGTTCAACTGCCATGCTATCAAATAGGTATGTGAATTCACAAACAAATGATGATCTGAAAAATTATGCAGAACAAAACAAAGATAGCAGGTATTTTGTGTGTGTATGTGTGTGTGTCACAGTAAAAGTTCTTTTAAGATATTTCAACTAATTAAAGTGCATCAACCTTTTTTTCACTATTAATCATTGTTAGCAATGATTAATGGTGGTGAAATTTGCATTTATCATTCATTCAAGTAAGTGTCCCATTATTTCTGTGTAGTTTCAGTTAATTTTATAGCAAATTAAGACCTCAAAGCAGAAAATGTTATCAGTATCAATTGTTTCTACAGATCAACATAACTGTAAACTCTGAAATTACGGAGGACAGAATTTCTTCTTTTAGTGGACACATTTTTCTAACTTAGTCTTGATTCAGGAGGTGAAATATAATAATATTCAACTCATATGAGTGAGCAACTTAATGATCATTAGGTTAAGATAAAATATTTATTTCAATTTGTGTAAAAAAATGAAGTGATGAAACCAAATACTTTGTACGGTTCCATTTTATTACAGGAGGAAGGAATGATGCAAGTTTTTGACATATTTACCTCCAATCCAGTTGATCCTGGGGTAAAAAAATCAGCAGGAGACCAGTTGGCAACAATGTTGAGAGGTCAGTTATTGTTTAGAAATTAAAAGGTTGTTTTTGGTTCCATGGTTGCTCTACAATTTATTCTGTAGTGGTTTTCAAATTGACACAGACTGTGAAGTATAAGAGAGAGGAGGTACGTACCTTTGGGTTACTTATTGCTCTTTCTTGATATAGTCATTGCTTTCATTTTCATTTCTATTGGGTGTTCCTGATCCCAAAAGTTTAGATGGATAAAGTTTTAGGGTACTTTTAATACACTTAATTTTGACCCCCAGAAATAAATCATGCAGGAACTTTGCAAAGCATTATAGTCCATGCTATTAGCATATATATATATATATATATATATAGAAAGAAAGAGAGAGAGAGAGAGAGAGAGAGAGAGAGAGAGAGAGAGAGAGAGAGAGAGAGAGAGAGGGAGGGAGGGAGGGAGGAAGAGGGGGGGAAAGAGAGAAAACTAAAAAAAAAATTGATTCAAAACATACCTGGTTTAAAATTGTCTCTGTGGCTGATGCATTCTATAGACTTGATCTTTCCCAAGCAAAGCTTGTTTAAAAAATTATCTATGAATCCTAGTAATATTTCCATAAATATCCTTGAGTGGAAGTTGAATCTGTAGGTTACTTTTACAAATTGTGCTTTATAAGCATCTGGGATAATATTTAGACATAGTTAACATTGATCCATGTGAAGAATGAGAAGGGTCAACAAGAAAGGCCTACAAAAAAAAATCTTTTGTCAATTTTTCTTTTAAAAAATACTCTTTGTGGGTTTTTCTTCCCAGATCCACATTTACATCCACTATTTAAAGAGAAAGGTGGAGTGGAGGAAATAAGCAGCATAATCCAATCATCGGTGGAAGCCCCAAATGAAAAGGCAGATAATGAGGTAAGTCATCTAGTGTGATTTATGGTCTAATTGATTGAAAAGAACACAAATTATATTTATTTTTATCACCGGTCAAAAAAAAAACTTAATAGAAAAGTTGTAGCTGGATCCTGATTGCTACAGGATATTTTATATCTAGTTTTTTTTCAAGCCTATATTGAGCTTTCTCTCATGCGTGTTTGTTTTACTTGTTTCACACTCACTAATATACCTTAAGGCATAGCTCATACAAGATGAGAAGTTTTGTTTATGAATTGTAATTATTTGACCTTTTTTACGATAAATCACAGGAAGATTTTGCTCCGTATGTGCCAGCATGCATTACTATGTTGAAATATCTCTTGCATCATGACTATTCTTTGAGACACACTTTGGCAAGGGATAATAACCTGTACAACACATTGCTCAGAGGTAAGTATGCTTGCTTTATTTTGTTTGCAGAAATCGACATGGATTTTTTTATGTTACTTATTCCTGAGATGTTTTTAATTTTAAGCTATTTGTTCAAAGATAATTTTTTTTGTGTCTACTAAAAGTATGTAGAAGCAATGACAGTTTATGACTTTTTATAAACGTATACAGAGTATAATGTTTAATATTTCCCTATTGCAATATAGAATTGACCATAAAAAAAAGTTATCTGTATGTCACAATGTACGTTGGTGTAAGAAAGAGATTGAAACAATTATGTTTATGAGTAATGGTTTGAATTTAATAATAATAATAAATTTACAGAAAAAGACATCTGATCATTATTTTTGGTAAATTGTATTTACGTTAGAGGATATTTGAGACTTTTTTTATTTTTTTTTTATTTTTTTTTTTACATCATCTCTTTTTTCCTATCTGCATGGTTAGTGTCCTTGTTACATCAAGAGAAGCTGACTGTCAAGAGTGATGTGTCTCACCTCATGGTTCTCTTGCTCTTTGATGAAGTTGCCAAGTTTGATATTGGGTGAGGACCAAAAGATTTTGTACAAAATGAAAAAGCAAAAGACATGAGAATAACCATTCTTATACGTTGCAAGAAAGTGAAAAGTAGCAAAATGTTCAAGTGTCAATCCTCCACGACTTAAAAGATCAGAAGTTTTGATTTATCCAGTAAAACCAACGCTCTCATCTCAACTTTAAGTTGTCTGATGGCAAAGTTGTAGATAGTCTAACAGGCCTATGCTTAGCGTAATGTGAGCCTTAAATTAAAACTAGTAGTGGGAGGACAACATCAGAATACTTACAGTCTTTAAACTTGGATTCTAAAACTCATGTTTTTGTCATCAATTTTCTGTGTAATTTTATATATAGTATAAAGCTTATGGTGCGAGAACAAAAAATGATTTCAAAGGCAAAAGTTTCTACATCTTTAATTTTCATTTTTTTTTTTACTTATTAAAAAGATATAATATAAGTAATTAATCTTGATCAAATTGTCTGTCAAGAGCGTATCATAATTCAGGAATTTTTCGTTTTTATTGTTTTGTTTTTCTTAATTCTATTTTGCAGAAGAGATTTTTTTGGTTCTTAAATAGAATTATTTGACATTGAACAATTTTATAATGATATTTTATATAAAATTATCAGGGTATTTACATTAATGAAATTTCATAGTTTTGTTTTTTTTTTCATCAATTGTAATACTTTTCTGCTTTCAGCTTGTAGAATATGATATCAAAATAAGCATGTACAATTGTTGTTTAGTTTTTATTTTCTCTCATACTTCTTACTCACAGTGCAGGCGAGGCTGATGCTCCTGGGACAAGATTCAGTCTTCCTGCTCAGGTTATCCATAGGTTAGTGCCATCTTTTTACCTGCCCTTAATTTTTTGTGGAAAATAGAGAAAATCACACCTTTCTGTGACAAAATATCTATTGTCATGGCACCAGTTGAAGCTAAATCAAGTTTAGAAATAGCATTTTTCTTGGTGGCAATAGATTTTTGCTTTTGAGATTTTTATGTTGCTTTCCTAATTAATGAAACCATGGCTTACTTGCTTATATCAAGTCGAGAGTATTATAAAAAATGTTCTCTCAGTTTATACACAATTAATGTATTTTTATTCTTGTTCTTGAAATCTAGATACCGTTTGCCATTTAAGCCATCAGTTCACCATACTAGCAGTCCAAATATGCTGAGTTTACCAGACCCAGAGAAGGACGTACTTTTAACAAGTGGCCCAAAAGGCATGATGCGAGTTGCCTGGAATTTGGCTTGGCAAGGTGGTCTAGAGCAGATGCTGGACTCATTTCGCACCAGGCTTTTCCAGGAGACAAGCAATGAGTAAGGCATATTCAATTGGTGATTAAATGATATTGCACTAAAAGATTGACCTGCAGAAAATTTGAAGTATCGTATTTACTGTGTAAAATTTTCAGATACTTATTGTGTACTTTTTCATCAATTAATTTTACCATTTTCTCACGTTTTCTATAAGAACATATAAGTTTACTCTATTTGAAAAGCTACTGCATAGAAAGCTTATCTTATTATAAATTTTTGTTCTTATTTCTTACTTGATCTATCAAATGAGAGGAAAATTTGGTGGAAAAAAAGAATAATTTGCACTCAATTTATGAGTAAAGGCATTGAATAGGTGGCAAAACCTAAACTCAATTTAATACCATTGCACATGCTTATTCTGGTAAAGATAGGCTGGCAGGTTTACAAATTATTTTTTATAGAGCATATTGCACCTTTTTTTTTTTTTACATTTTCTGAGCTTCCAAATGCTCTTTTTGTTCTAATGAATATCATAAGAAATGATTATCATACAGAATGATTGTAGAGTAGTAATGTTTGACATGATAACCATGATTCGTTTTAAGAAAATTATCAAGTATGGTCTAGACACTCTTGATTGAGGACATTAAAGATGCTTAAATTTGGAATGGACCATACCTCACCACATCCAGAAACTGAAATTTCCTGAAGACAAAATCTACTTGGTGTACACATATTTTTCAAGGAAAACAAAATAAAAATGTGGGACTGCTATTTACTGTAAATATAAACTGCTATCTTAGGCTGTTACCATATACACAAAATTGAACTCTCACTATATATAAGGAATTAGAATTTTAATGAAATGTTCGAATTTAAGGCAAGATTGTCGCTCTTAATTTGTTTGCTCAAAATTTTTATTGATAATATTAATTTCTTCATTTTTTGTTTTTTCTTAAATTTGATCGTTCCAGTAATTCAAGCTTTTAAAGAGAAATTTGTTGCAGAAAGGTTATTCCAATTGATATTCAGTTATCTTCTTTATTAAATTTAACATTCGATACAGTTACAGAGTCAGTGTGTCTCTTTTTCTATCTATCTGTGTTTTTGTCTTCAACTCCTTGTTGTTACCTCTGTCTGTCTGTCTGTCTCTCTCTCTCTCTCTCTCTCTCTCTCTCTCTCTCTCTCTCTCTCTCTCTCTCTCTCTCTCTCTCTCTCTCTCTCTCTCTCTCTCTCTCTCTCTCTCTCTCTCTCTCTCTCTCTCTCTCTCTCTCTCTCTCTCTCTCTCTCTCTCTCTCTCTCTCTCTCTCTCTCTCTCTCTCTCTCTCTCTCTCTCTCTCTTTCTCTCTCAAATTCTTTCTCTTGCTTGCTCTGTTTGTCCATATCTTCCTGTCATGTTTTCAAAAAAATGATCTTCCTTATTATTATTTTCATTTTATTTATCATATCTTAATGTTTTCACACAATTCATTTATTGGGTTATATTGGATTATTTACAACAATGTACATACATTGTTTTGTTTGGTATATACCTCTGTGAGTTGTTTTCTGGTCTTGTTTGTTTGAAGGTAAAAGTTTGTTTTTCAATGCTTTGTCATATTTGCAGCTGCTCTATAACTCTACTTATATATTTTTTCATTGTGCCTTGCAACTGTATATCAAGCAAATCATGACATTCAACTTTTGATTAATATAAAACCTGTAAACTCTAAGTATTAACAAATTCATTCTTTTTACAGGTTTTGTTCAATCTTACAGTTATCAGAGATAGATCGCACAGTACTGGAGATATCTTGTGTGTCGTGGCAGCTGCGCTCTTGTCTTACTTCTATCAGAAATGCAGGTTCCCATTCAGAGGTTACCAACTCTCTTGATATGATGCTGGCCTATATTGTAGCTCTGTCCGGGCAAGGCCTCACACAGTTTCTTCATTGTACTCCAAATTGGTACACAGTGTTGGAGAGGTAAGATACTAATTCACTGAAAGTTTGAAATATCTTACATTTACAAATATGCCATTTTGCTTATATTTGGTTGATTACCTTAAAACATTTCTTCATTTTATCTTACCAGTGACAAGTGGAAGAACTATTTCTCTGTTACAAAGTACCGTCTCTTTTGTTCCAGATTTCTGATTGTCACTCCTGTATCCAGCTGTGACCAAAGATTACTTCATTTGGTGCTCAAATTCATAAGCTCAGCCCTACACTGTTTCAAGTCCAGCTTTTCAAGCTCCAACCCTGTCACGCCTCCAGTGTTGACTTGGCTGATTGACAAGCTGTACAGACCTGAAGGGCCACTAATGTCTTTGATGAAGAAATCTGTTGGCAGGGTCGGGGATGGAGCAGAGTCTGCAGCTGCAAATGCTATTAAAAGGTGAGGATAATTCAGCCAGCTTTTTATTAGTTAAAATAGTTTGACTGTTTCCAGTTACTAGATTGAAAAAGCCACTAGTTTGCACAATGAAGTCTGCTATAACTGATAGGACCGAATCCAAATGAAGAGGCTGATATATGTCGTTGCTATATAAAATTCTTGTCATAAAAAAAGAAAGAACAAACAAATTATAAAGAAGACTATCTGGTTCATGTATAAGTCATATATTGATATCTTCCATTACCCTTCTGTTTTTACCTGTTTAGGCTATTTTTCACACTTTTTAAACACTAGGCTCATAATTTCATATCTTGCCTTTTCTCTAAACTTATTTCCTTCTTTTAATACTGCTTTGTTCTCCTATAAGACTCTGAGAGAGAGATTTCAAGGACTGTAAATGATTTAGAAATAGACTGATAGGTTTGTCAAAAAGAAAGTACCTGCACTGATTCTGGTACTAGTCTGAGCATACCATATTCTGTTTTTATTGGGATCAATCTCTATGAGTTTTGATTGAATTTTTTAGCGCTTTGATCTATTGTCAAGAATGCATCATCCAGGAAATTTACTTCTCATGAATAATCTTAAAGCTTAATGGAGGATGGAAGATTATCCAAGATATGCCATGTATTGGATTACTAAACTTACCTGCTCTTTTGCGTTTTTTCCAATAAGTGTTAAATCATTTTATGGGGTGTAAAATCATGCATTTTTTAGAGTGGCTGATTAGTATTTAAATCTAATGGGTGAATGTAATAGGGTGATTAACAATATTTTCTCTTTTTTTTTCTTTCTTTTTATTATATGCTTCCAGAAGCCTTGACAAGCAAATATTGCAATATGTGATCAGCATTAATTTACATCTGCAGTATCAGCTTTGTAAAAGGTTTGTTGGTGTGCTTTTAAAAAGAAAAAGTATATAAATTAAGGGATTGTTTTTCCTTAAATTCAGCCTTCATCATGAGTTATCAGCATTACCTTGACTTAATGTCATTTTCACCATAATGTGCTGAACCCTTTTCCTTTTTCTTGATAATTACTTTCAGACTTGTTCCTTATCATTAAATTTTTTTATGCTTTATTTTTCTTTTTGTTGTTTGAAAGTAATTGATTTTTAATGGCATGGGAAGCTTTTATAACTCTTTAAACATATTTAACAAAAAAAATTTTAAACTCTTTTTTTTTTGTCAAATATTCAATCTCATTATATGACATACATGTGTTTTTAGTGAATTTATATGCAAGGCACAAAATACTGTACATACACTCATTGATTTTTTTTATTCTAATTTTTTAAAAATTATATATTCTAAGTGAAGGCTTGTTTAATTAACATTTAGAATAAACATGTAAAAAATGTCTGATTATCTTGACATTCTTTCCATCAATAGAGTACCTCCTGTACTTATGAGAGGAGATTTTGTGCGCAGATTGCAGCTCCGGCTTAACGTCAGTGATGCACCACATTTTTACAATCTGGCTTCACTGGAGGGAACACTTTCATGTCTCATGCATGTCACTGCTAGGTGAGACTTTTGTCCAAGACATCTTTTTAAACGAAGAAAAAAGCATTGAAACAGAACCTTTTTAGTGCAGATTTTAGTAACAAAAGGGTTTATCCTTTTCCTTCATTTACAAGTGGCTTTGGTTTTTTTTTTTCAATCAAATCCTAATAATGTCTATAAATATTTCAAATTGAAGTCTTAGAGGAAGATCATGAAGGAAAAGAGGAAGAAACACAAGATAGTAGAGGAAGATATTGAGCAGACAAAAAGGCATTGAAAAGATCATATATTTTGCAAGTGGTATATCTGAAGCACTTGCAAGTGTGATTGAAATTTGATTTATTGCTCAATTTCATGCAACATTTTTTTACCCGCTGTAGACCTGGTTGGAGCAAGGAGTGTTCAGAACTGGATGCAACATCTCTTTGCAATCAGCTTCTCAATAGTCTCCTTGAGGTAAGATCTTTAGTTACGGTACTTAAGTATTCAACATTTTGAGTAATATTTAAAGGGACTAGATCATAGATCATGAAACTATTCTTATGGTTGATAGTGGGTTCTGATCCTGCAACATCTTTAGGTGATTAGCTGATGGGTATAGGTTCATATTTAAGAATTAGTTAGGTACAGAAATAACCAAACAATGTATACATTAATCCATACTTAAAGCCAAAATATATTGAATATAAAAATTACCATTTGTTTTATGAATCTGCCAATCCACATAAAGCATTCCTAAGACCAAGTTTTATTGAACAATTTATGTGTTAATCTTTTTTAATAAACCCATTCCACAGGCAGACATGAAATTCAAACAATGCTTAATCAAACTGCATTTGTCTTTGTGTCAATGGATTTTTTTTTTCATAATGAAACTTACATTCTGATGATTCCATATATTAGATTTCATTTAGTTTGAAGCCTTATTATTTTTATGCTCCCTTTTCCAAAGCTGCATCTCAATTTTTACCTTAAATGACATTGAAACATAATAGACCTAAGAGACATGTGTTGTATAAGATGCAGTTGATTTCCCATTTTTCTCACACCTCAAGTGAAGTTTATTTTCTCCCAATTTTTGTAGGTTGTATGGTCTTTCCATATTGGACGAGGTGGTACTTCTCTTTCTTTTATGGGCAAAGGTGTGACAAAATCAACAGCTCTTTGTCTCAGACATCTAGCATACGAAATGAACTGCAACTCAGAAGACAAGGTAGATGAGTTTTTCTATAAAATTGTCTGACTTAATGAAGAATCTTCTTTTTGTATCAAAAATGCATATTTTAAGGTAGAATGTAATTTGTTTATGCTTTTTCACAGAATACATATATACCCAATACATTTATTTTAATACTTTTCAGGCAATTAAAATTATCCAAGATTTTGATGCTTCAGAGAATTAAAGGCAACAAAATGAACGGCATTTAGTTTGTATCTTAGATGCAATGAATCAATTTTTTGCCAATATCATATTTTTCTATCCAATCTTTTATTTTTTATGTCTGTTTTTAGGATTGGGTGAAAAACTGGCTTTACTCAAGACAAGATGGTAGTTTAGAGACAGATCAGGGTTTGAATTGGCTAATTACACTCTGGGCTTACAGAGATTCAGAGGTGAGTGGTTTGATAGTGCGAAATATCCTCTACATTTTATATTGTCCTGCTAATGTTGTATGACTAATCCAAATAAATAAAAAATAAACAGCATATGTTATTAAGCATAAACAAAAAAAAAAGTAGCTTACATCTTGATTGATAAACTGGCATGTGTTGTATTACAATGGATAATTGTAATATAAAAGCTGAATAAAGTTACATACCTTTATCAGTAAATCTTTGTTTCTAATATCTGACAGGTAATCATAATGATTTGTTTGTTTAAAACTTTTCAGACAATTTTTTAAAAGGTAAAATGTGTTTTAGTTGTTTCCTTCTGCAAAGAATTTACGTATGTTTAATAATAAATAAATATAGGCTGGTTAAAGAGCTACCAAGGAGCCACTTTCTACATTGCAAATGCTTTCATTTTATTTACTTTTTCTTTCATAGAAAATATTTTCTTTAAGGCAAAGCAGTTTTGTAAATGTGTATGTCAGGTTGAGTGTTCTTGAAGCACTCTGGTTTATCCAATTTTAGTTTATATTTGGTCCGGTGAAAAGGATCCTAGTTTAAAGATTGGAAGATTTCAAGTTCAAATTTGGGTAATCCATGGCATGACACTTTGCACAATTTTTGTCTGAAGAATGCCCATATCTGAGTAGGTACCAATATGAGAAGACGCATAAACCTGGAATAGTTGTAAAATCTGTTTTTATAACGATAATTGTTCCTGTTATAAAACCATAATTTTTTCTTTCTTTTTTTTTTTTCATAGAATATTATCCATTGTGTGATGCCACGGTATATCTTTAATAGATTTAACAGACAGAATTGGTCTAAAATTTTTCTCAAATTTTGCGGGTTAATTAATGATATTGGAGGATCTGCAAGGTGAGGTGACCTGGGATTTTTAGGCTCATGTTGGAAATTTTTTAGGGCTATAGGGCTTTAAACAAAACAAAACAAAAATTATCCATTTTTCTGTCATGTAAAAAATTTAAAGCCCAAGACCACCTTTAAATACTGTGTGTGATTCTGTGAAGATAGCTGTAACTCTGTATGAAAGCTTTCCTTTAAACACATTTTTCTCGGTTTCTTGTTCCACAACCCTGTGTTACATTTTAAGGCCAAATATTAAGATGTTTTAAAAATTTGAATTATTTTATACAGGGAATTGATTGGGCTGTAAGAAAATATGGAAATTACAGTTTGTCCAAACTAGTTATTAAGCCTAAAAATCGCAGGCCACAATTATTTTGATTATGTTGTCACCAATATGTTGTGTCAGTATTCCTGCGCCAATAATTATGCTATCATCAAATGAGTCATTTGTTCTTATCTCTGTCCAGGTACGGGTTGCCGGTTTAGGTATTGCGGTGGCTTTAACATCTACAGAGGCAGGTCGTGTTCTTGTGGCCTCAAGGTGCAAACACATTCCAGGCGGTATCTGGGGTGCAGCCTTCAGCATCCTTCTGGATCCAGTAGAGTGCAGCATGGTGTGCCAGCAGGTTTGTACACAGTCTTGGTGAAAATTTTTCAAATATTTAAATGACTAAAATAAGCTTTTTTATTATTATTAAGGAGATAAATTAACAATGCTTAATCTGTACTGTATTTGTAGATTGATTTGGAATTATTTTTTAAATGTTAAAATTCATTGGTGGAAGGAAAAAAAATGTTAGTTTTACTTAAGTTTCGCCTAATTTTAAGAGTTGGGTATGAATTTTTTTTTTAGGTTCAAATAGGATTTCATCTCTTGCTTTGTAATGAAAAAAATATGGCCACATTACAAGTATAAGCATTCAGTTTGCGTTTTTTAGTATCCTCGTGCATTAAATTCAGAGATAAAAATCATTTAAGTTTGGCAAATTTTAATTCAAAAAAGACTAATTCCCTACTGATTTGTAAATTAAAAAAATCTGACATACAAAGGATATACTAAGTCATTCAATACTCGAATAATGTAGCTTTTACAGATACATGATGAACTTTGTTCAAATGCTGGTTTTTGAACAACAAATAAATCATAGACTTGAAACTCTTGAAATGATTCAATGTACATTCCTGAATAAAAGTATTTATTTTTTTTATGATAAATGTTTAAAACTCTTACTCCAGAATCATTCCTCTTTGCTTATTTGCAGGCAGCACTACTTCTGGTAAACCTAACATCCCAAACAATGCCAAGTGGCGATTTTGAGACAATGGTAGCAGGTGGAGCTAACACCTGGCAAGGTCCAGTTGTCACAGATGAGGATTATCAGGTAAGATGTTGATATTGAAGATGAAGATGGCAGTGACAATATTTATTGAAGATGATGGTTTCATTGATATTAATACGTATCTTTCTTACAAAAAAAAAGTATTAAGATATACCTTTACCAACTTTGTTGGTTTTAATAACCTGGGTCAATGGTAGCACTATATTGCTGACATTGGTTTCGTAAGCCTATGTCAACACATGACTCAAAGAGAGAGAGAGTGTGTCTGAGAGGAAGAAATTTCCTGCTTATATATTATGTGAATGACGTGTTATTTTACTTTGGTTTTGGCAAATCCAACATCAATATTCCCTGTTGATCAATGAACTTTATCCTATCTCATCTTATCAAAGCATTAGGAGGCAAAAGATGTTGATTTTGTATTGACAAGTTTCATTTTGAAGTAATTCATTATTATGTTAAACCTTTTCCTAATCTTTTTTCGTGCTAGGTTGTATTGCAGGGTATTGCTGCCTTAGAGGCCTTGGTGTTACATACACACTTGTATGCCAGTGTGTCTGACCTGTTGACCAATGTGTGCTGGATCAGCCTTGTGCAACCTGTGTTGGTTACCACAGAATTGCCAGCAATGCTGGAAACCTCATTTGTCTCCTCTGCTTCTGATACTATATCTGGTAGGTTGTGGCCCTGAAATTATGTTAGACAATGTTAAGATTTTTATTGATTTTCCAATTCTACTTTTTTAATTCTATGGATGAATTTTTTCTCATGATTAATAGATGTACATAGTTTATACAGAAAAGGCAATCTCTTTTCCTTTTAGAAAATCTTCACCCCCATTGCCATAGCTGGGGCAAAGTGATAAATAGGGGGGGGGCTTAGTTGAATAAACAACTGTGCAACACTGTTTGAATAAGTTTTCTAAAATATTTGTGCATTATATCATTTAATATGAAATATAGCATTGTAAGAGCTCTTTATAGTTCTATATTTTATTTTTGTGTTATCACCAGCATTTTCATATCTGAATAATTTCCCCTTTTATGAGAGCAAGAAATCTCTATTTCGTAATCTGTCTTTAAGTTATCTTTTTATTTTAATTTTTTTAATATGTGATGAAATGTAAAACGGGCTATAACCAGATAAATTGTTATGTTTTGGTTAAGTTCATTTTAATATTGAAAAAAAAATCATAATAAAACAGCGCACTTGATGGATAATGATTTTTTTTTTTAATTGCTACCCTGCATTCAAATCGAAATGTTTCATGTCACTTGCTGTTTAGGTTTATGTGTTGATGAGATTAATTTTGCGTTGCTTTAAGTCTGGCAATTTGATGTCAAAGTACAAAGTCTGTAATGCTGTTTAGGAGGCTAATATGATTTGTGAGAAAAAGTCATTTTTTTTTATCCATGTTCAGAATAGGAAAAAAATAAATGGTTTTGCTCACTCCTTTTGATGTATGGCTTCATATTTGATCTTTACTTTATCTTGATTTGAGATATGTTATAGAAATCCATCTAGCTTCATGTGTAACATGATATTGATATGTCAACTGTTTCATCACAGAAGGACTGTGGGTAATAATTGTTGGATTTTTATGTAGGATATTGTTGAAGGAAGAAATTTGTTGAGCTCACTGTTGTCTCACTAAAATAAATGAACTATTTTTTTCTTTTTACACTTGCTACTATTCCTCATCACTGCAAAACCTTAGAACTTAAATTGCATGGTAAATTGTGTTGCATCCTGTAAAGTAAAATGAGACTTGTTTCATACTTAATGACATCTAGATTGTACTAAATTTTTAAATGCTTCCTACAAGAAGTTGCAAGTGATATGGAAAGAACTGGCCGAACCGCTCTGACCAATGTAACCAGTGAGTCTGGTCATCCCACTCCCAATGCATCTGCAAGGTCCAAGGTAAGAGTTTATATTTCTAGTGCTTAATCATGAAATACCAAACACCTTAATTCTAGCCCATGTTTCATTATCAATCCTACAGCTTTGAAATTCCCACAAAGCAGTATACAGCTTTTGGTGTAATAGGGTAACTCACCTTTCTTTCTCCCTCTCACTTGACCTATACATCTAAAATCTTTTAATCCCTTTTTGATGGTTTGAAGAAAGTATAAATCAAATCCATTATAACATTAAGAGGGAACGGGATTTTACAGAAGTTTATGCTGAATTTTACTGTATTTGCCAACATAGGAAGCTTTAGCATCTCAGTTGAGAAACTTGATCATTTAAAAGCATTTGTGCCTTTTTCAATGTTGAGATGGGCAAATGCAAATTTAAAAAAAGATATATATGAAATGCCCAATTTGAAAAAAAAGCTAATTCTGTCGTAAAATAAGTTCTCATGAGCATCTTCTAAGTTGTTTTTGATTTTTGTAACATAATTTGTTGATAAATACCTTTATGAATACTAAAGATATAGGTGTGTCTGTTCTAACTACCTTAAAGTAAGTATAGAATAAAAAGAAATAAATAACTCAATTATTGTAAATGTTTTACTTTAAAAAAGATAATATTAGAATATATATCTTATATGCATTACCTACAAAGGACATGACTTCAACATTTGCTCCTTAAAAATGTAGTTTCCAGCCTTATCTGGTATTAGGAGTTTCAATACTTGATATGTGCCAAACAGGCATGAAACACTGACTCTAATCTCAATGATTTGGACCTCATATCAAAGGAGGATCACAATTACAAAAAAAAGGGGCTTTGCAATCCCAAATATACATCTTTTTCAAAGATATGTTCCACTCAACCTCAAATCTAAAAGGCTATTTACAAGAACGTTGTGCTCTTAGAATAAAAGTTTAATAGATATGTCAGTAATATGGAAGTGTGTCATTTAATGAGATGCATTTACAAAAAAGCATTTTTTAGAAGTCAGAAAATTGAAAATGCATGTTTTCTTTGATTTAAATAGCTTGATCTTGAAGCCTTGTAAATAAAATAGATAACCAAAATAGGATAGACATTCTATGAGCAAATCTACCTCCATCCATTTTAGAAATTTCTTGTTGAGATTCATGTGTCAATTCATAAGATAAATAAGTAACACTTGATACAATGTTACAGTGATAATGTGTTATATCATTGTTTTTTCAGCCCCAGTCAGTAGGTAGTCAAGGATCAGCCCCAGACACCACACTCAGCTCCTCTACTGGCACGGATACATCTCAGCTCAGGCGTCAAGCAGGTGAGTCAGATATGTTGGTTGTACAGCAGTTTTTCTTCATAAGGTTTTGCAATCTTATATTATGCCTGAAAAAGTTGCCTGTAAATTTATGAGCAGAATATTTGCAATCTTATGATATGAGAGCTGCAATAATCCATTAAAAAAATTAAGCTTAGGGTTGAAGCAATGGCATTAATGTTACTAAAGGAAAGAAACAAAACTAAACATGATCAGGTGAGAGAGAAATCTCCCAAAACAAAGAGGGGAAAAAGAAACTTGAAGCAAATTTAGAATTATAATCTTTTAGCCTGATAATTTCTCAGGTTTAAAAAAGAATAAAATTAAAATGGATGATTATTATAATTTAAAAAAGTCATCTAATTGTTTTATATTGTACAACAAGATCAATTGGAATGATAAATATTTAATTTTAAGTTTAAGTGATAGTTTATCTCTTAGAAATGATTTCCAACTGTTATTACATTTTAATTGAACTTAATTAAACTACAATACTTATGTTTTTCAGCTGAAATAAACTTTTTTCTAAAGTCAGAACTTTTGCTCTAGTCAATTATTCGAATTAAGTTCTTGTCTCTCCCAAGGAACAAGTCAGGGAGAAAACTTTGTCAATGATCAGGGTCACAGTGTAACAACACCTGGCCTGGTTTCAGCAGTTGTACGTTTGCTGAATAACTTGGTCCAGTTGAGTCCACGCTCATGTCTATCTGGTCTTCAATCTCAGGGCATTCTCTCTTCCCTTTTAAGGTTAGTATTACGACATAAATTAAAACATTGCACTGTCTGAATAGCATAAATGGTCCAGCATCAGGAGATATGAATTCAAAACCAGCATTTTGTTTGGGGAATAAATATCATGACTGTTTAAGTACTTTCTTGTATCTTTTGATGATCTTTATCTCTAATGGATATAAAAAGATAGGTGAAACATGAAATGAAGGGTCTTGTTTTGTTTCAATAGAGCTGACGCTTTTTCAATTTTTTTTGTGTGGAAATGCCGACCCTCTCCGCCAGAGATTCATGCTGATTGCTGAGTGATGTCTGGCGGGAAGGTCTATCACAAACAAAAAATTGTTGCCTATTTGTCTGCACGCTGCACATTATGTTATTGTTACGCATAGAATCAGTTTGAAGTGGAAGGTACGCATGTGCCATTGAAAAGCTAGCACGGATCCCACAACACGGCACAGTACCGCGTACTGTGCATCTACTCGATGTGATGTCGGTGTTGCTGAGTGCTGCGGGTAGGGTACTGGGTGCCGATAGCCCCACACTACTTTATGCATTATTTTAAGCAGAGTTCATATTGCCAAAGAAATCCTCTCAGATTTTTTTTATACTAATCAAGCTGTGAAAAGTATGTCTTAGGTGGAGGTTGATTTGATGTTACAAGATAATTTATACTCCTGTGGCCATCTCAGACTTTAATTCGTACTTATTTCTGCTCACAATGTATTATTTTCTTCACTTTCAAGCCAGGTGAATCCAAATCGAGTCCAGACCTTGTGTGAGGAAGTGACCTCTGGTCAGTCTGGTTCTGCTGCTGTCCCAGCTTTATGTAATCTCCTTGCCATGTATACTTCAGTGGCTGATCTATTGACCACTTGTGTTGTTATTGATACCAACACAAGAGGGGAGCTGCTGGCAAATAAGGCTTACCTTAGTGCTCTTGCATCACTTATTTTGTTCAAGTGGCATGGTGAGGAATTCAAAGTGTGTCACGGCAATTAGAATCAACTTTTTTTTTTTCAAAATTATAAGGAGTTAAAAATTTTTTGAATTTATGAGAAATGAATTCATTTTTTTTTGCCTCTGATTATTTCTGTCATTTTTTTCCCAAGTGTGTTTTATTTTTTTAATCTTGGTATAGCATGCATCTGAATAATATTTTTGAAAATGTGAAAGAAAAAGAATTCCAAAATTGGAATTGGAAAAAGAAGAATTTGGGCGCATCAAAAAGAAATTGAGTTTTTAGTTTGTTTCAAAGGTACTCTCACCCTAATTATTTTAGCGGAATGAAGAAAAAAGAATATCAAAAATCCAACAAGGTCCATAAGTAAATCAAGTGTGAAGATTCTCAAGTCACATTTATAGATGTGATTGTATTGGAAAAATTTAATTCCAGATTTCACCTTCAGGAAAAATTTTCAAATTTGTTTCAATGTTGTTGGGGGTTTTGTTTTTTCATTTTCATTAAATGGCATAATCATAATGGAAATCAAAAATGTTATTTGCAAAAGTAGGGGTTTTGTATTTGTTTTTCTTAATCCTATTGGACAAATTATTGAAAAACAGAAGCTCAGGCTGAGGCTGTAATAATCTCAAAATCAAGAGCTGAACCTGTCAAATTTTATAAATATCCTTCTCAAAACATTGATGTTCAATCCATATCTTGCACAATTTTTTTTTTTAAATTTCATCCTCAGCAAAGTTATGAAAAATTGTGAACTTGTTTGCTCACACTTCTGCCCCTTTTTTTCCTGTTACAGGCAAAGATGATGTTGGATCAGTGTGCAGTTCTCTGTCAATCAGTGTACTGACACTGTTCGCCAGCTTGCTGCAGACACAGGGGCCAACTGCTTTGGTTTCCCTCTCGGCAGTGTTAGGACCAGTTTGGGTTCCACTTACAGGTTGGTTCTGTGCAGAATTCTTAATTACATTTTACTTGCTTTCTGCATGAAATTTTTCTGCAGTTCATAAAGGAGAACATTTTATACAGGCTGTATTTTGAAATATAAAAATGTTCATTATTTGGCACTGTTTATGCTCACTGTCATAAAAAATAAAGCTGAACAATAAAATATCTTTCAAAGGCACTATGTATGAGCAGAGACAGAAAAAAGTGGTCTATTTTTTACAAGCAAACAAGGCTGATAAAGAATAAAATTTAATTCCTTAATTTCCTTTATGCCTTTATCTGCCTATCAAATCATTTAATTATTGTTTTTGATAATATCTTCCATTCCAGACCATTCAAGAGATATTTACAGGCTCCAAATTCACCTCTTTTTAAATTGTTTTACAGAGTCCATGGGATCAATACTAGCAGACCGAACACCAGATGGTCTTCCTTTGTTGCATGCCACCCTGGACTTTTTGGCCTTGTTATTGACAGAAGAAAGCCGTAACTTATTCCGTGACCCAGACAGAGTCATGGAGACCGCCACACTCTCTGAATTACTAGATACTCATATTTCAGATGGTGGGTTTTGAATGTCAGTACAGTAATTAAGCTTTACTTGATTTTTCCATAATTCTTATATGAGGAATATGCAGCACAGTACTTAAGTGAAATTAAGACTGCTGACATACACATTATGTATTGATTTGTTGAACTGAGGGTCCTAAAATGTGCGAATATGGTCTGTGGAGGTACACCATATGTGCAGGCACATGGGAAATCTTTTCACATGGATCCAGATTAAAAAATAAGATGAGCTCAGTTTTAAATTGTGCAAATAATCCTGAACATTATGCTTTTTATTTGAAGGTTCTATCTTGTTTAGATCAAAAGTTATGGTGTTTTAAAATCACCCAGTTGAGAAAGTGTTGTATGTAGGAAATGGCCTTTAAAGTTGAATGTACTTTTTTTTCACTAAAACTCAACACCACAAATCTAATCTGAAGTGGTTTCATAAAATCATTTTATTCAAAAGGTTAGATATTTCAGAAACAATTAAAACTAAATGGAATGTAAAGATCGATGAATGGAGTTTCTTAAGAAATTAAATTTCTATTTTCGAACTAGGACTTGAAAATCGACTTAAAATAGGTCTAGCGCAAAACTAGACCCAGCAACATGTCCTATAACTGCAGAGCTAATTTTTTTTATCATAGGTTAAAGGATAGCTACTTCTCTCATTCCCTTTAGCACACAGGAGAAGAAAACATGTATTTTAAGTAAAACAAAAAAGTTTACTCTCATTATTTCACTTTGTGTAAGAAAGTAGCAATGTGATTTTTATTTGATAATGATAATTACAATCAAGAATTATATGATAAGGATAGTGATGATAATAATAATATAAGAAGTAGTAGCAGTATTTGTAGTAGCAGCAGCAGCTGCAGTAGTAGTAGTAGTATTAGTAATAGTAGTAACATAGTGTTAGTCGAGATGGTAACGATAGTGATAGGTATATGCAGAAGATAAAATTGATTTGGTATTTTTAGTATAAATTGTTAAGGATGATATTTGAAATACAGAGAAGCCCTGTTGAATTTTTTTGTTTGCTTGTTCATTTGTTTGTTCCATACTGATTTTGTCTAACCAGGGTAATTAGTAGAAGAAAAGAGGGGAAAAAATAAGGGGTTAAAAATCATTTAAATTTATGCTATTTTTAAATAATATTTTACTGTGCATACCTTTTACCAGTAATTTTTTTTGCCATTTTTATTCCTTCCTAATTAAAGCTGTTTCCAAAAATGTGGAGACACCAGAGTCCTCACCTGCAGCTACCACTGGTCAGCTTTTGAGTAAGGCTTTGGTCAGCCTATTTGAGCTAGCTATGGCTGTCAGCTGGGAGGAGAAGGCCAGTAAGATGGAAAAGGGTGAGGGAGATCTCAGACTGAAACTGCTCAGCTCTCTTAAAGCTGTTTTAGCTGTGTCACAGACAGCAAAAAAGTCTGCTTTAGATGGTGAGTGGAATAAGATTGTAGAAACAATGGTATGATGGGGATGATGATATTGATTTAATTAATGTAATGATGGTTTAGAAATTAAGAAAAGAGCAAAGTCTGATTTTAATAAGTTACATCTTTTATTTCAAAATAAAATCTGATTAAGCATTTATCAAATGGTTTTTAAAGAGCATGCTTATTATTTTTTAAATTTAACATTTTTTAAAAAATATTTTATACTTTTTTTTACAAGGATTGATATATAATTTGCTTCTTTTCAGCGGGTGTTGTAGAGACCACTGTGGAACAGCTAAAACAGACTCATGCTCAGCTTAACCTCGAGACCCTGGGCATTACTAAACTCACAGGAAGGAAAGTCAGTTACTTTGCGACAGAGTTTGCCTGTCATTTTTTTTTGTCCATTAGAAAGTACGATAAACACATTTTCTTTATAAAATCGTAACGATATTCACATCTTTAAAATTGTTATGTCCATCAACTGGTCAAACAATCATTAGAAAAACAACCTGTTTTTTTGCTAATTTTTTTACTTATATGTAATGATATGTCTTCTTTAACCAATTCATCAACCAAGCCCTTAATGGCCTATGCTCAAACTTAAGTCTCAAAAAGTTTTTCTATTTTGAATATTTCCAGGAGGGTCCATTGTTGCAGGAGCTTGTGATGATTTTGGACTTCTTACGAACATTCATGTGTGACAATGTGGATGTTAAGGTAAACGATGCTGTCTAAGGAATTGCCTAGAAATCTTTTACAATAACAATTTTCTTACAAGTGAAGCAAAAATGAGAAAAGCATTGCAATTTTTTTTTATATCAATTGAGGCTTTTTCTATCAATATAAAGTCAAACTAATCAGGATCACAAGAAAGCAAAGACTTAGTTGTAGAACTTAAAACATGTACAAAATAATAGGTCGTAACAGGGCTTTTTTTTTGTCATTAGAAAGGAAACCATTTTATTAAAACTTTAAAATTTATTTTACTTGCATATTCAGACAAGTGTTTGTTTTTTAGTTTAGCAATGTTTGAGTCCTGTTTTTTTAAAGTAAAGTACAGTGGAATTATTTCCAAAAGGTACTGTTTTGACATTTAAGAATTGAAAACTCTCGTGAGTTGTTTTTTTTTAATGAATATATCTTCATTGGCTGAAAAGTAAATTTTGATATCACTACAGCTATAATCAGAATGACAAAGCCATGTTCATTGAAATAAAGAGTGTATCAATTTGGCAAACATTGTGAGCAGTGCAGGTCCTTTACAAATTGTGGAAAGAATTTAAAAAAAAAACGTATGACAATTTTAAGAACATCAGCAGCATTATGACAAGATACGAATAAAAGATAGAGCTTCGTGAATGAATAATCTGATGTTGATAGCAACAAAAATATGTCATTAGCTAGACAAGAGCATCCTCATCATTTGGTGTACATTTGACCATTTTAGAAACAAGTCTGAGATACTGTTTTATCATATGTTCAATTCTTAATGTTCAACTTGTGACTTATTATATAAAGCTTTTCACTTGATCTCAATAGTATTTTATTCTGTAAACTGTGCCATACATTTGTCCACAGTGCCCTTTATCAGCATTACTGAAATGCTAACTACATTTTTACTATTTTTTTCTTTGACATTGTAGTTAGCCTGTCATCATAGTGGATTGACATGTGTGCTTCAAAGATTATGGGCCTGGTGTCATCAGGAGCCCTCCCTATTGTCCACTGTACTTTCACTTCTCACTACATATTCTGCTCACTGCAATTCAGGTAACATAAGTACTAGTTTATGTGTGATTCATATAGGGCACATTAAAAAAAAATCATGCAATGCTTTTTTTTTCTTTAACAACTTATTAATCTACTTCTATTAGTATAAGTCTATATTTATTTCTCATTCCATGTACCGGGTATGTTAGGTTAATGGATTTTTGTTTTAAATGAAAGTGCAAATGCTTTTATTTTTCTTTAATAACTTATTAATCTAGGTCTATAAGTCTATATTTTTTTCTCATTGCATGTATGTTAAGTTAATGGGTTTTTGGTTTTAAATGAAAGTGCATTAAAAGTATGATTAAGAAAGTAATCTCTACTTAAAGGATTCATTTACTAACAATGATTAAATGTATAAATAATAAGGTTACAAATAATCAAGTGGATGCAATGTATCAGTTTCATAGAGTTCTTCTAGAGGCTAGAGCATTTAACTCTGACTGAATAAAAAAACAGTCATTATGGCTTTGTTATTTCAATTCATAAACAGTTTGATTAGTGATATTAAAATTCTTGAAATTCTGCAAATCAAGGGTGATTTCATGTCAGCATTATGTACTTAATTTTCTCAACCCCTCCCCTCTCTTTTGTGAAGCTGCCTGTTCTTTTACCAGCAGTATTTCAGCAACTTTGGCAACTTCAGGCAAGTCCTCAGGAGGAATTTCCAATTCAGGATCCTTGCTTCACTATGTGCTCAAGCTGGCCCAAAAGGAATTAGATAGAGATGAGTGCACTCCCCTGCTGCGACTGACCTTTGGTCTCCTCACAAATCTAGCTTTGAACTCTGACTGCCGCACAGTTCTTTGGAAGGTGGGAGTATATTTTCTTCTCACTCTGTAATTATGAAGATTCAATTGCCTCTAAAATCCCCCTTTTTTAAAATCTTTTCTTTTCATATCTCAGACTGCCAGCCTATCATAGAAAATGTAAACTGCATGCTAGGCTACTTTCTCATCTGATAATACATATTAATTATTATCTCAAAACAGAGAAGTTATATTATTTGAAGTTTTGGGATGAGAAGATATGATACAATACATGCTGTTCAGAAAATTTCTTGATTTATACGATATTTCTTCTTCTTTGACTTTAAACGTTTTGTTATTTGCTTTACTTTTTTCTAATTGTATCGCTTTTTGTGGCTACTATTTATTCTTCCTGTATTCAACTGAAATTTTTTTTTTCTTATTTTTTTTTTGATAACGCATTCACTCTCAACTGGATTAGAGCCCCTTTGTGAACCAGTTTTCGCAGCTGAATCCACGCAAGCGCAAGGGTAAAATACGTGCAGCTGTGGATCTGTTATGGTGTGAACTGCTCCTTGCTCTCTCCTTTAGTGTTGATGGCCAGCAAATTATTCTCAAAATTCCAGGTAGAGCTCGGACTAATTGGTGTAGTAGAGAATGGGACAGAGTTTGAAAGGAGGAATTAAATTTTTGTGTTTGTTTTCTGTGTTTAGGAGAGATATGCCCAAAACAACTTGCTGTCATTTCTCTACATTTTTCTTTCCCCTCATTCTTTTTTCTCTGTCTTTCTTTCTGTCTATGAATCTCTCTCTAGTTCCCCTCTATCTTTCTTACATTCTTTGTCTTTTTGATTGAGCAATGAAAAATTGAATATTAACAGGGAGATAATAGACAATGTTCAAGATAAAATAATAATATAAACATTTAAAAATCATTATCATGAACTTAAACTTATCATTTTTAAGTTCAAACTCAGTCGAATTCTTTGGTATTTAGTGCTGTAGTAAATTAATTTTCTGTTGCAGGCTCCTAAGTAGACCAATTTAAGAAAAGATAAGAAAAATGCTCAATGACAAATTACAAGTGTCAGTACTTTGATGATTGTAAATTGTGTCACCTATATCTATTGACGCTTCTTTATGAACCTTTATTTTGTTTTAGACTCCTTGACAGTTCTCATGGATCTGATGGAAGCAGGGTCAAGTTCATGTCAGCGAAATGCCACTCTTATAGTGAGAAATTTATGCTGTCATGCACCCAACAAACCCAAACTGCTAGCCGCAGGTTAGTCATACTGTATGTGCTTGAGGTAATGTTTAAAAGCAAAGTAGTGAGCCTATTTGCTGAAATCAGATGTAGTTTTCTATCCTTAAAACAAAGTTACCTATTTCAAGGACATTTCACCTAGATTAAGTTTTATGGTATAAATCTAGATTAAGATGTAAATTTACAGAGTAATAGCAGATGTCTAGAAGACCAAGCAATGAATGTCACATTACATGTTCTATGCCAAAACAAGCTTCAATTCTTCCATTCTGTCTTTTTAATTTTTTTTTCCACACAAGAACAATGTTAATGAAGCCACAAAAATAAAAATTTTGGACCCTTGAAAACATTTGAATTCTGCATGATTTAGATCACCTTGTATCTTTCTATCAGTTGTAGTACAATGTGTTTCATCTCTTTTGCCTTAACTTTCTGGGATTGATTGTGGGTTATTTTAGTTTTGTTGAATTGCAAACTGATTTGAGGGCAATACTCTTTTAAAACCCATGTTTGATAAATTGGAGGCAGCTATTTTTAACTGGTATTGCTGCTTGAAGTGTTAAAGCCTATATTTTTTAAAGTTGTATTTCAAGGTCTGATTGAAGATGAAATAAAATTTACACTATAGATAAATTAAAATTAGGTGAAGTGAGTGTTAAATTTGTCAATTTATGCTTCTCAAGGGCATTTTTAAAGAAGATATCATGGCTAGAATTTGGAAGTTAATATTTAAAAAGAAGAAAAGATTTTCTTTGGTTAAGAATTAAGTGTCCATTTTGTTAAATTGTTTGGAAGTACTTTATTGGACCTTGGAACCATGAATTATTAAAATACTGCTAAGTTAAGTAGATTAATGTAATTCACATTTGCCTTTCAGAGAAAATGGTCAGTGTGTTGATGCAACAGATAGAATGCAGGGATAATGAAGAGACTCAGCTAATTGCAACATCAGCTCTTTGGGCCCTTGTCTACAACAACCATAAAGTGGGTTCTCAAAGAACTATTGTTACTGAGTTCCATTGTAATTAATCATACATTAAGACAATTATTCAAAATATAATCAGCAAAGTAGTTCACAGTATACATTAGTCTAACAGGAATAAAGCTTCAAGGGAAAATAGACTAAAGCTTTGAAACTAAGATAATTTTGTATTGTTCAAGGATTGAAATATGGTATGGTTAGTTTTATAGCTTAACTTAGAGGGAAAATCTTAGCTGTTGCTCTAGGTGTGTCTGTGAATGTGATACTTTTGTTTTGCACTATCTTCATCTTTCCTTGTGAGAAAGCTTTATTTTCTTCTTGCTTAAAGCATGTTTCAAATGGTGTCATTGATACATAAATATTCAGTAGTAGTAGCAGCAGCGTCAGAGGTCCTAATATTAGTATTGCCTTTATAAATGATGAGTAGCATGTTCCTTATTGGCATAAGAACAGTTCTGTTTTGAAAAGTTAATAATACACGTGTTTATGACAGTGATACATGTAGCAATATAGTAGTAGTTGTGGTAATGGTCATAATAACAGAGGCAGAATCTTTTTTTCTTGTCAGGTTGGATCCCTCTCAGTTGTTTTCTCCTCTCATTTCCAATTAGTTGGATTGACCTCTGTCTTATAATCCTTACACTCTCATCCTTCTCTCTCTCTTTTAATGAGACATCATTATTGTACATATAAGTATTATAACTGCATGTTGTGGTATACAGTATACCTTAAACACATTTGAGAAGATTTGGAAAGAAAATATGTGTATCCAAGAAACTACCTCAATTTAAAACCTTGCCCTAAGATGTACTGTATAAGTCTAGAACATAATAGAGCAGCTTGATTAGATCCACGACTGCCAGATCACCATCAATTCTTTCAAATGAAAATCTTGTTTTACCCACCCTTGGATATAGTCTGTGTGTCCCTTCTCCATCTCAGCTTCCTACTCTGCAAAAGTAAGAGTCTGTTATTATTGTAAATTTATAGATAAGTTGGCCTTTAAATTTAATATGTTCATGATGAAAGGCCTTTTAGTAATAACTGATGCATGGTAATCTATAAACAAGTTTATTCAGGCTTTTTTGGCATCTAATTTATCTTAACACTCGTGTAACCACTTACTTGTTTATCCAACAATCATTTACCTTGCAGTGCACTTGAATCTTAAAGAAACTATCCGCTTTCATCTCTGACAGGCTCGTATTCAGATAAAGACCCAGAATATTGCTCCACGTCTTGTTGATGTTCTACACAAGCTGCAGGCCTCATCAACTCAGCATCAGTCACAGACTGTCAGCAACAGCTGCCTCAACCTGAAAGCTGTCATAGGAGCAACTCGAGATTAGCTGGGAAGAATGGGATACTGGGTGGGGAGGTTAAACAAAGATAATAAAAAAAAAGATTAAGAGAAAGGCATGTTAGTACATACTTGAGACCCCCTAGAAGATAAAAGTGGCAGTTTTTCATTAGTTAGCATGAAAAATGGTGTCACAACCTAACAATAACCTGACCAAAAAATGTTATAGAAAGTAAACATTTGATAAGTCCTCAAGAACTTATCATCCTTTACTGAGGTCATTAAAATCTTGATTCTTGAACTTTTCCTTTACTATTTAAGGACTAATGCCGAAGATGATGAAAATATCTTGACTCAAAGTTACAAGTCAGGCTGGTCAGAGTATCTTGTAAAAATAATAATCATGAATTATTTATCTTTCACTGAGTCTCTCTCTGGGTATTACATCTATATTTTGTATGATTTCCGTTTTCTCTTTAAATTTTCAGTCAAACTTTTGTGCAGCTAGTGATATTAATTTTTTCTTCAATGTATTTGCATCCTTTTCTATGGTCCTTTAGTAAATTAGATTTGAAATCGAGCTTTCCTTTTCCAGTTGATCTTGTTACATAAGAAACCATTGCAAAGGGTTATGCCAGAATAATTTTGCTTACGTATTGCATTGACTTTCAGTGCAGTTGTTCACTTTTATCCAATAGAAATTAGCTCTTAACAGGAGTGTCCTTGGGACATAGACGCGATAATCAAATTTTTTTTTTTGTAAGGTATTACTTTTTAGTTAAATTTACTGTTGATTAAATCTATTGAGGTTTTATAATTCCCTTTGGCATTGACAACCTTTCCTCCAAGATGCTTTATCATCATGAAATAAACATAAATCTAATGAGCTTTTCAGTAAACTAAAATTTGTAACAACAAATTGGAACTTCATTAAATATATTTTCTCCACTCCCAATCCCATTCTCCCTTTCCTTTCCTTTTATCTCAATATTTCTCATTCACTTATGATTTTCTCTTCCTTCTTTCCTTTCCTTTTTTTTTGCATGGGCATTAAGCCTGCCTCTGTTCTTTCTAACTCTACCTGAGTCGATAAGTTTTAATCATTGTTCTTTTATTCATCTTTCTTATTACCATCCTCTTAGCTTTTCTTTTTTCTAAGAGAAGCACAAATTCTTTTTATTCTATTTTGAGGAGACAATCATTGAGACTTCGAATTGAAACAATGACCTATCCATCCATCGATAAGTTTTCATATGTAAATGTTGCGCTTTTCAACTTAATATTGTTGAAATAATAATTTGCAACATATTCATGTTAATGTTTAAGTCTCTTTTGGCTCTATCACTGGAGACTTTTAAAAGTCCTTCCATCACTCTCAAAGTCAGACTAATCTTGTCATATTCCTTATACAGCATTGCATTCTGAATTAAAGTCAGTTTTCTATCTTTTCATTTTTTTGCCTCTTAAAATTTTAATGATTTGAGACTCTTCTGTCTAACTTTAAAATTTCTAACAGTTGTAATTATATGCCTGGAAAAGGCTAGAGCCAATCATAAGATGTAAACCTACTATTTGAGTTGGCATGATAACAGATATATGATACTTACAGTTCGTAAGTTTGTGTCCTCAGTATAATAGAGCAGTGCAGTAAACTCTATGCAAAAAATAGCCCGTAGAAATACTTGTTTAGCACAGTTCTTTAGATGGCACTGAAATAATATTTATTGCCTTTGAATGTCTTGAATCTATCTTTCAAAGTTTAATTTTATTTTTTTTATGAAATGTATTATTGTGACAATAGTACATAGATTACAAGTTTAATTTACCTATGACAAAATAGTTTGTTTTGGTTTTTATATTTTTCGATATCATGCACATAATAATAATATTTATAACATACATGTATAATAAAAGAAAAAAATCTGTTACAGTTTCATTTTTCTTTCCAACATCTTGTGTTTTTTGAAGTTTTTTTTTTTGATTAAAAACGGCACAGACGATTGTAGACTTTTCCTAAAAAGTATATAAACAAGTAACAAAAATAAAGAAAGGGGATCAAGAGAGGAAGCTTTATCCAACACAGTATGGCTCTTAAAAAAGTACCTTCGCATTTAAATCTCAAACCTTCTGTAACTCCATCAGTGAAAGCTGCTCCACTTTGGAAGCAAAGTGAACTTCTAAATTTGATCATACCCAAAAGAACCTGGCATCATTAACAAAGGCAGTCAGAGAGATAAAGAATATGGAATTGAAGTAAGAGTTTAGGATCAATGGGCATGGCAAATATATTTGAATTCTGTAACAATGAGAAATCTTCTCATAATTACTGTATTATTGTATTTATTATAAGATGGTTTTAAATTAAAGATACTAACTAAAAATGGGAAATACTATTTTAATGTGTTGTCATGTCTCTAGTAGTTGTAGAACTGCTTTGAATGAGATGTATGATTATCCTAAAATGGGAATGTGCACTTTTGTAATCACTGTATTTTGCGTGGGTGGATCTATAACTTTTACACTACTAAGGGATTTTTAAAGGGCTTAAAGATGGCATAGAGGAGCATTTTCTTGCTATTGGCAATCTAGTTTTTTTGGGTAGACCTGACGAGTACCACTAGGCATAAAACGTGAAAGATGTTGACCAATCATGTACAACTAGGTAGGCCAAATTTTTTTTTAAATATCATGCTCCTTAATTGTCGAGCTCTGTTGTAATTGTTATTTCACACACAACTATATATATACATATATATATATATACTTTGAAGATAGGTTGGAATAATTGTTATATGAAGAGAATTTAAGGTAAGATCTATATCTATCTCTCTCTTTCTCTCTCTCTCTCTCTCTCTCTCTCTCTCTATATATATGTATATATATATATATATATATATATATATATGTGTGTGTGTGTGTGTGTACATACATTAAGTGTAAATAATATCACGTGGAGGAATGTCACATGTTGGCAAATGGGAAACATTCTAAAGTTGAAAACAGCATAAAAAGAAATAGTAATCTAAGAACAATTTTGTTATATTCAGCAACTCATAACTTAGCACTAGAAGCTTTATACATGTAAAAGTTTCAAGTAAAGAATCTCTCCGTTCAATGAATCTTATCCTACTGTCGGTTCATAAACTGAGAAAGGTTGAGCAGTATGGCAAAGAAAGAGAATCAGGAGATAAATGAATTAAATCATAATTTGCGCACTTGAGACCAGTCCATCTTTTTTTTTATACTGGAAGCAACAAAGTGAAGACCAAGATACATTAAATATTGACTCTGCTTTAGTGAGCAGTGTAGGCGTGCTCATGAGCTGAGTCGGCCATGGATATAAAACGGCTGCTGCAAAGCTACGAGTGTTAGCTGTACGACCAAATCCTGTCTTTTTAAATCTTCAAGGCACTGATATAACCTCCATAGCTTTGCTACTTTTTGACATATAGGCATCTGTTTAAATGGGACCAAATTAAGGTGAAAGAAATGGAGGAGAGAGGGTGAGGATTTGCTTGTACTTTGATATAGCCTGCCCACAACAGGGTTCCAGCTCTTTCCTGCTGTCATAGTATTAGGGTGTAGCTGCAAAAAAATGAGGCCTTAAATTGTAATTCACCTACTGAAAGTAAGGGACTCGAATCCGCGAAGCACAAAAGAAGAAAGAGGCTGAGAAGGGGACAGTCTAAAAGAAGTGTAAGGGTAAAAACTAAGAGAGGAAGAAGAAAGTGGCAATGGATGAAATGCTTTGTAATTCCGACTATTGTAACTTTTTATTTTATTATTACAAGCAGTGATTTTAGTAGTAGTGGTAGTAGTAGTAGTAGTAGTAGTAGTAGTAGTAGTAGTAGTAGTAGTAGTAGTAGTAGTAGTAGTAGTAGTAGTAGTAGTAGTAGTAGTAGCAGTAGTAGTAGCAATAGCAGCAGCAGCAGAAGCAGAGGCAGCTGTAGTAGATGTATCATTATCCTAAAAAAAATTAACAAAACTGCCCTACACGGCACATTATGGATACGTGATGAATCTCCGAGTTTTCTTTACCTCCATTATTTTGAAAAGAAGACTAACAGTCAATAGCAGTCAATTTAAAGTATCCAAAACATGCTGAAAGTATGGCTTAGCTTAGGTCTACTTGCCGGGACACGAAGAATCAATCTAATCAATGTGCAGTGTTATCAATCCTATATGAGATCTAGGCTAGAAATCTTGTTCATATACTTGGTTTTGAGGAATACTCTGCATTTATAATTGTTTAGTCTAAAATTAAAACATTAACAGATCGAGATCTAGAAATTCCTCTAATTCTGATCTAGGCTAAAAAGTGGGCCTTAGATCTAAATCTAGATTCTACATATAGAATCTACTATAGATTCTAGAGTAGACGAGAACCTAAACTGAATATCTTAATATGAGATAATGTAAGATCAAATCAAATGAAATCAACTACAATTTACGAGTTACATCCATATCTAGACAAGAGGTCATATATGTGTAGCGACGGCATGAAATGAGACGTTTGCAATTTTCCTGAAGAAAGATTGAAATTTCCTCTCTTTATACTGCTCTAATTTCTAACTTTCATAGTTTTTCAGAAGTAAAAGAACTTTAAATAGCTAGCAAGTCTTCTTAAGGAAAATGGGACATTTCCAAGTAGTTATCTATCGCAAAACATCTCATTTTGTGGCGTATCTACACATTATCTAGATTTGATTTCTCTCATAGAAATCTAGGTCTAGATCGAGATGTAGATTAGAAGTAGAAACTATTAGGCTCAAATGTTAAAAATAAAATGATTATAAGCTTTTTCACTCCGAGTTAGACACTCTAATTAGATTGTTAAATCTCATTACTCAACGGGCCAATAAATTTGCTTATCTTGATCAATGTCTAGATTTATCTAGGTGTATTGATTTCTTTTCCTTTTTGTTTATCATAATTTTCATTCTAAACATAGATTAATACTCTCCTATGAAATGGCTGAAAATTAATTTCCACAGCTCTGTTATTTTAGTTATTCAATAATTTAACAGGCAAATGAATAAAAAAAAATGCATGCTTATCAAAATTCTAAGTCACTGCAGAAATGGGTAGGGTAAAGGATGCTCTGAAGAGATCAATTCCATACAACAGCTAAAAATTTATTTCCAAAGTTATACATTTATAAAGATTGTTCATATTATGAATTATTTTTGGAAAGGATTTACACTTCTTCAATGGAAATATCATCTGTAGCCTTTTCACTATGAGTTATGAACTGTTATCTCTTTTTCCTTACAACTGTTAGTGTTAGTTGCAATTGCAGGTACTGTGGGAAGGTAATTAAAAATAACAATTTGCCTTCCAGCGATGTTATAAAATTTAAATTATAACTAGACGTTTCAATCAAAGAATTGACATTGCTTTCAAAGTGCAATTGAAAATCAAATGTCTCACAAAGACCTTGCAAACAACATTTTGTGCACTTGAAATGGCAATATACTCAATGTTTGATACCATATAATGCCAAGAGCCAATTGTATGCTCTTGAAAGAAACAATCAATGAGGACATTTTCATGAGATATTCACATGTCAAACTAAAAGCTTTATACTAGAGGCAATTTGACAGGTACCCAGGTGAGTCAGCATCAAACTTAAAGGCTACATTTTTCACCAAGCCTCAAATGGTATGAGTGAATGTGTCTTCTTGATAAGTGCATTAAGTACAGCTATGTGATCTCTTGAATCCACAAATTTACAACAGCAGCAGTACAGTTAGATCCAATAATCTGTAATCTGCATTTTTTGCCAAATTGGCGCCTAAAATTTGCCAAATTTTGTAAACCCCCCCCCTGTAAAATTTGTAGACAAATTTGCCAAAAGGGCCCATATTTGTCAAAAACATTTACCAAGCAGAATTAAGCATTCCAGCAAATATAAACATGGCATATGTGGAAAAATAAATAAAAAAGACAATTTATAGTTAAAGGAGGCAGCCTTTATTATTTCCACACTCTCAAACTTCTTTCAGGCAATAATAATAACATTTCTATAGCACCTTCTCTGTTAAAAATCTCAAGGCGCTTTACACAAATATACAATGATGCAATATACAACATACATGATTTGATCAATTAAGAATATCATAAGCAGAAGAAAGTTACAAATCTTCATATGAAAATTTGTTTTTTCAAACATTCATTAAAAGGTGAGCAATCACACTCTCTCAAACAAAGCACACATATTGTGAAACTTGAACTCACACTTAGACTGGCAAACACTCAACTCACCCAGTCACACATACTCCCTCTCATTCACAACATTACCACTATTATCAAACTTTCACACCCACATACTATCTCAAACACATACTCTCTTTCACACTCATCAAAGGACTAGTTTTCCTTAACTACTCAAAAAAAGAGGCATCATTGAACTTATTGTAGTAAAGGAAAACTAGTCTTTTGATGTTGTCTTCGTGAGTCTCCACCTTCTGGAAAACAAAACAAGATTGTATAATGAAAAAATTTGTTCAGCATCAGCTGAAAAACAAGTTGAAAAGGTGTGCTGTGATGCCAGTGCAGCGAGAGCAGGAACATGACTTTTTTTTTCCACTACTTTTTTCCTGAAATTTGTCAAGATTTGTCAAATTTTTCATTGGCCCTGAAATTTATGGCCACAAAAAATGCAGATGATAGAATAATGTCAACAATCAGTAATAATAAAATATTTTCTTTTCAGAAACTTTCAGTACTGAAGTTCTCACAGTGTTTTCGCAGTTTAAGCAATATATCTGGGCAAAAAAATAAAGAACTTATATTTGGCAAGTTTCAACTAGATCGCATGGCCTCAGACAAGGAAAATGCACACAAACATGTCTTTGTGTCCCATACGAATCTTGTTACTGGAAAAATGGACTGGATAGTTCAGGATGAGAATTATGATTATGTGCAGGAGATTGCAAGGTATGTCATTGCTTTATACTATCACCATGATGGATGTGTAAACGTGAAAGTTATTGATGAAAATTTAGACTCACAATTTTCAAAAAAGATTTAACAAAAAATTTTATGGCCATTCCAAAGTGTTCAAATGTACACTTATTTTGGAAGTCTAAAACTGTTCATTTTGAAGTTTTAATTCCTGATTAGAAATATTTATTCTGAATCATGTTTATTTTCATACAAGGAATCCTTGAAGGATGAATGTTTGTAGAGAAAGCATTGTTTTTATTGCTTTGTTTATTATCATTTAAGGATATCTGAATCTCAACTTTTAACCTGTTCTCTTTCAAGCTTAAATATAAACAGTTCTTTTATAAATATTTGAAGAAAAAATGAAAAACATGTTGCAGATATTTTTTCATTTTGTAAAACCAATAACATGTATTTATTTACCTAGTAACTTTCAGAGACTTTGAAGACATGTATCACTTTTATCCACAGATCAGGTTATGGAGACATGCTGCACGACACAGACAGGGTAATTGAAAGTTGCTCCCATTAAGTGCCCTGTGACCAATTCAAAAGATTAGCATCTTATATTCCTTACAATCAAAGAAAATTTAAGTTGTAGCTTGGTTCCCTCTTAACCTTTTGATATGAGAAAGATGAAAATGTTGTCTCTCATGTATGTTTTGAAACATGTTTTTGTGTGGGTGTATGTGTTGTTTCCTGGTGTTCTTTTTTCCTCTCCTGATTTTTTTTTTTTGGGGGGGGGGAGGAGGGGGGGGAAGAGAAAGCTATGTAACAAGAGTCTAATATATATTATATCATTTGAAAACAAAATTTGGAGTTATTTTTGCATTCTGCTAAATCATGACACTTTTTTTAATGTCATTTATTTGTTTTCACTGTAGTGGTCAGAGATTTTAAAGACATGTATTATTTTTTTCCTGATGGGGGCCATTTCCTTTCATCTAATTATTATTGTGTTTAAAAGCTGCCTTATTGCCATATGAGACTGAAAGTTGTGTAGAGGATTATTGCAAAATACTTCTAGACTTAGTAATGAGAATTGTAAGATAGTTTTCAGCAATGTTGGTCTCTTAGTTGGCTATTACATTTGCCCCCACATCATATGTTTACAAACATGTTTAAGAACTTATAGGACGATGTTGCATTCATATAATAAAAAAAAGAAACAAGTTTTACATTCATTTTGACGGTATGATTCCGTAATTAACATTTTTTCTAGATAGCATGGTATGGAAGGAACCAATATACATAGCTATCTAATCTGGAATGGAATGCTCCATAAAATACATAAATTATAAAATTCCATGTCTTCTGCTTCTTCTATTTCTTCTCATGATTTTTATTATATTATAGTCAAGGTTATTATGATGTTGATTCTTACTACTAAATAATATTAAATGCCTCGAAAAGGATACTTACTACATATGGTCTTTTCATTGTTCGGTTTCAAAAGTTAATGCTAGTTGTTTTTTTTTTATTCCTAAATATTGTGTGAAAGAATTTTCATATGTTTTGGATATTTCAGAATATAAAATATTACAAAGCCATTCGTCAAGCCATCAAGCTCCTTAGAGACAGGAATAAAGAAATCAAGGTCCTTGACATTGGTACAGGGACTGGATTGTTATCTATGATGGCAGCTGAGTCAGGGGCAGATACAGTTACTGCTTGTGAGGTACCTAGTAACTTCTCTCACTTAATATTGAAGGGGTTGGAAATTGCTCCATTGAATTTAATTTTATTTTCATCACTTTCAAGCAACTAGGTATAATAAGAAGTGAACAATTAAACATTTTTACAAGAACTTCATTACTCTATCTGATTATCAGGTGTTATGTATACTTTTTATTTACAGCACATTCAACTTTGCAACATTGGTATTAGCCTTAACTGATCTAAGCATTACTTGTAGATGGTCGTTTGGAGAAAAAGACATCACCAACAAAATAAAAAAGAAGCATGTCAATGAGCAAGATGGCTTCTGTATTTTTTTCTTTTATTATTAAAGAAATCAGACTAGGTTGTTGGGGAATAGAGAAATGACCTGAGTTGTAAGTTTCTTGTATTTTCAAGTTTAACTTTGCTCCCACTTTTACTTATATTTTCCATAAAACATTTAATTCAAGTCTTTTATCGAACTAAGCTAATTAGGGTTGAATACGGAAGCAGATGACAAGATGGTATGATAGCAAAAATACCTTGTGATAAGATGTGTTCTATCACATTCAAAACTCGTATAGTTGCTTTGAAAGAGAAAACATCTGCTTTGCCTAAAAGCAGTTCATAAATTATCTCAAAAGTTAATTATTTATGAAAATCTATGTGACTATTATAGAGCTGTCATTCTTTTTTTTTTTTTATTTTCATTTAAAGGCTTTTACTCCCATGGCGAAATGTGCCAGGAAAGTCCTTGATGCAAACGGGTTTGGCAACAAAGTGAAACTTATTCCCAAGAGGTCTACCAATGTCACGCTAGGTAAAAAACTCTTTTTCAATTTTTTTTTTTTTACATTTTTTAAAAGTTCTTTCATTCATAAAACTTTAGCCAAAGGTAAGGAACTTGTAAAATGCAAAGTAATGTTAAATAACAACCTTGTTGCAAAACTAACACATTTATTTTGTGAGATAACTTGTTAGAGATTGTATATCACAATCTTTTGATGTGGTGCAAAGACAGTGTTTTCATAATGAATTAATATACCTTAATGAGGAAAGCCCCTTTTTGTGTATTGTGACTCTAATTTATTCCTTAACCAGATGATATGAAGGAGAAAGCAAACCTTCTAGTAACAGAGCTGTTTGACACCGAACTAATAGGAGAAGGGGCCATCTCTTCCTACACAGATGCCCATAATAGACTGATGGAGGTTTGTAGTTGTAGATAAACTATTGGCACAACAGATATAGCTTTCCATAATTTCACAATAGATGTAGTCTTCCATAGTTTTATTGTTTGAGACCGAAAGTTTATGTCTAATCATAAGTGTCTCGTCAGAAATTTTGGCTTAAGTATGAACAGGTTATAAATTTTGCTGAGGAGTACATGTACAGCAAACTACCATCTTCTTCTTGCTTTGAAAGCTCCCTTAGTATTTGCTTGATACTAGCTTTTATTTTGACATATTTGCATCATCCCATTCATTATAAAAAGTCTTAAAGATTTCTTGGAGTAAATTCAATATATAACCAAATAGTGACGGTAATTGATAAATAAGGAAACTTCATAAAGACACAATTTGTAATTTAAAGCAGTAGATATAGTGTATTTATTTTTTTATCAGTCATTTCTGCAGAACTGCTTTATATTAATTTAAATCCTATGTTTCTTGAGAAATTTGTCTTTAACTTTTGTTTCAGGATTGGATTCTATTGTTTTATTTTCTTTTAATTTTCCAAATGTTTGTTATTTATAGATTTAAAGAGGGTAAGAGGGATGAAGGCTGGTCTGTCCTCATGAATGTTTATTGTAAGTATATATGTTCATGATTGGAACAAAGTTGAATTGTATCCCTTGAATAAATCATACTCCTATGTAGGAAGATTGTGTGGCTGTTCCCACCACAGGCATCATGTATGTTCAAGCTGTGCAGTCTGACTTCCTGAGGGGCTGGAACAGCATTCAACCTGTTCAGCTAGCAGATGGAGTTTTTATCACTCCTGGGTCAAAGTTCTCACAGTGTTCTGGAGCACCGTCTCTGCATGACTTGCAAGTAGATGAATTGGCTGGCAAGCTGAAATTACTGTCTTCTCCTATAGAAGTTTTTAGGTGGGCAAGACCTTAAATTTGAGCAATCATACCAAAATAAGCCAATAGAGATATAATCAAATAGTCTTTATTGTAATAAAGGGGATAAGAGTCTGCAGGTTTTGTTGGGTCATTTTTTAAGAAATTTGCACTCTCTACTTGATGTTCAGGATATCTGAAAATGAAGTCTCGACTCTTTTAAACACAGAAAAGAAAGGCAGCATCAGAAATACATTTTTCTTTTTTTTTTAGATCTCACACACTTTTGCGAAGATTTAACAGAAATGAAACCTTAAGGTATAGCTGTAACCACTCTATGAAAGGAAAATATTCTTAAAGCTACCACCTCCTGGTTTCATATCCGTCAGTAGATAAAAGTTCTGTCTAACTTCTGAATTTGTTCTTAGTTTCCTCTCAGGTCCATGTTAAATCCAAATAAAATTTGATTCTTAATCTGTCACAAAGAAAAAAGGGCGTTTTTAAAAAAATATCTTTGGTGTGTTGTGTTTACTCAGGAAATATTTTGCTCACTTTCAAGTTGCCTTGTTAATTTTTGACCAAGTAAACATGAAATGATTGTGCATATTTTCATATTTATTTTGACCTTTTCTTGCAATCCCAAAAGTTACAAAGCAATTGAGTATTTACAAAGTTGAATTTCTAGGTCTATCTATAACTCTTTTCTTGTGCTCTTTTAAAAACTTGCTGTAAAGGCAAGCTAAAATCATTGTTAATAACTGTTTCAGGTTTGACTTCAGTCGCAGAAATGCTTTACAGAAGAATGAAAAGAGCCATGTAGAAGTGAGGGCTTTACAAGACGGAAAAATCGATGCCTTTGTTATGTGGTGGGATCTTATCATGGATCCACAGGGAGAAATCACTCTGAGTTGTGCCCCATGCTGGGTCAGAGGAAAGGAGGAGACAATTCCAGTAATTTTTTTTTCTGCTTGTGTCATTGAAACTAGCGTGGTTGTGCAAGGGGAAGAGATAAAAAATGTCATAAAATTCAAAAGGTATTAATAATGGCAAAATTAAATTGTCAAATTTATGAATCTAACAGGAAAAGCGTTTATTTTTGTTCATCAGATTTCCATTCACAGAAAGTAATTTTCACGTAGAGAGAGCTCTTGGAGTATGTAACTTATTTTTGTTTCCAGGTTTAAGCTATGTCTTGTTTTAATCTTTGCAGATTTTGTTGCATCATTTACTATCTGCTACAAATTTTCCAACAGTGGCGGGATCACTGGATGCAGGCCTTTTATTACCCTTCCAACACAATATCTGTCCAGAAGGGTAGTTTTTTTGATGTGTACAGCCACCATGATGAATACAGCTTATGGTTTGAAACAAAACCCTCTATAAAGTAAGTGCAGAACAGTGAAACCTTAAAATTGATACTGGAAAAGAGAAAGAATTCTGAAGGAGTATAATTGTTTCATTTTGTATTATAAATCCCTGATCAGTTCCCAGATATTCAGGAACAAATTTTAGTGATGAAAGAATGGAAATGGTTAAAACTCAACCAGTTTCAAACTTTTCAGAGAACCAAAATCCTAGACTACCTGGTACACCGGAAATCAAGATAATCAAGAAGAAACACTATTTCTCGTCTCTTCTTGTTTTAAAAATAACTATGATAGTAATAAAAATGATGACGACGATAACAATAATAATATTATTAATAATAACAACAACAACAACATAAGCAGTCATATAAAGACATGTACATAGATTTTAAAACTACATTTATTGATAGAAAAGCAGCCGGTAAGAAAAAGAAAATTGCCATCGACAAAAAAAAAATGTGCCCTTAGTCTTTAAAGAATGTTTTTAAAAAATGGTGTCTTAATTTTTTGTTTAAAGCAGCCCTGACTGTTTCTGCGCCGCATTAAATGTGGTAAGGATTCCATGTCCTAACAGCCACAAGAGAATATGACCATTCATTAAAAATAACAGTTTTGAATAGCAAGATGATAAAGCAATCTACTTGATGGATAAATTTGAATCGATCTTTGTAAATATTACGGGGTTCACATACTTTAATTTCCAAAAACTTATACCGATTTCATTCTGTAATAAGTAATCAGCAAAATTTTCCTAAATTGATGATTTTGTTTTTTGCAATTTTATCATTGGAGTTGCATTATCCTGCGCTAATTGCAATTTATAAAATGAGCTCTCTGCAAGGCCTGTAGTACACTATTGCTGTAGCCTAACTTTGACAGTACATTATTTTATTTTTTTACTAGGTTCTTTCTTCTAAAATTGTTGCCTAATTGTAAAATCTGCAATACTGTGATACCAAGCCATTCACAACAAATTCAATAAATGTAACCACTGAATTGTGTTTGTCTTTGTATATGAAATCCATTGTGAGAATAAAAAGTGTATCACTAAAAATAAAATTGTGAGAGGGTGCACAAGTGCCAGTAGAGAAAAGTACAAGCAACACACTTAGATAACTGTGGGAGTTAATTGAAGAATCAAATTAGAATTCAACTTTTAAGATGTTTCACCTTTATTAGCTTCCTAAGACTAACTAATAAAAGCCATTTTTAAGATGAAGTGTTTTGAACTTCATTTTTTATACAATATGGCCACCATAACCATGTCAACCTAATGAAGACTGGGTTTTTTTTTTTATAAATTTTATTGTTTTTGCCCGCACTCACTGTCTAGCAAGTTTTTTGTTCTTTTCTCTTTTAGTTTTTCAAAAATATGGAGAGAAACAGGTTTCCACAAGAAAGCCTTTTCTAAATTCATTGATTTCCCTTTTACTTCACAGAAACTTAAGCAGATTTTAGACTGCAGATTTTGACATAATTGATGTAGCTAGCTACAATCCACATGGCTTACAGATTCTTCATATATGATATAACAGACACTCTGTACAACATCAATATACAGTATATAATAATATGATATTACAATAATTAGTTTTTTATTTCTTTACTACATAAATTAACTTGGGAAAGAAAGTACTTATGAAATTAAAGCTTTTAGTGGCCATGCAGTTTTGACTCTATACATATATAACTTTTTTCTTTTTAATTCAAGTCAACGACCAATTGGTACAAATGGAGTTCACATGGCTTTCAGTCGTACAAGGCTTGGCCAAATCAACAACAAGTGCAGAAATCAAGTGTTTATAGATGCCATGAAGGAGGTATAGTTTATAAAAAAAATTGTGTTTTCTATATAGTATTGAAAAATAAAAAAGTTAGTTATGGATGTTTCCTTAGATATATTTAAGCAAAACAATTTTACATCCCAAATTAACTTTACAGTGATCCTGAATGTATTGTTTTTCAGCATGTGAACAATGACTCAGTGTGCCTTGTCATCTCTGATGGGAGTCTGCTGTCACTCATGGCTGCAGGACTTGGAGCTAAACAGGTTTGAAGAAAGATGCTAGCTTTGAAATAAAAATCTGCAATATCTCAGTGATACTTCATGTCTATCTTTGTGAAGATTTTGCTACTTCTCTGACACCCAACTATCAATACTCCTCCTCAGTCTCTCTCTTAATACCTTGAGGAGCTGAAAATATATCTTCATACTTATAATTTGAGTCTTGCTGATAGTGCCTATGTATATAGAAATATTTTTTGCTGAGAGTGCCTATGTATATAGAAATATTTTTCCATATTTATATTATTTTTTGAGTAAGGTAGATAAGATCTGTAGTTGTAAGTAAGACAGATAGTTAACAATTCTTCTATTCCTATTTGCTTTGATGAAAAAAGTAAGTAGATACCCATAGAAGTATGAATAGGATATTTGAGACAGTCAGGGTAAATCGGGGATATGAGACTGAATTTGACTCATTGACTCCAAGGCAAGTAAAAAGAACAAGCAGTATCTCTCTCTGTGACCGAGTATATTTATATATTTTTCGCACATCACTGATTAAACAATATATATATTTAATGAGATCTAGCTCAAAAACAAGTATGAGCAACATGCACTCAAATTCTCATTGATGCCTCACGTTAAATTGAAATATCATAAAAGCTCTCAAAACCAAATCAAGCTTATTATACTTGCCTAAAAACTAAAATATTTTATTGCAACAACCTTTTCTGATTTCAGGTTTTCTACCTTGACATGAATAGATCATGTTGTAGAATAATAGAAGAAATAATTAAGCACAATAAATATGAGGATAAGATCTGTATTCTTGACAAACGCCCTGAAGACATTATTGCTGAGGACTTGTTTAATCTCAAAGTAAGTTGAGTATATTGCTTAAAAGAAATCTGCTTCATAACATTTAACAAATTAATTAAGAAGTGATAGATTCAATTTCTTATAATTGTCTCATTAACTTTGAGCTCTTCAGTGCTGGATTTAATTGCAAGGACAACTAGAATATTTTCAGCTTATTTTTTAACTAAAGAGGGGTGGTTGCAAAAATATTTTGAAACTAATGCAATTGTAAAGACTTAATACTCTGGCATTTTATATTTTGTTTTGTGTATGGAGCTTTCAAATCACATGGATCCTCGGACTAGTTTTTTTTTCCTTTAGGTTTTGAGTTTTATGACAAAATTTATCTTAAGAAAATATTAAATGTATGATCAACATGACTGTATTGATTGCACTTATTAAAAAAATGCCTCCACACAAAATATTTGCTAATAAGATAACCATGCATTTACAACATAGGTTTTCTTTTTTTTTTTTAGAAATAAAGCAACTAATTCATTGTAAAGTTTTAAGTCAAAATTTCATGCATGAAACCTGTATCTTTATGTCTTGTTTCTCTGTAAGCAAATAAAACTGACCTGAAGCTTGGCCTGAAAGTTACTCACATTACGGCAAATTTTTTCTAGAGATTCAGCATTGAACAAAATACTTTTCCGGGCACTCTGCCAAGTTAACTACAAAAAAAAAGTATACTTCAGAACGCCCTATTGACTATTGAAAAGTTCTTTTACTAAAACCGAGACCTTATCAGTTATGTTATTAACGATGATTTTTAAGTGTAACATAGCACAATTAATCCTTTGAATAGGAAATACCATAAGAAAACTCATTCAATTAATTAACCTCTACTGTCTTATGGTTTAATTATAGTAAAGAGAAGTAACGTTTTGAAAACCTAACTGACAGGGGAGACTTACTGGTCCCATGCATGAGAAGAGAAATTTTCTGAAATTGTGTTACTGTTTTTTCTCCCCTCTATTATAATACAGACATTTTATTTGTTCAGCAAATTATTTCGGTGTGAATGAAAAATCATTGAGTAGAATGATTTGCTTCCTAATGTAAATACCCAGTTCTGATAAATGCTTTCATATAATTTCATTAATTTCCTTCTTTTTAATTATAATTTTTTTGTACCATCTTTCAACATACAGAAATAGTTTAAATCGATAGATATTATTTTTGTTTGTTTTTTTGTTTTTTTTTTGTTTTTTTGCTTTGAGAATGGATATGTCTTTTCTGCTTAAGTTGTACTTCACTTTGTGGTATCTTTTATCTGCAAGCGATGCTTAAAAACCTTTTTTCTTAGATATTTGGAGTTTATACATTTTTTTATGAACATAAGGGATAGAAATTTGAAAATGTCCCATAAGTTATCCGATGTCAATAAAAAGAATTACATCCTTTTTTCAGATTGATGTGGTGCTTGCTGAACCATTCTCCCAAGCTGCCCACTTGCCGTGGGAGCATCTTTACTTCTGGTATGCCCTCAATTCATTGCGGCCTCAGCTTTCTCCCAATGTAAAAGTGTTACCAGCCAATATGACAATCAAGGCTATGGGAGTTGAATTTAAAGATTTGCACAAGATAAGAGCACCAGTAGGCATCTGTGAAGGTTTTGATGTCTCTGAGTTTGACAAGCTGATTGAAGTGAGTAGATATGTTTATTTGTTTAGTTCAGCAAAGAAATACAACCACAAATCTGATAAAATTCTTGTTGTTATTTACTTCTTTCTTTTTTTGTCCTTTCCAAATAATCTTATGGACACACAAAATCGTATATCTTCTTACCTTAGATGAGATCTTATGGACATGCAAATTCAGATATCTTATAATCTTAGGTGAGAAAATCATAGATTTTGCAGCATTGCAAACCTAACTTGAGGAAATATGGACACATGCTCATCAAAAATCATTTGATCATGCAATATTTATTTGGATTGAAAGTTATTCTCAGGAACTTTTTGCCTTGAATTTCTATAGAAGATCTCATGTAAAAATAAATTGTGAAGCAGTTCTAATTAATATTAAATGAACTTGCAAGACAATTGACTGTTGGAAATATAGAAGTAAAACGGCTTAAAGTTAACCTTAATGACAAAGCCTGATCAGAGAGTGAAATTGAATGGAACATTGGAAGCACAGTTGAGTATGTATTATCTAAAATTTTGACGACTGCAGACTTTGCTTTATAGGTTATCATATTTGGTAGAAAATTTAGATGAAACGGCATTTTTGTCTCTTGATTTTTAAAAAGGATTATATGGAATGTCATAGTCCTTTTTTCTGTATTTGCATAATGTAAATTTATGTCATAGAAGAAGCAAACTAAGGATATTTAATCTTTATTTCGACTCAATGTCATGTGAAATTGTATTATCTTCTGGAGTGTAGAAAAAGTTATCATGAAGTCAAGTGATTATGTGCTGCATAGAACATATTTTTTTTTATGTACTGATCTGCAAAAGATACCATATCTTATTTTATGACATTTTCATGCATTGCTGTACATCTCCCAGACTTCATCAGAATCAGCAGATGAAGAAATCGAGCCCCAATGTTTGTGGGAATACCCTTGCCAAGCCTTGACGTCTCCTATACCACTAGCTTTCCTTGACTTCTACCAGGCTGTGGAAAATACCCCTAAGATGCATCAGACCACTGAGCTGGAATCGTGCAGGTGAGTGCCTATGGTTTGGAGAAAGAGTTGATTGTTTAAAGCAAAATGCAGATGTATAGCAAGTAAAATGTCTTTGAACAAAACAAAATTGTCTGGAGAAGTAGGTACTGATTTGATCATTTGTAGATTAGGTATTTAATAATTTCAAGAGTTGCGATAGCTTAGGTAGATAAAAAGTATACATAGCTGAATTTAGACTGCTGATTTTGTGGGCTTACATAGCCAAGATAAGGTGAAGGTCAAATTCTTATGATGCGATGCGCTAAGGAGGCCATGATTAATTTTCTTAAATTTAAAAGTTTGGGCTTCTTTAATCAAAAAGAATTGTTCCTTAGACTTGTGCATTCTCATTAATTTCAAATCACATTGATTTTTTTGTTTCATTTTTCTCTTATTGGTTTTCTTTTTTTGTTTTTTGCTTATAACAGTTTCTTACACTGTTTGGTCTATCTTTAAAATTGTGCAATGCCTTACAAATTTTAGGTTATAATGCTGTGTTGTAAATGCTCCATATGCTAATTTTAATTTGAACACAGTGAAGAGCCAGCCTTATTTTCAGCCATCTTGCACATGTATATATATAATTGTAGTAAGAAAGATAAAGACTGTTCCAACACATCTTTTTTAAGGAAGTGCTTTTTCAGAAATACTTCATGGAGGGAAGCATAGTTGTAGATCTTTACTAACATATATATCCATATGAGTCTTTGCGGTGTGGCATGCTTTCAAGAAACTACAAATTCTGCCAAGATAATAAGACAGGGAAAAAAATTGTTTTCAATTTCATGTCAAAATCATGAGAGTGTAGCTGTTCCTCATATTTTTTTTACATAAGTCGTTTTGTTGTTTTTGTAAGTCAACATTTTGTCAACCTTGTGCTTTTCTATTCTCTTTAAATTCAAGTCACAGTAAATGATCATATAAAAAACAAAAGATGTCTCTTTGTTGCACATGTTTCAATCTGTCATTCATTTGCCCCACCTGGGGTATCCCCCTCACTCCCTACCCCTCGACGAATTTTTACTCTTGTTCACATACAGGATAGGAATTTTTTGCTATCTTTTCAATAATTTAATAAAAGCATCTCTATAATCAAATTGCTTCTAACAAAACTTTGCCTTAATCCCATTCATTCCATGAGTTTCTTTGTTTCAAGACTTATAAAACCTTGTTTGTTGATGTTATCTTATTGCTTAGAGAATCACTAGCTCCTCTTCATTTGAACGACAAAAAAAGATTTATTTCTGATGTGGTTGAAAAAATGGCAAAGTTTCAAAACTTTGATCTAATAAATTTATCAGGTTCTTTTGCATTCTTTGCAGGAAAGGCACTCTGAATGGTGTAGTTTTCTGGACAGAATTTTCTTTTCATGGTGACAGACACATAAGTAGTGGTATCATAGATGATGACTGGCAAGGGGAAAAAGTGAAGTATGTTTGTCTCGTATACTTTGTTTAATTTATATTTTGTGTATATATGGCTAATGTTTCGAGTTTTTATCTGCGTTAAAACTGAGAAAACTATTTGGAGTATGTTGATATTTTACTTTTTTTTTTTTTTTGTCATATTTTTTTTTATTTTAGAGCTAGTTTCATATATGCTTTTGGAGTTGTCAATAGTGATAGCCGCATGATTGATGACAATATCTTGTCATTTATATTTTTTATTAAATAAGCAAGACTAGTCAAAATATGTCAGATGATTGCTTAGTGGCAAGCAACTTGACTTATTCAGAAACTTCATATGATGATGGCCCAACCTAACCTAAAACCAGAAATAAGTTTACAGAATATGCCAATGAATTGACTCATGCTCCGTTTATATTAGAATTTTTTAGATCATATCAAGTTTTTACAATATCAAATCTACAATGATCTTTGATTTGCTTTTATGATTTTTAGAAGCTTATAAAACATAGTAGACAAACACTTATGAAAAGAACTTCTTAGATTATTTTTTTTTATTTTATATTTCCCTATTTCAAAAAACTTAAGGCGAGTTTCACATGGGTTTAAAGGATTTAAGATTCGTTGAAAAAAGAAAAAAATTTGGACTGTCTCATTATTTTCCCCTCTCTCCCCCTCCTCCTCCTCTTCATCTTTTTTTTTATGCTTTTGCAATTTAGACAAACCATATTATATCGGTACCTTAAAAAAGTCCAAAATTATTCAGAAAAAACTGTTTCCATGTGTTAATGTGATGTTTGACATTTGCCTGTTTTCCACAGATGGGACATGTTTTCAAGGCAAGCTGTCAAACTTATGCGACATGGCAAGCTGATAGAAGCAGGCAGCAAGATTTTTATTTCTACGCAGTTTATACCAGAAGTTGGAGATTTTACTTTCACAGTTAAAGGAAGCCAATAGAAAGGCTCATTTTGTTATTTATGAGCCTATGTTAAAACTGGTTCACAAGTAAATTGTTCAAATCTTCAGCTTAACCTGTGAAAATTGTCTTTTCTAATTCAATCATCTCAACTTTTATTCACAGACACAGTTTTGTCAGGTTATCCTATGGCTCAAATAACAAAAATTTAAAGGATCCAGCTAGTCATATAGATGAAAAAATAACCATATTAAACCTTATTTCACGGACAACTTTTCATACATAACATCTGCCTGCCAATTTCGCTAAATATGGGGGGTTCCATGTTTTTTACGTCCTAAGGCATTGCAAATTAAAATTTTTCAGCAATTTTTTTTAAGGGAAAGGATTGTCTTTTTTCAATTCAAAACTAATCAAGTATTTTCATGAGATATGATAAAATGCATACAGTTATAATTTAATATGCATGCTTCAATCAAAGGGAGCAGTTACAAGAGTCAGAGACTTTACATAGATGACGCGAAAAGAGGAGAGTGAATCATGTTTTACCATTCCTGTTAAATTTACATTGTGTCGACAATCAAGTTTGTAAGAAAACTTAACTTTGTCAGCTCTTTGTACTCAATTAGGCCTTTAGTTTTCATGTACACTATATGTGGACAGGAGATGAATACAGTGTGTAAACTAAAAGCTAGCCCCATCAAAAAAAGGCTTATTGCCTTCCCATAAACCACTTCTACCCCACCTTTTTTTATAACTGACCTACCTTTCTCCCTCTCCCCACTTTTTGTGTTTTAAATTACCAGACCCTGTCTGTTTGGATAAAATTGATTGTGTGGCTGAGATTAAGATCCTCCACCATTTAGGCTCAACCAACATTGTCTGTTTTGGTGACTTTGTGAGAAAATTCCTATTCAAAGTCTGATAACTACCTTGTCTATCTACCCTCTTCTCCTGTCTTTTCCCATTTAATTGTATCTCTTTGCTGAACTGACTGACGAGCAAAAATACAATCATTACACAAGCTGAATTTTTGCCCTTAAGGCATGTGTTTCTATGCTGATATTCAAATCTTTGTCAATATCAAAGGCATGCCCTGCTCCCTCTTTCCCTTCTCATATCCAGGTTATAGGTAGGTAAAGAATAATATCTAGTCCTTCCTTTCAGTATTCTTGTCACACCCAAGGCTATTACTGAAGGCAGCACCTCTCCTCCTTCCCCAACCCTTTCTTTATCTTCCCTTTATCCATATGTATAAAACGGATTGGACATTGATGAGTACAGGAGAAGAGCCCTACTGATGCACGTTTTAGAGATCTTTTATGCACGTTTTTGTTTTCTTCAATGGTAGAAAGACAGTGTTAACCCCTGCTAGTGTGATTGGCATATATTCATTAGTGTTTAGCAATTTTACATGCATTGCGAAACACATACCATTCTCCTAATAAATCTTTTAGAAAAGAGGTAAAAAGAAAAGAACATGTGATATTGCAAAAGGCAAGTCTGAAATTGCACTGTTTACTTATGGGTGGAGTTTGTGATTTCTAATTTAGATTTTTCTATTTTGACTTTAATTAATGTAATTATAGTTCATTGAACAAAGATTCTCGATGTCCGGTAATAATTCTGTCACCTATAACTTTCACTATATAAACCATTCAACGCAAACTATTCACTGACAATACTCAGAAAGAGACCGCTATATGCCAGGGTTGCCCGCAAGACCGAAGGCTTGAGTTTGCTAGGCTCACTGAGTGATCAGATGAAGTCATTGAGAAAGAAGGAAGAAATTGGTGTTACTTGGTGAATCCTTATAGCATATGTGCAGTTTGAGAGCTAATAAGGTCTCATATTTTTTTTAATTGTGTGAAATGTTTTGAACTTGAGATTTTATATCCACCATATGATATCAGAGTTGCAAATAAGATATTTATTTAGTTGCTTAATTTAAGCACTTATCATGACAAAACCTTTTTTTTTTTAGCTCATTTGCACTAAAGATAAGGCATAAAGAAGGAAAGTAATTGTGTTCCTGTAATAATCTTAACTCAAACTTTGTTTTTATCTATCCCAGTGATCTTAAATGTTGCAACAATTTACTTTTTAAAATGTTCAGTCAATATCACTCACAATTCAAATCCGATATATAGAGATATGCATTCAATAGCATTTTAATTAAGTTTAAAAATTAAATAATAGTTTGTTCTTTTATGACACATATTTTTAGGAGATATTAGTAAGTGAAAGTTGATTTTCCTTTTTTTTCTTTTCCTCCCCTTGTGTGCCTTCCTGATAAAATGCATGCCTTTCAATAGTTGAGATGTTCTAGTTTTGTTTCAACTTTTCCTTCTTCATATAAATACACTCTGTATTTATCAGAGAAACAGATATTGCAGGTTTAAAAAGTAAGGCTGCTGGCGTTTTTAATCTTACTATGCTATGCACTGCTATGCTGATTGCTTTATACCACATTTATAACAACTGATTAAATGTTAGTGAATTGATTGCACAATTACAATGTGTCATATGTATTGGTCATAAGAACATGAATAATAATATCTTTATATTGATTTTTAAAAATAAACGATGTAGTGAAGTTTGTACATGTATAATATTTTTAATTTACTGAAGAACTTGAAATTGGATAGAAAGAAAAAAGAACTAAGCTATATTGACGCAACAATATAAAAAAGGGTAGAATTACATTCCCAGTTATGTGGGTTTAATCATGAAAATTTTTTTCTTTGTATGATTTTTTCCCGGCTCTAAACAAATTTTTATGAAGCCATTTGTGAGAAACCAATTTAACAATCATTAAATTGTGATTTAATTGTTTTAACAAATAGTGGGCTAATCATCTCACACAAATCTTGTAATCCATTTTAAACTTTCTCTACTGAAAAGTAGGTTCATTGTTACAAATTAAGCCCTTTTTAAATTTTATAAGCGTTGAAAAGATTTTTATGGGTAAAATCATGAGACCTTTAGTTTGTTCAGATTATTTTTAATACTCTTTTTCTCTATGGTTAGATTTTTACACTTTTTTAACTCTTATTCTCAAGTTTACTGATACATCATCCATTGCGCTTTTTTGCTGGCCACTATTTTTGCACAGAAAAAGGGAGTGTTATGTCTTTTTGCCATTAGGCTATCCAAATGATTATTGGTTTATTCATTAGTATAGCAAGGTTCTTTTTTTTTTTTGGTGGGGGGAGTAATTATCAAAGTGCAAAGTATAAGTTCTTTGCATATGGAAGATAGTTTTTATGTTTGCCAAAGATGTCTCATTACAGTTAAAAATCCAATATGGTGGCACTGCCTTGATTACATAAAGATAACTATGTATGCTGAAATGTATTGGTCCTAATTTGATGTTGGCATTGCTGACGGTAGAGATTAAAGCCACTTTTAGCCCAACAATTAGAAACAAGCCAAGAAAATGGACCTGATCTCTGTCAGTTGAGATTAGCTCTAATTCATTTTCTTTCAAGGTTTTGAAAGATGGTTTTTAGTAATTTGCTGACAAAGTTGCAGTAAACAATGCCATATTCATTGATGGTTTAAACTCTTGGCATCAAGAAATTTAATAGCTGCCTGGCTTTGATTGAGATGCTATAAGCAAGTAGTTTACACTAAAGCTCTTAACTGTTCATTTTCTTATTGTCTTAAACAGAACTTAAAGACTGTTCAGTAATAATTCTTTTCATCATTTCAGTCTATTTGAAGTGTTACAAATGTCATGCAGGACGTTAGAAATAATATTTTCCCAAATTTTGTTTTCTTACATTGATCTCTTATGAGTAAAAAGCATAAGTGCTGTAAATATTTTTTTGATAGGTCTAACAAGATTTTATTAATTTTACAACTTTTAGAAAGTTTTTTAATGTCAAATTCCAGGAGGCGTATTTTATAAGTGTTTCATTATCTTTGAAATAAGAAGTTTCAAATTGTGCAGGACTGATTTTTCATGAGGATTCATGTTGTATACTTGGTTAACATGTTGCTCTACTCAGTATTAAACTGCACAACTTTTTTTTCAATTCTAAGAAAAAAATTAGCAGACTCCATTAGTTTAGCTTGATAGTCTGTGCTGTAATGTACGAGAACTCAATTCAATGGAATGTAAGATCTGTATATTTTTTGTTCCAAAGAACACCAGTTATAATTGTCATTCATCATGCACTGTTCACCTACCTCACCCTGACTCTGAGGCTTCTTAATGAGAGTCTCTGGTAATTCTATTTTTTTTGGTTATGTATTTTTTGCTACATTGTTCAGTTATTTTTAGTAGCATTATTATTGTACCACATGCAGTTATAATAATATGTTTATATTATTATGCAACTACAGCACCATATATAATAAAGGAGTCATTGAATGATTTTGTTTGTATTTCCTTGTCACAACCTTAACTCCATTAAATTCTTTACCTACAAACAGGTCATGATTATTGATATCAATTTTTTTTTTTTCAAATGACGAGGAAGAATTTATTTTTAAAAGTTAAGATGTATAAATAAATAAAATAAATGAACCATACAAAGGATTGCCTGAATATCATAATAATTGTTCTTTATTCATTTTTGTTTGTTGTAAAATGATAATATAAAAATCGCTTTAATTTAATTTCCTTTTCCTTCTTTGAGTTTGACACAAATTATTGTCTTAAAAATCTATACAGTCATACTTAAGTACAATCATAGACCATAAGGGGAATAACAAATTAAAAGACCAAAATTATGAGTAACAAGTTAAATTATCTAAAAAAGCATTAAAAAAAAGGCTTAGAAAGAAGAAAATGCTCGTACATATATATATATACACATATATAATTTAAATGTTTGATCAGTTGAAGCATATTTAACACATGTGAACATTATATTGATCTGTAAACAATTAATTTCATTTATTATAAAAAAAAAGGGTTCAGTTATTTTTCTGTGGATATAATATCACATTACATTTTTTAAAGTTGTGACGGCCCACATAAAACAAAGTGACCTTATTAAAATCTTTATTTTCGTTTTGTTCATAACAAGGATTTTGTGCATAAATATGTTTTGGTTTTTTGTTTTTTTTTTGGCAAATCACTTGATGTTTTTGCCTTCAAGTGATCTGATAACATACATTTGGACTGTGAGACTTGAAAGTTCTTTGTCCGAAATTCATTTTCAATGAAGAGATATAGCTAATTTGGTTTCCAGAATGCAGTGACACAATCAAAGTGTGCAATGGTTTTATACACCTGCTGCATTGATAAGATAAGAGTAAGATGGAAACGGTGAGAGCTCTTATAAAATCAATTGGAAGAGGAATGGTTATGAACATGTGAGGAGTTTTTGAGCTGTTGCTTGTTGATTAGCCCTGAACGCCTTCTCTTGCTCTTCTAAAAGATTGAAAATAATAGGGGGAGTGTCAACTCCAACCTGTGGAAAGAAGAGTGGCTTGCGTTTAATATGAGCAAGTGATATGATTACAAGAGTCATATTGTTAGATCCCGATCTTCTTCTGCCTTGTGCTATAAATCTAAGGTTCATTCAGAACTTGAGAGAACCATATATTGTTTTAAACAATCGTAAAAGGAAGATCTTCCATGGGCTGATCATGAATTAAGTGATCTACAAAATGGAGCTACATCGTGTCGTCACGCTGTGATCTGTATTATTTCCTGACGAATCCTCTGAATTACCACAACCATTTTATAGAAAACTTCACACTATAAAATTTTACACAAAGCTTCACACTATACCATTTTACGCAAAGCTTCATTCTATGCCATTTTACACAAAGCTTCACACAATACCATTTTACACAAAGCTTCACACTATACCACTTTACACTAAGCTTCACACTATACCATTTTACACAAAGCTTCACACTATACCATTTTACACAAAGCTTCACACTATACCACTTTACAGAAAACAAAGGTTCACACTATACCACTTTACAGAAAGCTTCCCACTAACCTCAATGAAGATTTTCAATATTAAATGATTTTAAGCTCTAAAATCCTGTTGCCATATATAAGAAATTTGCGCTTGAGAAAAGGCGGAAAAGACATAAAATATGGATAACTGAATCTAAATTTTTCTCAAATAATTCAATATGTTTATATGCATTGCGCCCACAATGTCACGAAAGAGTAGGACCAACAGATTGTTTTTTAAGAGTTGACGTTTCTTAAACTGAAGGACAGCAAACTTCGAATATTTATCTATTTATTTATTTATTTTGTGTGTGTGTGTGTATGTTTACATTATTGTCAGGGATTGAATATTAACATTCAAACTGTCTTAATTTAGTTGTTCATCCATAAATGTCTTTTTATAGCTGCATTTATTTTGACTAAATCTGGAGTTGAATGGTTCTTTTTGTAACATGAATTAGTAAGTCTTCATTGTTTCAAATTCTTTTTTTTTTCTATAGCACAGCAGTGGAATCGTGTACGCACTATTAGAAAAAAAAGGTTTTAATAATTTTACTGCCCTCCAGTCACTCCCCTTCAACAAACCCAATGAAATTTACCGACCTGGTCTTCTAGGAATGTCCTATTCTCTTTGATGTCCTCCAACCAGTACTGCTTAGGCAGACTGAGTAATTCGGACTCGTCGATTGGTGGTAAGCCGTCCATGTTTATAGATCCTTCAAAAGATAAACAAATTCTAAATAAATGGCTGCTGCTGTTATCACTGTTGCCGCCGCCGCCGCTGCTGCTGCTGCTGCTGCAGCTACTACTACTACTACTACTACTACTACTACTACTACTACTACTACTACTACTACTACTACTATACTGCTGCTATACTACTGCTGCTATACTGCTGCTATACTACTGCTACTACTACTACTACTACTACTACTACTACTACTACTACTACTGCTGCTACTACTGCTACTACTGCTACTACTACTACTACTACTACTACTACTACTATTACTACTACTACCACTACCACTACTACTACTACTACTACTACTACTACTACTACTACTACTACTACTACTACTACTACTACTACTACTACTACTACTACTACTACTACTACTACTACTACTACTACCACCACTACTACATATCCCATCGGTGGTTACATGCATATACTGTAATATTGCCTAAGATAATGTGAAAACTTCCTTGGATGGAGAAACGCTTATTATCTTTGTGCGTTTCTTCTCACTCGGGTGATTATATGATCAGAATAGCTCGTTGCAAATCAATTTTTCGACTGTTTACCTTAAGGACAAGAAATCTAGTCTTTACGCACACTTAAAACTATAACTCAAGTTTTTCAGTCTTTCAAGAAACCGTAATTCAAGTTGAGGAAATAATTACGTTACCATCTAAAATTGTTGTCGTTCAAGGGTCTAATTCTATAAAGTGCCCATCAGCAGCTAAATTCTACAAGTTTAAGCGCTAATTTAACTCACCTAGTTCACGAGCGCGGTTTTCATTTCACAGTCAAGGTAAACAGCTCAGTTCATACCAGTCGCTTATACTGACCCTATTCCATTCTTTATTACTAGGGAATTTTTTTGACGAATTCCTTTTCAAATGTCTTTTCTGTCTCTTAATATTACATTTCTTCGTTTTCTTTAATCCTCTCTCTCTCTCTCTCTCTCTCTCTCTCTCTCTCTCTCTCTCTCTCTCTCTCTCTCTCTCTCTCTCTCTCTCTCTCTCTCTCTCTATCATTCTATCTATCTATCTATCTATCTATCTATCTATCTATCTATCTCTCCATAGATCTCTCTCATCCTTGTCGTTACAGCTCTCGTCTCAAACTCTTATTTTGGACTGGCTTTGATGAAAATCCATTCATCAAACCTGGTCGAGGCAGGAGACCAACGGGCGAGTCAACTGCGATAGAATCGTCATTATCGCATCTCCTGATGATCCAATCTAGCACCCGTATGTTTTCTCCAAAGCCGGGCCACAGAAGTTTCCCATCCTCACCCAGGCGGAACCAGTTCACATGGAAAATCTTTGGCATCTGAAAATAAAGAAAACGAACATAGCTGCCGTATAGCTGCTGCTGTTGTTGCTACAACTCCTCCTCCTCCTCCTCCTCCTCCTCCTCCTACTACTACTACTACTACTACTACTACTACTACTACTACTACTACTACTACTACTACTACTACTACTACTACTACTACTACTACTACTACTACTACTATTACTGCTGCTGCTTTCACTATACGTTTCAAAAGGAAGATAAAAACAAACGCATTTATAACTCTTCTGCACAAGTGTATTTAAAACCAAGGATCGGTTGTATCCATAGGTGAAAAAGATTAATAAAATGAATTCAAATAGACACTCTCCAAATCCTCAACTTAGATAATAGAACACTGGTTTACAATGAAACGTATCGTATTTGTTGGCTTCATGATTCACAAACACATTTAATCTTAATTAGGGACATACATACATGTTATGCAGAAAAAAAAGAAGAAAAAAAAAACGTGAATAGGTGCATCCAGATGGGAGATGGAATGCCCGAAGAAACATAATCTGGGGACCGCCTGAGCACTGTGTGATTGCACACAATTATTGCTCATTTTGCTGGAATCTTATAGATACATTCTATATGGAGGGATGTACAGGATCGATGATAATTTAGGTTGCCGGTGCCAAGCAAACATATCAAACTGCCACGGTACCGAGTATAACAAATTTATTTTGATACTGACAAAGTAATCGACCTTCATAAAAAAGGATTGAGAAATATCGGAGAAGGTCTACACTTCTTCTGGGGGGATGGGAAAGTGATGATGGTGGTGGTGGGGGAGGTGACTTTTTTCTTTAGTATTCAGCAAAATCTTAGTTTGCATCTTAGTGTTCAGAGGGACAGAGTGAGAAGAAAAAAAAAAGTCTGCCAGATAAAATCATGTTTTAGCTCAGACCTGACGCCCGGGCTCTTCCAAGTCCAGCCAATGTTGAAGATAATGCCCGAAGTTGTAACCAAGGAAGGGACGCATCGCCATTGGATCGTGCATTATCGATTTTCCTGCGTGCAGTGGACAATAAGCATCGCATAAATGGACATGATTTACTCATGCAAGTAAGGTTTTTATTGTTTAAAAACAAATAAAAAAAAAACATACAAGAATAGGAAGACAAAGACAATTTTCGGGGAAGAGATGGTAACCTACATAGGTATTTGGTATTATCGGAAGAAACAACTCGCATTTCACAAAATGTGATGCAAAAAAGATCATGCCATAAGCATTTGATCTTGATTACTTTACTCAGCTATGCTGGAAATTATTTTGTTTATTTTAAACAATTTTTGAATTACTCAATTTATAAAGATAAAGTTTCTTCCAAGTTAAACAAATTCTGCTTAAAAATTAGGCATTGGTGCTCATAAAGGTTTACAATCACTCAAACATTACATATCAATAATAAATCAAAGGAATTCTTTTTTTTTATAACATCTCTATTGCTCTCTGTCTCATGCCTGTTACGTGCACAACAATACAGACACACACATGCTCGCTTTAACCGATCATTTTTTTCTTTTCGCATTTTTTCTAAATTGGACTAGGATTTTCCTGTCAACTTTGCCCCTGTATAAGACTAGAGAGAGAGAGAGAGAGAGAGAGAGAGAGAGAGAGAGAGAGAGAGAGAGAGAGAGAGAGAGAGAGAGAGAGAGAGAGAGAGAGAGAGAGAGAGAGAGAGAGAGAGAGAGAGAGAGAGAGAGAGAGAGAGTGAGAGGGACTTAGCAGGTCTTAATCAGTTTAGAAATACTTGAAGCACTTTTCATGACGGATCTCTTCTTAGAGATTTTATACTGGATCTAACTTTAGCGAAGTCTACTAAATATTTTACTCTCAAAACCAAAATCTCTACCTTTGAACTCGGCAGCAGCTGTGCATTCTGATTTCACACAAGCGCCTATCATCACTCCATGGCTCCAACTCCGAGCCTCGAACACAAGAGGCACGCCTAGAGGAAAATGTCAATCGGTAAGGGATCAAGCCGAACATGTGGAACAGGCGCAATAACTTAAAATGTAACATGCTGCTGCTGTACAGGCGACAATGAGGACGTAAGGTAATCTGATGCTTACGTCTTGCATGCTTCAAAATAAAGGGCATGTTACGGAACACTCGTTTAGAAATTCAGAACAATTTTGAAAAGCGAGAAACATAAGAATATTTTGTCCTCAAAATTTGCTGATGCACTAAATGTTTCTTGTCCATGGATCATAATTTCAATTTTTGAATCGAGGCTAAGAACATTAAAAATACCATGAGTTTTATGATTATTCTTCGATATAAGTTGAACTTTTTGCTCCCAAATTTAGTAGAATCTTTTCATGTATTCTCTAGCTCTGCCTTCCCACTCTTTACTCCTCTTATAACAAACATGATAATATTACGGAGCAAAATTAAGTACTACGAGTCCTGATTTTATCCCCACAGTACAAAAAGTAAAACAACATACTGTAAAGCGAATGAAAAGCAACAATGTTATCTGTACTAGTTCTTTTTCTTACAAGTTCGAGTTTTGACTCTTGAGGCAGTACGCATCTAGGGTGGGCAATATCGCAGAATCCAGGAAAACTAGAATTCAAAGTTCTACAGAACTGACCCTTGGGGCGGCGGCCGCCAAACAGAATAGCAGATATGGGCACGCCTTTGGGATCGTCCCACTTCGGGTGCATGATGGGACACTGTTTGGCCGGTGATGTGAAGCGAGAGTTGGGATGGGCCGCCAGTTCAGTCGACTTGCCTCGATGCCAATCTTTACCCAACCAGGTCTTGATTGTCACATCCTGAGGAAAGCATATCACAGCTGCAAAAGGGCCCTTTATCTGTTTCTTTATTGCTTCAGGTTTTAATTTGTTAAACAATCGTGGTAAATACCTATAAGCTGGTGCTTGCAGCATTAGCACATCTGAAAAAGTTAACACAGAACGGAGAAGGATATCGGAAAACCAGCAAATCGGCGCTGTTTGTGACAAATCAGACTTGCTCAAATTAAGTCCAAGTGTTCTTTGCTGATAACTTGTCATTTGAGTGCCAAGATGTTTTGGACGTCTTTGTAGTTGGGGAAGCTAGAATAGACATTACAACATATATTGACCGTTCCACTAATCGATCACATTTTAATGAGTTTTACAGCCCCTCGGAGATGCATTAAAACATGAACGATATGAGTGAAAGACCATAATTATCTAATCTTTAAGCAACAACATCACACATAATTATTAATCACCTAAGTGAAACAATTTTAACAAGTTCTAATAAGTACGAATACCACCGAATGCGTATACAAAAATGACGTGCTTGACAAGACGTAATAATACATGTATAACAAAAAAGAAGAGAAGAGTAACTAATTTTCAATTAAATCGAAACAAAAGCAGAAGGTTTTACGTCAATTGATTAAGTTCGATAACATTCCTGGACTTTCTTTTTTTTTTTTTGCTTTTATTATTAGAGTTTCAGATTTACACTTACAATAAACGCGATCTTTGCAAGGTACATCATAAATTTGTATAGTTTTCTTTTCAACAGATAGGGTACCATGTAGCCAACTATTCTTTTAGTTTTCTATGTAAATGTTCTCAAACTGCATGTAACAATATTTTGGTTACCCTAGGCGTCTCATCCTGTAAACCTTCCCAAAAGTATTTGCCGTCTGATGTTTCTCCCACATTCGTAAAGATGCTATTCTCTTCGAAACAGCGCATGGCGATCGGGTTTGTCTTCGAGTTGGTTCCAGGCGCGACGCCAAAGAAGCCGTGCTCAGGATTGATGGCGACTAAGGTGCCGAGTTTGTCAAAGCGCATCCAGGCAATGTCATCTCCTGCAACAGGTTAATCCGCGTCAAGGTATCATGGCAATGTTTTGGTTTGTTGATCATTTGCAGTGCTCTCTTTCAGTGGCTTTTGTACGAGTACAATTCTATTAGTTAAGGCGACGATTTAGTTTTTCTTTTAAAAATTGTTTTATAATAATTTGAATGTTAATGCAAGTATGATTCGGGAATTGACCAGAAAGCTAAAACCATTACATATAAAATCTGTTCTTAAATGCGCTTTTCTGTTATTTTTTAAACCACTGTAAGTTGGAGGCTAAGTTAATAAATCTGTATGTGAGTGACTATTGTATCAAGTGGAGCTCACCGATACAATGAATCTTATAGTCAGGAAGAGTCGGGTTTAGCATAGCTAAATTTGTCTTGCCACAAGCACTGGGGAACGCTGCAGCAATGAAATATTCTTCCTTTTGAGGCGTGGTTATGCTCATGATCTTAAAATAGAGCAAGAGGATCCATTGTGAGTACAAAGTGCACTGTCCCGTTACATGTATCTAAATCACATAAATGAAGTTTGGATTGCACCTTAAAAAATAAAAGCTAGGTGAGTAACTATATACATGCAAAAATAAAATTAATTCTCTTGCTTCATTTCAATGGAGAAAAGAAGGGACTTAGAATAAAGAATGAACTTAATCATTCTTAAAAGAATACTCTAATTGGATAAGAGAAGCCTGCATAGTTTGTTTTCTTTAAATAATTAAAGCCGTAAGCTCATGTCTCAAAAAAGTATTTGTAACATAAGATTAGTACATATCCTCTCGCCCCTCCTCCTTTCCCCCTTTTCAAGATGCAAAATACTGCTAAACACCTCTCTGAAAACGTAGGCCCAATCTCGTGTGTTAGACTTTCATGAAGAAAACTAATGGAGTGCCCCGTAATTCTGAGCTTGAAACTTTTGTGGCATTTTAAGGCATATTTGGTATGTAAAAAATAACCCTAAAAAAGCATCAGCAATCTCTTGATCAGGTTTCAAGTAGAAGGTAAACGAAATTACGGAGTAGCTTATCGAGAGCGCTTGAAGCAGCCACCCGCTATCTACGAAGTGAAGACCTCACTCACCAACATGTGCTCAGCCAACCAGCCCTCGTCTCTAGCAATCGTACCCGCAATGCGCAATGCAAAGCATTTTTTCCCGAGCAAGGAGTTGCCGCCATACCCACTTCCGAAAGATTGGATCATCCTTTGTTCGGGGAAATGAGCTATTATCACTTTCTCTGGGTTACACGGCCAATGGTTCTTAACTCTTCCTGCATAAAATTGAATTTTTGGATAAGTTTTCACTTGAATAAGATGAAAAAGACGAGGGTTGACTATTTTAACTGCACAGCCGATGTCAGAGGGTTACTACAAAAGCGAAAACTCTTAACGGTACGTTTCCTTACATATCTAGCCTCGGAAAAAGTTTTTTCCTGATTCGTCATAAACTAAGTTTCATAAAATCATGAAATGAAAAGTAAGTGTCATCCCGTTTCTATCTAAGTGGTAATCTGAGAAAGAAAGAAAGAGAGAGAGAGAGAGAGAGAGAGAGAGAGAGAGAGAGAGAGAGAGAGAGAGAGAGAGTGGGAGGAGAGACGCAGGGAAACGGATCTAGAGAGGGACAAAGAAGGTAGTTTTTTAAACTAAATGCTAGTGACATTTGAATAATGTAAAAACTTTCTTTGTTTACTCTCCTTGGTTTTATGTTAATCTTGGTTGTTGTTGTTTTTTTTTTTAAACTCTTTTAATCGTAACGGACGACGCAGGCCAAGCTCATACCCTGGATAGGTCTGGGGCAGCCTAAAGAATGGATACACTTGACAAACGTCCCGTCACGGAGCACGTCGAACACTTTGAGTGAGACTCGAGTCATGATGCGCATGGACAGCAACACATAGCTCGAGTCCGTCACTTGGATCCCTAGCTTGCTGAACGGAGAGCCCAGTGGGCCCATTGAGAACGGTATAACATACATCATGCGGCCTGCGGATTACATTGCAAGTATGCATGCATATTCATGTTTAGACTCAAAATACATTAATATTCTCTTCGTTTATCAGATCTTGAAAAATTCCAAGATGCTTCAACCCCAATTTCGTAAAACCTGAGATCCCACGTTGTATCTTAATTGAAAATAATGCTCATTTTCATGCCCATAAGCAACACACACAAGGAGCTCAACTCGTTTGCATAAATTTAATAGGAAGAGGAAATTAATTTAAAAGAAAAATGAACAACTCGTTTACAATCAGAATGATTCGGGGAAAAGTTATCTTATTTTTTTTTTTTTAATTTATTTAAATGTGTTCTAGAACTAACCCATTCGAGTTAAAGAAGCATAACACACCTGTCATGCAGTTTGGAAACCGTTGACTCATCTCTCTGGCCGCATCCTCATGACTCATCCAGCGTCCGAGTATCCCTTTCACTCCTTCTTTCACGTGAGGCACGGCGTCATATTTATTCGAGGTAACTATAAAGGTCTTGGATTCAATTCGCGCTGTATCTTCGGGGTCTGTACAGCAAAGATAGCTGAAAATGTGGGAATATAAAAATAGCAGAATCAACAAAGAAATGTAAAAGAAAAGGGTGCGCCAAAATACCTACACCTATAAGTCACCGATGCACCACGGACAAAGGAACAATATGCATGGCGACCTTTGCGTAAGGCGGGGGTCTTCCTGCAATAATCCCTGCTTGCGATCGTTGGAGAGTTACAACCCTTACATGGAGTGCTCACAGGAAACCCTCCTTTAAAACCACATCGGCAGCCAACAATAGTTTTTTTTAAAAAAGAGGAAAAGAATCCCATATTCCATATAAAAAAATTAAGCAAAAGACTGGGATTTGTAGAGTGTATTCGGAAATCTATGCCGCGATACCAAGAGGGTACAGATGTATTTCAACTCACTTCTCTTTAAAAGCCGTCAATTTGGTAAGCGTTCCTTTCTCTGTTAGCTTTTGAATGAACTCATCTGCTTCTTTCTTGGAACCATCACTAATGTAGATACCCCGAGGAGCCATCAAATGGACCTGAAATAGGTGATGGTTTAAGATCAAAACATTTCCAGATTGCTGTCTTTAATTCTAACAGAGGAAAGAGAAGCCGGGCCTTATTTGTTTGAATATGAAATACATGAATCACTCAACGATTTCCATTTAGTATTAAAATTAATGTTCATATTAAGAGGTAAGATTAAGATTTTACAAGAAAGAAGTCAGCATCACAGGCAAGAAAAAATATTTCATAAACCTAAAAATGTAGAGACATCTGAAGCCATGATTTATGATCAACATATCTTTGGAGTCTTCTCTAATTGTATGCATTGAAAAGATTGTAATATTACAACTTTAATCATAATTTTTTTTTATTATTAATAGCTTTTAATCTATTGATTTGATATTATTGTAGTTAAAACTTGAGCTAAAACATTCAAATATTGCTATCCCGGAAGTGTGTTGTATTTGCATTTCTGTTAGGTTTCATTATGAAATGACCAGATGCATACGGTTGACTCATATGCCTCGATTGGCGCAGCCCTTGCCAATAAGGAAAAATGGCAGCAATAATGGCTTTGATAAAAGCAATATAGGAAATAAACAGTTAATAATACTCACACAGTGAGTGATGAAGTTTTTTACTTTCTTTGGGAGTAACTTGAAGTCGCCCTTGATTACAGGCGCACGGTGCACTCTCTCTACAGTCATTTCCGGCATATCATCTTCGTTAAAGTTTGCCATAGTGTTAAGCCAATGGCTGCAATAGAAACTCTAGTAATTCAAAGATGAATGATATTTTGTAATACGGCTATGACAGTCAAGCAGTCCAATGAAATATGATATCCTGAAAACCAAACTTGATTGAATAAATATTAAGTCCTGGTAATATCCTCAGACTGTGAATAATCAATGATTGGAGGAATGATTTTGGCAATGCGGGTTGTTCATCAGATTGAGAGAATTCTGATAATCAATCGTTAGAGCAGTACAACAAATTATATCCCAGTAATTTTTAAATTAGTATGAAAAAGGTGCCGATCACATTGACCATTTGAATGTACCGTTAGATAGAAGGTAGGCTATTGACTTCAAACACAGAGATCGAATATTCAAGTGAACTGAGCAAAATTCTTCTTATAACGATGATAAATATCGAAAGATGAAGAAGTAAAGTTAGTTCTAAAAATCTGTAGCTTTTGTTTGTCAACTAAGCAACATGCATCTCAACCCACTGAACCGGGCTTTAGTACCTCGGGCCGCGTCTTGACTTGAAAATCCATGTTATCTCTGCCGGCGAAGGGCAGCTTTCAATTTGTATTGCACTTCCTGACACTGACAGTTTATGTTCTTGTGAAAATCGAATGCTAATCCACACTGGTTTACGAGCAAAAAAAAAAAAAAGGATAGCCATCTTAAAAGGAATCAAAATCATTAAAGTTATTACCTGTCAAAATCACATACGCTAAGATCGAAGCATGCGTTCACCTGCAGTTAAGCTGATAGAAGTGTCGAATACCGAGTTCCCTGTCGAAAATTCGTTTAGCTTTGATTCTTGGATTTCAAGAGCAACAAGTTGAAACACATTGATGGAAAGACTTGATTTTTAAAAAAATCTCTCTTCTTCCTTTTCCCTTATTTTGCCTCCACGCTCTAACTACGAGCATCTTTTTTTTTTTTCTAAATTAATGGGAGTAACAATGTGAGTAAGAAAATAAACCACACCGATTTTCTTTTCTTTTTTTTTTTTTTCTTTTCCCTCAAAAGATGTGCAAAATTATTGCCCATTCCTCTAGATCTAACCCATGTCTGTAAGTAATAATTACGTGCGTGTGGTCAACAGACCTGGGTTTTTTTTTTTCTTTTTTTTTTAACAGAACATTATATTGTGCTGTCGCAAATAAATTTAAGATCAACAAATTGAGATAGAAACCTCGGTAAGCATTACAGCATGAGTCTGTCCTCAACTAGAAATGTATGACGCCCATGCATCTTACAACTAATGGTCAACAGAGCCACGAGATATTACCTCAGCAGAAAAAGAAATATAATGGTATGGCCTATTTGCCTGAAGTTTAAAATTACCAAGACATCACTGCTTCCATTGAATCATGAATGATTGGAAATTGTTGCGAGAAACATTGATCTAAGGGTTTGTTTCCTGTTTGTTAGCTGCTTTGTTAAATTCCAGTATCGAAGCGTTTCAGAATTGGAGCTAATCAAAACAGGGTTTTAAAAAAAAAAATAAAAAAAAGGGAAATAATAAGAAAAACAGATGCATTAATTTCAAATTTAAAAAAGTCTACTTGCTATTTTATTACATCAGTAACTTAAAATAATGAGAAGTAATAGAACAGAAATAAAATAATAGCCCTTTCGGTGTTACATCGATAGTGAAGTTTAGATAAGCTTCTTGATAACGATGGAAATATCCTCTTACGCGGTGACTCAACCGCTGTGAATTTGAAATTTAGCCTTTGCACTGGAAAACGGCTAGTTAATAGCTGCCAACATTTAAAATTTAAAGATCAATAAGTAGATAAGGGTTTTACAAAATCAGCTAATTGATCATTCTTATTCTGATATGAGGTAAGTGGGACGAATATTTTACAGACTAAAAGTTAAAATGGAAAGAAAAGTGGGCGCGGCTGGTTCTAAACCTGACGAAACACGAGCCAGCCTGTAATTATATGTGCTTTGAGATTTAAAGACATCCACACTAAGATCAAATTTGTTCAACGTGGATGATTAACCGAAAAACAGGAGATGGTGTAAACTTTGCAATTAATTTTCTCGCCTCCAATGAACTAGAACAGCTTTTGTTTCACAGAACAAACTCGCCCAGGATCAAACAACGGCGTTAACAAATTCTGCATATTCAATTTTACAGCAGAAGGACTTGCTAGTTTTGGAGCACTAGCAATTTAAACGATTCCCGGAAGAAATTGGCGAAAATTATTTTACACGCAAATTGGATCAAATGCAAAGATCATGACAATGGGTTATGTTTCAACAGGAAGGTTATTAAATTGTGAAATAATATTGTTTCCCTTGCTTTCTAACCACTTTGCTTCAAACGTACTGTTTGTATCTTAGAGCCAATGAACTTCTCATCTGATAAAAATAATACATGTAACGTTACCTCATCGGTATTTTGAATGACTGAGAATTTAATTGAAGAAGCTCAGTCTAAGTAACGTATAATGCATAAATAATTACATCATGTATTTAAATGTTGAATTTAAAAGTTTCAGTTATGAAGAGTTCTATATATATATATATATGTGTGTGTGTGTGTGTGATGTGAAAAATAAAGTCAAGTTAAGGTGTCAAAATGTGGTAAATATGAGATGATTAAGTAAAAGTACTAAAACTATTTAACCATACGATACTTCAAACAACAGGACCTGTTCGCTTACTATCGGCAAGCTTTGCAAGTTCTTTTATGAAAATAATGTAATAATCTTGTACCGGGTTATGTTTCTTTTTCTCACATAATCATATAAGTGAGAATAAGTTCATCCTATTTCAAAATGAATTGGTCCTGCAAAGAAGTTACTTATACTTTCATTTTCAAGGTCGGAGATAGTACGTGTACATTGCGTGCTACAGTTGTTTATACGTGTGCATGTATACAATTAAAATATCAAATACGGTTAAAAATTAGTTTTCTTTAAAATTCAAGTAAATTCAGGAGCAACAGCGGTTTATCTAGGCTACTTGACAAGTGCGCCATGGGTGACAAGGTCAGCGCGTATTTTATTTTTAAAATCAATAGATAACGTCAGTGTGACGCAAAACACTTGACATACAATTATTTTTTAAAATTTACTTGTCGTTCCAAACCACAATAGTTATTTAACGTTTCATTAGTTGTCCAATTTCTTGGAGGTTTCACATAATATAATTTCAGTTAGGCTTACATAAGTTTCATCTCCTTAACTAACCATGAAAGATAAAAATCAATGACTGTTCAACGGCATTTGTCTTCTGTATTTGTGAAAGAATTTTACAAGATGTTTGGTTTTTATTTAATCACGTCTTCATTCGTGAAATATTCACGAGACTAGATTTAGATCTGGAAAGTGCATAATATAAATATCAATCAAACTACTTGAGCTGAAGGGAAATTAACACATGATGGCTGATTAGATAATGCAAGGCTATTCTGGTATAGGGCGTTTTTTTTTATCAGAAAGTTTATGTAACTCATTTTTTTTTTTGTTTCTGTAGAACTTATGGCACGTGCAGGCGGACGGTGCAACCGTAATCATCAAGTCTGTGCGTGGAATATAATCTGACCTTAATACGCTCGTTGACTTATATAATCTTATTAAATATATCTTATATAAGTTATACATATAATAATTCATGTAACCGCTTGATTTGCGTCCAATCTAAATACCTGTACAACTGTAAGTGATGTGTTAACCCCATGTTTTTTACCTTGTCCTAAGTTAAACGTTGTTCTAAGTCAGCAAGACAACACACCAAGATCGGCATGGGTCACTAAGCTCATTCCACTGCGCATTAAATTTCAATCTCCGTTTTAATTAAACAACAGTACTGTACCATGCAATCAACTGCAGTGACGGTTCCGAATTATTTTTGAGAGGGAATAAATACGCTGTACCGGTATTGTATGTAAAAAAAAAAGTTTCATAATGCAATTATAACTACATAATTATCATTCTGTCACATTAGGAGATATTCATCTTTTCAAATCCTCAGATCTATGTACGTTGTTACTTGTAAAGCTCGCCAAATTGCAACAAAAATTATTTAAAAATAGGTGGCTTTAACAGAACTCCCTAGCTGAAAAGTCAGCTTTAATGAGAACAAAACATGTACAAGGTTGGTTGTTGAACAAATTTGTTTTAGACTCCAGCTTTGTTGTCCTTAAGAATTAGAGTTAATAAAGGTCCGTAATAGGACCCTAGGTCGTTGTCTTGAACCAGACCCTGAGATTGTACTCTCCATTGCTTGAGAGTTTTTTTTTTTTTTTAAACATTGTGTAGCTTAGGCTACATGTTAATGCGATTTAAAAAATATAAAAGCTAATCGAAATTGTTAAAAAAAAAAAAAATGACAACAATTAATGTATCATAATGAGCCATGAGTGAACCAAAGGGTAACGAGTTAAAGTAACGACCGAAGAGAAAGAACCCAGCAGGAGCGAAGCAGGCTTGCAAAACATGTACATTGTATACGGTAAACGGAAAGAATGAACCAAGTGTGCTACAGCAATACAGGAAGAGTGGGCCAAGTGGCAAGCCAGAGAGATGAGGTATTAATTGACCTTTAGATTGTTATAAACTCCATACCATGAGCGGTTATCTCAGGGCTACGTCAAAATTTTTAATTGTTATTAAATACACTGTAGGGGTATGACTTAACTTTAAATTTTGTTTGTCTTGTATAGTTCATTTTTTGACGTTTATGAAAGCTCTCTGGAAAAAACGTACAAAAAAAAAAAAAAAAAGGAAAAAGAAAAATATTATCAAGTAACTGATGAATGTGCAAATGTCAAGGTATACTTTGTACTTAGGCGACTAGCTCAGTTTTTATGTTTGCTTGGTGCAAAATTATCCATTCACTTTGAGCTCTTTATCCTAAACATGTAATTTTCTTTTTTTTTTCCCTCAGTGTGATCTTAGATCTTACAAAAAAGTAAAAAAAAAAACAAAAACAAACAAACAAACAAAAAAACCCGTGGTTATTGACTACAATGTTTTTATTTGTTTTATATTATAAGCGGCATTCGAAAACACAAGAAAATACTGTATCGGGATATGTAACGTATGTTGCTTATCTTGACTTATTACTTTTAAAATATTTTGGTCCTTGGTTAAAAAACATGTCTCTTCAGAAAATATGCCCATGGGAAAGGGAAGAAATGATTATAAATTGAAGATTATGGCCTTATTCAATATAACAATTCGTCTTTCAATTTCTTGATTGAAAAACTGTGGCCCAGGATGCAAAATTAATGTCATAGAATGATCAAGTAAATAGTGTATCCCTCAACTATCAGAACAAGTGCGGATGTGGTTTCCAATTTGATATTGCTTTGTGTTGGTTTACATAATTAATATGAACACAATTTAACTGTCTTTAATTTTAATTCTTTTTTAATTTATCAAAGCTTACTCCCTCGTTTTTCTCATGTTGCACTTATCTGAAAAAAAAAAAATCTTTACCCCTGTTTTTTTTTCTCATGTTGCACTTATCTAAAACAAAAATCTAACTAAATCTTACTTCATAACAGTATGGAATGAGAAATAATTCCCCCTCGAGTGTTGCCACAATCCAGAGAAAATGGATCTCTGACTATTAGTCTATTTTCGTTAATTAAAAGTAAAGAATTTGGAGCAAACCATCTTTACTCTCTATAATTCACATCAATTTGTTACCCATCATTTAAATTATTAATCATTAACAGTTTATCACAATAATAACCTGGCAAGTTTGTTTTTTTTCATTATTTTTCTTGGTGTGCATTTCATTAACATCACAAGACAATGTAAATAACAAAAACTCTGGTTCCAGCTGAATTCTCTCGCCTGTCTTCTATAGTGCAGGGTTGTCATTTTCCTTAAAATAATTTTTTAAAAGTTTTAAAATACTATTTTAAGGATCAGCAAATCAGGAATATTCTTTTTAGGTTACCTTGAAATTGAACAAAACTTGTTACAACGAACAGTTATTTATAAATTAAATGGTCCATCTAAAGTGATTGTGTGGAGTAACACTAACAGCATGCATAAAATTAACATGTAGTTTCTTTAATAAGCATTTGATGTGGTTGAATTTTAACTAATTGTAGTTGTTAGCTGTACAGCAACAGATACATGTTGTACCATGGAAACTTCTCACAAGGCTTCTAATAGATGAATTGTTTTAAAATTTTAGTCCTTTTGTCCGCAAAATGAACTTGAAGGGCTAAATACAAGTTAACCACTAGGTTTAGATTTTCAGGCATTTCACCAATTTAAGGTTCAACTGTTCCACTATTACTTAACTATTCGTTCTATCATTTTCATTGCACTGTACTTAGAAATAGAACAATACAATTTATATGTACTTCTGTATTATGCAACGTTAGTGAAGTCATGTGGAAACCCCAACCATAACCTGAACCAAAGGTAAATATCAAGGCAATATGGCATTACATTTGTATTGTATTTTAGTGTTAGATCAAGTTTCCTGCAACCCATTACAATATAAATCTTGATGCTCTGATTATGAATTTATTTTGGCCCAAATAGAATGAGCAACCACTTTTAAGAGACAAAATCTTTAGAGCATTTAAAATCATTGTCTCGAAGTGGAACAGAGTATGTACTTTATGTGCTTTCAGGGGTGGGGGTTGCCAGATAACTCGGCAGAGTGTAAGAGTAGACTGACCATAAGGTCAGGAGTTCGAATTTTGGCTTGGGCTATCCGGTGCTGGGATCATATCTCATCTTAACAAAAAGCCCAATACTTTAAGTTGTAATCGAGTGCATTTCCACTGCTTTACACACCAACTGTGGGGCTCGAGGATGTAGGATCAGAACTAACTAACCAACTAGATGTATTCAGTTCACATATAAAAGTAACCTATAGAATCTCAATGTACTACGGTATGTAAGTTTTTTTTTTCTGGTTGAGGTAAAACTATTTACGATTTTCGATTCATCTTTATTTTAAACTCAAATAAACATAGTCCCGGAGTTTGAATGAATTGAAAGTATCTTAATTTAGTACAGTATATACAATCTAATGCACCCAGCTAAGAGAGCAACTTGGATGAGACAGAGAGGACGCAATTCCAAGCTCCATTTACAATTTGCTATCAAGTCATTGTGGAAATTGGATGAAGAAACAGTCCTTAATGATTTTGCGATGCATGAGACAAATCAAAGGTTAAACAATTGTCGCTACCAGATGCACTAAATTCACTTAGAGGCAAGTTCAAGTAAGATTGATACCATGATTTACGGAACAGGTATTTTTAGATGAAAAATATTTGGCCCAAGGATGAAATGACACTTGACAATGCCCTTTTCTCAAGGGCAGAACAAAGTGCTTCGTCTTCGAATTTACACTTTGATTTTCTAATAAAATATCTAGGGAAAAAAAAACAAAAAAAAACTAACAAATTACACACTAAAGACATAGTGAGGCATTTTGGTGTCTGAATGGACAAAGGAATTAAAAGTAAGCTGATCAATCATGCAGCAATTCAAGTTTCTGTGTATTCCATGAGGCCTGTGCCTGCCAAGGAGCCGCTTCAGTAAGATTAACAAAGCACATTGCACGCTTTCAGTACTTCTAAATTGCACGCCATAGCATCAAGAATCCATGGCAATATGCAACTCTTATTAAATTATGGCATTAGAATTGGGCAGAAATAACCTGCTAAATTGTGATCATAACATTGATCAGGTTTACATCTAAAACAAGATTAACCCTCTCATTCAGAGACTGGTCTTAACTATATAATTTAAAAGAAAAAAAACAACCTTCAATCATTGGAAAAAGACATTGTTTTTTTGTTTTGCACTTCAGGCACAGAAAAATTAGCTATCTCCCTTGCTCAAGCTAGTCCAGATGTGACACAATATATATTTTGTGTCAGTTGTATAATGCAATGCTTCATAAGATTTCAACAAAAACAGCAAGAAATCCCTAAAGAGCCCTTCCTCGAAGCCTCCTAAACAAAATAACAAAAGGGACCAAGCAGCAATGTAAATAGAATCTATTTTGAACCAGAAATGTAAAAGGTTGAGTAACATGGCTTAAGATTAAATTGTTAGAGAAAAAAGTTCTAGATTGTGTCAAGCTTAAACATTTAACACAAAACCAGTTTCACGCTCATTTTACTTAAAAGAGAAAAAACTCAAAATGAGGTTTTACAGATAATTTAATGCAGCAAAAAAATTATCAAAGGTGAGGCTGGTAAAATTACTTTCTCTTCCTCATCCTCTTAGGCTTAGCAGGCTGTTTGCGGGCTGCTTTTCTCAATTTTCCAAACTCAATATTGATTAGACGGTTGCGCTGCAAAAGAAAGAGAAAAATTTTTAAGCTCTTAAAATTATCCACAATTCAAGTTTTAACATTATAGAAACATGTAGGTTGCAATTTAAACACAGACATGGCATTTTTAAAGCTTTATCGAATAATCAAAAAAAGCTTCTTGGGTTATTCGTCCTCTAGTGCACTATTTGCAAAAAGACTGAAACAACTTTTTTAGAAATTATTTAGTTATTTGAAGCATGCCCTCATCATTTTAGGTCTAGTTTTTTTCTTTTTAATGCAACCATGTATGTATTTAAAAAAGCATGCACCCACAAGGAAGACGTTTTGACAGCACCAGTGACCCCTTTGTCCAGGCCTACAGGAAAAACACTGTTAACACCATAAAAACTTTTGGTTGCCCAAAAATTATTTTCTCACCAATATCCTGCATAAAGCAACATAAATTTAAAGAATTTTTTTTTAAACAGTTGTTAAAATTTCAGTTTAACATTGTTCCACTATTTCATGTGTCTGAAATGGAGTGTTCCTAAAAAATTACCTAAATTATTATTATTTAAATTTAATTATATAAGCTTTGTAAGGTTCAATTTAGTTATTTTCTAAAATTTCTTAGATTACTAGCATATGAATAAATATGCAGACAATAAATGATTCATGTACATGTGGCTTATTCTAATTGAATAATCAGAGGAAATATGGCTTTAATGCAGAGCTACAATTCACATGTTGCTACCTGGCATATTCTGTTAACATCTCTCTCCAAAACTATTACTTAAGTAAGATTTAGCTGCAGAACTATTTCACTTTTATTTATCCTTTTGAATGACATTTTCTCTGATCAATAAAATTGGAACTGCCTGACATGATCTAATAAATTTGAAGTCCCTCATGCCATATCTTGCTGAAGGATCCACAAAAAGCTGAATATGTTTAACTGACTAAAGCGGCGTTAATCATTTACATTAATATATCTATGCTGAAAAATTTTAACGCATACAATCTTGATTCTACTCCCTACTTCAAAACCCCAGCCAACTCAAAGTTGTTATTTGATTATGCTTAATTGATTCTTTAATCCTTCCACTTTTGTTCCAAAAGAAACTATATTTAGGCAAGATTTTGCTTAATACCACCAATGGCCCCTATATCACTCTTAAGATCTGGGTCTTGTCTATTAACATTAATAACAATGACATCAAGCAAAGCAAACTGAATTTCTTGTGTTCAAATCATATCACCCCTTTCTCTTCTCATTTGCCAAATTCAGACCCTTTTATCCATAACATGCATTATAACAATATTTCACCGTAGACTAGCAGATGGCACTTCAAAAAAGCCAAGTTCAGGGTTGCCAGCACGCTCTGACAAAATTCTTAGTCCAGAGTTTCATATTGATAGGGAAAAGAAAGAATATTAACATCAAAATATTTAATCCATATTACAAGCCCGAAGATTTGAAAAAGCCAGAATTACGGCGAAAACTGACATCCCTGCAGGATCATCATGTGACAAAATATGCTTTTAGGTAAGAAAAAAAAACGTTTAAAAAATTTGGAATGATAAAATATAATATATATATATATATATATAAATTCATTTAAACTTACGGATTGTTTGGCTTTCATCAATTTGAAACGATCAAAGTCGGTCAAGTTTGCTCTCTGTGGAAATAGTAAGAGGTGATGCAATAATTACCACTTACCAGATTAATTTTAAGGCAGCTGCATAAACTTTGGAAAGATCAATCAAAAGCAATACAAAAACGAATTTTATTTCTTTGATACATTATTTTAAAACAAGTGCTTGCTAACACTGAAAAATCACAAAACATTTTTAAATTTTGTAGTCTTTGAGTTTGATATTAATGATTAACATATCATTTGGACTCAATCCCTAGCATTGAGTATTTTTGGCCACAACTTGTGTCAGAATAGGATAATCAGCACTGATTTTACAGACGGCACTTCCTAATATCCAGGTTCATCATGCACATGGCCAAATGGTTTAACATGTTCAAAGTTGTATGGGAATAAGAAAAGATGGATCTTGTGGTAAAGGAGAAAATCAGTTGTATATTGATAATAATGTAGCCTTCATACCTTTGGAAGATATTTAAAAGGGGACCAAGCTGTACATTTTCTAATTAATTATAGACACATGGGTGAAAGCTGAACAACTGATCATTCCTGAAATAATAGAATGTCTCAGTACCATGTAACTGCCAGCTTTTGAAAAGGCAAATACGGATTTTTAGCGAGATAGATAAAATTAGTCACTGCAAAGCTAGTGGACGATGTAGCCCATCAAGTACAGTTATCAATATTGACTTTAACACAAGCTTAATTAAACAATTACAAGCTTACCTGTTACCTACATGTTATGGTAAACTTTATATAACTTTCTCTTATCATATTTTTAACCAATACATCATGGCTGCAAGCTATGAGCGGTCCACCAAACATGCATTTTTACTTCTGAATAGTGGAATACTGTGAAATACTAATTTTTAGCACTAATACGGACAGACGTACTCTGAAGCCCCAAAACAGACTAAATATGTATTATACATACTGGTTGGCAGCTATGGTGACATACTAATGAAGGCCCACAAAAGTACAACATGAAGAATCAATAGGAAGGATAGGATGGCAATGGCTAAGAAAGTCAGCAAGGACATTGATAGAGGTCAGTAAAGGGCAACAAGAAAGCATGTATTTCAGAAAGAGACATTTATAAATAATAATATTCAACCAGCTTTTTGTGTAAAATATTGCAAAATGAAGGTTAGTAAATATAAAAAGCCTTGGGTGGGATTAAGAATTTTTCCTCCAAAACCTAAGCAGCACGTATGCTAGACAAAAGTAGAAAAATTGAGAAGTCCAGTATGCAAGTTTCTACCAACTAAATTTTGTATAAATATAAGATGAATGACAGTATTTATGGCACAGAACAATGCTCAAACTACCAAGATGAATTGATGGGCATTGAACTTGAAGAAACCATGAAGCCTTTAACCATGGCTCTCATATTGATTGAACTACCCCAGCATATGTTGACATCAATTTATCTGTTCAAAATCAGCCCTATGGTCCATGACTCAATACATAATAAACGATCAAGGAATAATCTTTACAGAGAGGAATCTGCCGTAACAATGATTAAGCACTGAACAATCCTGGAGACAAACCGATTTCCAGACAATCAAACTAAGATTAGGAAAAAAAAGTCCAAGATTGCACACCAGCTGAGTTGAATGGACAATTATTCTGTATCCAAATTTGAATCCTGATTTGGACTATCTGGTATTTGGATCAGATCTTAATACTGCTAACCTAGGTAGCCTACAATTTCTGGGGCTTTAGAGGTTACAAGAGATTCACAATCACATTTAGTTGCTGGCTCTAACATTGAACTAAAAAGTTACATTCCCCTGCAAAAATACACTGTTAGTGGCCCTAAAACGCATAGAATGGGTTTTGGTTCAGACTCAAACAATGAAACAAAACTTGAAAGAGAAATGGATGAAGTTAGGATGAAGAAGCAACTGGAAAGATTGCCATCGATCACAAAATAATGTCACGAGAAACAAGGCTCCACCATGTTTCTACAAAAAAAAAAAAAAAAAAAAAATTCAACATTCTGTCTCAGCAATTATTCCACCAGTAAATTTTCACCTTAAAAGAATAACACAAAGCCTTCCATCCCCTTTTTCATGTAGCAAAGTAAAAAGCCTTCTATTTGTGATTGAAAGTTTCAAATCAATAAGACACCACCAGTGTACCTTGAAACACATATGAACACATATTTCAGAACTGCTCACTCCATACAAACCTCAGGCTGTTATTGCTTTTAAATCTTTTCACTTTTTTTTGTTGACACAAATCTTGATTTAATATTTTGTTTCATTTAAAAATATCTTTCTAACAAATACATCTAAACTATAATGCAATGTAGTCCCCCAGAATTATTAGCAGACAACTAAATAAAAATCTAAAGAGATGGTTAGAACACAGCCAACTTCTAATGTAAAAAAATATCCTCTAATGTTTAGTTATGAATTTCAATTATCAACCTGTGCAAATTGTAAAATAATACTGAACTTTAATATAAATTAATTTAAGGATTTATGCTTATAACTTCATTATAATAGAAAGCAAAACTAAACTAAAAGGCCACAAATTGTGTCAGGTAAGGACAATCAGCACTGATTTTGCAGACGGCACTTCCTAAAATCCAGGTTCATCATACACATGGCCAGCAATTGAAAATATACATGAAACGTAATTTCTAATTGTATGCGCAACTTCATTACATAATAAGGAATTCGTGTCTTTCTCAATTACTTGAATATCTTCACAAAAAGAGTGGCAATATTTTGCTAATTCAAACAATTTAGGTTGGTAAGTTTTATAAAAATTTGGCTGATATTAGTTTCATTTTCAGATTGCCTTCTTAGAAAAAAATTATATTAAATCTTCCCATGATAGAGCAAAATTTTATAAGATTGCAAGACTCAGCAGTATATTTGAACCTTCCATAGGGATGCAAAAAAGCATGAAAAAAATACTGCCTTTCATAAAACCTGATCAAAATCCTATCAGAACATATGCTAGAGTCAGAGTGTTAATTAACATATTACTTCTTAACCATAACAAACAATAGTACCTACACTGCACAACTTGACCATTAAAAACATTTGTGCTGATACAAAAACTCAGAGGTGTCATAATTCAAAACAAAAAAAAGGATTGCTATCTATATGACAACAAAAGTAAAATTTACCTTCTCAGCATTAGCAAGCTTCTTCGCCCACGTTGTTTCAGACCATTTCTTATTAACTTCCTCTTTTTCCCAAGCTTTCCTGACTGTGCTGGTCCGTGCAGAGGGCCCAATTTTAATTTTGAACTGGGTCAGATGCAGGGCTTTAAAGTTCATGTCCTTGCGATTGACACCAGAACATGGTCCATCAACTAGAGCCTGTTAGATGACATACAAACATTATAAACATCTAAAGTATTGTTTTACATTTGTATGCAATATTAATTATGATTAACATTTGAATGGTGCTATCATGAATTGCTGAATAGAAAGTTCAAAAGGAGAAGGGCAACAATGGTTATACATTCACTTAATCGTTAAGGGGAATAAAACTAAACTCAGATTTGATTAAGTTTTAGATTAGGTTCTTCAAGTGCTGATTACTGACCTTGGTCTCTTAAGACCTATAATCAACTTCCATAAGAGGCAAATATGCAAACCTAAAATTGCATTAGTCAATGGATCAATCTTATATCTCTGACCTTTTGTTCTCATCTTATTACTTGTATGAACTTGAACGGTCAAAATATATGGGAAACTAAATCATTTAACATTGACTTTAACAAAACCTGAAGCAATTTACTCACTCTGTTTTGATCAATGACGTCAACAATGGCAATCAATTTGCCTTTGTCATCTCCGTGGGCCACATAGGCCACACGCCCAATCTCAACAAATCTTTCGTAGGGCTGAGGAGTCACAATGTTTAAAATTTGAATGAACATAAGTAAAGAAATACCTCCCAAATAACCCTCCCTCCGCACCCCCCCCCCTCCCTAATAGAACGTATTTAAGAATTCAGGTGTGAATGAAAAGTCTGCAGCTTTGTGTTTTTTATGGGCACATCACATAAGAGGGGGTTAAAATTGTGATATTCTTGTAAATGGTTTTGAAAACAAATAGGAAGCCTCTAAAAATTTTGGTTCAGGAAAAGTCTGGATATTTTACCCTATTTCACTCATGTTCATCCATATATGTATTATTCATTCATTTTGCGTGATCATGGACTCATTTTGTCTCTCATCCTCAATGAAAGCTATGAACACATCCTAACGTGTTTTCAATAATGACGCTAAATTACAAAAGAATAAACCAAATAATGGATTTTGCAATCGCTTTTAACATTTACATTATTGCAAATAATGTGATTCACTCTGACTGTAGGTCAACAGATGGGTTTGTGCAATGATACCAATGTCAGAACCTGTAACTAGTGCCTTTTTGCTGATGGTAGGAGTATGTGTCAGACAGGGAAAGGATGAAGAAAGGGTTGTAGGTGGTCAGTTACTAGCCAGTTATAACACAAACAGAAACAATAGAGGAGTTCAGTACAGTTGGAGTTTGAATGTGTATTTCACCCGCTACCCACTCTTTTACCCTCTGCTCAGATTGCATGAGATGGTGAGTGCCTATTTTCATATTGACATGCTACCTTGACAGTTGCATTGAAAAAAAAAAACAAAGTCGGATGCTGAATGTGAAGCCTATAAACAGATAAAGGGAGATCCATAAGCCTCACCAAGCATCACAAATGTTAAATAGGCCTAGGCTATGCTTTGGCTTTCCATTTGAGGCAATCGTAGTTCATGTTTATCCCTAGACAGACTTATCTATAGGCATTTTGATGTTTTCTGACGGTACCAATGAAGGAATGAAAACTCGAAGGAAAGAGTACCTTTTGGGTACGGACGTTTTTTTTACATATAACAGTAGCAACCCTGTAGGCCTAGTGTGTTTCCTACTAGGGACTTAGTGTTATAAAATGATTCAAATTAATTTTTCTTCTTTGTGTAACCCCCAGCAAAACCAAGCCCAAACTTTTTCTATGGTCCTGATCAAACGAAGCCCTCTTTGGTGTGTAAATTATTCCGTACCTAAAAAAAACTCTTTCCAACTCGAATATTACCCTTTCAGTTTCATTTAAGGAGTTTAGAATCTTCTTGATTAAATCTTAAGCACGTTTTCTGCTTTTCATGCCTTACTCTCAATGAGTTGAGCTAAATGCATTTAGATCTAGGCTACTTTCTATGCAGTTAGCATTGGTTAGAACAGAAGAGTCCGTTTCTCATAGAGAAAGAAATATGGCAAATGATAAATCTTTATACATAATAAATCAAATCATCTTAGCTTTAATAAACGAGATAGATCTAGATCTTCTAGAGTTTATCATGTTTACTTCTAGATCTAGAATCTAGATTTGATCAAAAGTAGATGTCAGATTAGCTATTAAAGATCTGGAAATTATATAAATTTGTAGATTTGCTGACGGAGATAGAAAAAGGACAGTTTCAGGACCGTCTGTTCTGTTTGAATTCTAAAAGCTTCAGAAAATGTATCTAATCTAGATCTAGAACCTAGATCTAGAATATATCCAGATCTAGAATCTAGGCGTATCGAGAAAGGGTGGTTATACATATAAACAAGATAAATTTAGAGAGAGTTTCCAACTCAGGCGAGTGGCGGATATGTAAAGTGCATAGCTGGCTTGATATCTATGTTTCAGTTGACCACCCAACCCAGTATAAGTGCAGTTTAATTGTGATATTCAAAAATTCTTGCTCAGCGTTCCACATGTGGGCCTACCATTTTGGGAGTCCTACGCTAAAAAGGAAAGAGGAAGTCGTCTTCCGACAAACCTGAGATTAGAAGCATTATGGGACTTTTAATATCATCGTATAAGCGTTATATCGTAGTTTAAGTTATTAAATCTTTATACTCCTAGTGGGAGCTAGATAAAAGAGAGTCTTCAGAGAAGAAATCCGCCTTAAGGTAAGTGTTTTGGCCCTTAACTTTTGACACTCTAAGGGGACCAAGCCACACCTATGTCATGACTCCCAGGTGTATCCTTGCTATCTTTATTATTTTTTTTTTGTACAATGCTGCTTTCGAACACTCATCTTGGCTGAATTGCTAATCCAGGCACTATGGCATTTCGCACTTCCCAGAAAAAGGTATTATCTCCTTTTTAAACTATGAGTATGGCATCAGAGAGTGTATTATTACATCAATCAATCAACCAAGTGTACAATGGAGAGGGGGTGTGGCCACCACGGTTAATGGTTTGGAGCAAAACTAAGGCTTTATTATCACAAACGAATAAGCCTAAAAAGTAAACAAACTTTTTTCAAATGTTCAGATACAGATAAATTTTTTCTTGTAAAGGGCTGGCTTTTAAACTGGCATCGGCCACTCAGAGCAGAATACTACTAATCCTTATGTCGTCCGTATACACAAAGTAAACTCGCAATCTAGGGTGGACAAGCAGGGCTCATATGCAAGTGTCTAGCCTGCACTAGAGAAAAATGAAAAAAAAATAATCCCTACTAATGTGTAGCTTATCTTTATAGCTGACCGGTCGCCTAGATGATCTTGTTTATAGAGTTTGATTGCTAACTGGTGTTAAATCACAAATTTTCCTAGTCGATGACATTTGTCATAAAATGGAATCCGAAGGCAATTTTAAACAATCTTTTTTCTCTCGATAATTATAACAAATGAAAAGCTTAAAGAAGCGTTGAATTCAAGCATTAAACATACTCTGTAAATTCAATATCAACAGGGTCACCCCGAGCCTAATGTTTCGAGATCATCTGGAAAATTTAAGGACTTTCTTTCAATAAATTATTGGTTTACGAATGCTATGGATAAAAATCTGTATTCTGTAATCTGAAATTAAGAAACTAATTATGCCTAACCTTTAAGACGATAGTGGTAGTTTATTTTTAAAGATGTGAAATTGAGTTAAGTGTCACCAGTACTAACAATTTACCAACGGCAGGTTGTAATTCGTCGCCAATATGACTGGTTTAAATTTAATATTTTACAATGCCAAGAAGACTTATAAAAACTCGGTGACCACAGAGCCCAAAGTGAACCACAATCAATAATAGCATTAAACCTATGAGAAGAACTTTGTATTACTTAGTGTTTATTCATACTTTGCCCATACCTTCTTAAAAAGATTTCTTAAAACAGTTTTGTAACTTCGATAAAGTTGACAATGCATTATTATTGTGGTGCTTCTCTGGGACACACTTACTTATCGGACGTGGTTTATAAGAAAGAAATATTTTAAGAATCCGAGGATTTTTGCTATGTGTTGTAACTTTTTTTTTGTTTAGTTTTGTTGTTTTTTTTTTTAATCTAAAACCCTGGTGGTCCTCTTCTCTCTTTTGAAGCCTGATTAAATCTCTTGGCATCTACTCTTTTGATTGCTATTCCCCTTAGAACACCGCAGTAATAAAGACGTTTTCATAAAGGTGAAAACGACGAGCTCATTATTTCAGGTGCTTGAAAATGGAGACTAAATGGGAAAAACTAGAGTATTATTAAATCTATCGAATATTACACAGTTCGTTTCATTAAATGATCTATAGGATAAACTACGAATATGGTGGATAAGCCAATTCGCTTTTTAATAGTAAACAGATCCTTATAAATCACATTCATAAAAAGTACACATAAAAGTAAAAATCGATGTATCTTAACTTTCATAATCTGCTTAAATTTCTTCTATTCTCGTTATAAGGCATGCAGATCCACATAAAAGGGTTCAAAGGTGCCAAGTCTCTTGGTAATTCATAGCTGCCCGTAATGAGTATCAAAACATTTTTAGAAAGATTAAGATGTTGAAAAACTAATAAACTATTCTTTTTAATTTGCTTCTAAAGTTTTGTTTAACGTATTGGTGTTTGGATCTTATACATGGACTCTGGATATTCTATCACATACTAGCTGTAAATTGGGGTGAATTAAGTCATTAATGCAAACTACTGTTATAATGCTATGAATCAAAGATGATGGAACTTGGCCTCTTGTTCTTGGATTATTTAGAACCAGTAGTAACGTAACACTCCTAATTTGGATATGCTTTTTGAGATGATACTTGATTTTTTTGACCGATTTAAAATATCATTCTCTCTGCTGATGTTTTTTTTTTTTTAAATAAATTCAATCCTTCTAAAAGTTCCTTTAATCTGCGATGGCATACTTCGATTTGGTTCAAAATTGCTCTGACCACATCATTTTCACGAATTAGGATTTTATGTTAGTATTTTCATGCATTCAAAAGACTATGGTAAATCACAGCAGCAAACAAGATGTAAATGCTTCGATTTCGAATATCTTTCTAATTTAATAAGATTAAAACAAAATTGTACGATTGAGAATCATCGCATAAGATATGTGGCAATGAAATGGCCAATCCAGTGTAACTTGCATTTTCATAAATCAAAGTTTAACTGAATTCATGAAAATAGGGTCACGGCAAAATGTTTATCTTATTGCATGCATATACCATATCAAACAGTTACTTTCCTATCAACATTAATAAAGTTATCCATGGAAACTGAACAGTTTGGCATTTTGGTAGGTAGCGGAAACGACACAAATTCCAAAAATATAAAAAATCAGGTTCTTGATTGAGTTTTTGATACTCAATTTATTTGAAAAAAAAAAAGTAAAAAAATAATCTGGAGTAAAAAATGCTTCCTTACACAATGGTGTAAAAACTGATCCAAAATTGCGCAAACTTTGTCGTTTTCATAGGCTTATTTTTACTTCATGATCAAGAGATAATCCTACTTTAGCTAACAAAGTACATTGATAAAAATAAATTAAAAACCTTTAAAAAATCAATTACAAACAGGTTTGAAAAAATTGCCAAAAATATAACTTGTTTGTTTCCATGAAATGTGAGTTCACTTAAGTATAATCGAAAAAGCTAGAGGAACAAAATAAATGGTAGACTAAACAATCCTTTCAATAACTTTGGACCGCATAATCATGAAGAAAAATGGATTCCTGACATGATTTTAAAAGAACTGTTTCTTAAATTAACTTAGCAGGCCTAAACAACACTATCTTTTTTTCAATTATATAATTGAAAGTTTATTTTTAATCAACAAAATACAACTTCTGTTCCTCGCTAGTAAAAAGAACATCAACTATGATCAAGTGCACTGTGAAGGTCGCCTTCATAGGCTGAATAATAGATATTCTAAGACTCCCATTAAACAGAGGATAGGGCTGATTTGACGGGATCTGTCCATAATATATGGTCTTAATTGAGCCTCTGTGACTGCACTTATTGACCTTCTAATTCTAACCACCTGAAGAGTTATAGTGTAATATCGGCCTGTGCAGAAATATTCATACTTTCCGATCAGAAACATTAAAGGTCATAGAGAATGTGGTCATGGATTTTTTGGGCATAGTTATTCTTGTAAGAGATTTTCCAGGAGGACAAAAAATCTATAACAGATAAACAAATTACAAGCTATAAGATCTGTTCATTTTTCTTTGGCAACTGAGTGTGGATGCACGCGTGCATTAACCTATTAAATCCGCAATTATTTTGAGTCGTTATCACAAAATGAAACACACAAAGGTTGAATGAGATCATCGAAAGTGATAAATGGCTCTTCAGGTATGAATTTGAGAACTTTTATCCAGAGAGGCGCCAGATAGCCGTATGAGTATCGCAAACACATTTAGTGAATCCGTTATATCAAACAATCATAGTTATCGTCTGATGTGGTTATTGTCTGAATCACCACCTGCATTCATTACAGGGCTCCTGTCTAATTTTGTCTGTTGGTAGATGATGGAGGCCCTGTATAAAGGCATGCAATTTTCTTCTGGTAAACGAACTGCATGTAAGCATAAGCCAAACCTACCAACCAGCCTCTCACACACTCTTTTTTTCATGAACTTTGAGAATGCGAATTCAAAATAGTTATGCTAGATAGGAGGTTTTGTTAGCTCATAAAGCACTAGACCCGTCAGATCTGATGAAATAATTAGACTAGTTCAATAGAGTAGCATAAGTGAGAGATGCTCGGAACTTTTTGACCAATCGCTTAAATCATGTTTATGAGAGAGGAAAAATAAAATTGTTATTGAATGTTATTTAAACGTACTGTTTGTAATCCATCTAGCTTAAAAAATTCTTTCAATTAATATGATCCTTATTAATGGACAGCATACCTGTGAAAAGCTGATGAAGAATAATGAGATTAAATTTGCAAAAGGTACTGATCAATGGAACAAAACGTTAACAAAAGTGCCTATACACAAAAAAAAACAAAAACAAAACAAAAAAAAAAAAAAACAAAAAAAAAAACAAAAAAACAAACAAACAAAAAAAAACAAACCCAAACAAATAAACAAACGATAAAAAGCATAGAGGAAATGAGAGGGAGAAAAAATAAACACTAGTTTTACAGTACGGTTTTCTCTGCAAACGGTGGGACGAAGAGCACACCTGAAATCGCAAGAGGTTAGAGGCATAACGATGAAATAGATGAGTAAATTTTCTCACTCATATGAATTACAGAAAATCGTTTATGAGTCCTATCTCTGATGTTGCACGATAACTTGATGAAAGACATAATTATATTCTATCAGGCACCTGGAGCATGGCATTAATTGATTCAAAATGATTGTGTGGAAGTACGGAGACATGATTGTGCTCTCTTAGTGCAATAGAACCTAGTACAACCTGACAGATAAAAGCCATAACTGATAAAAATTAATTTGCGAAGTGATCTTGTAGGCTAGGCCCTATTCGGAAAAAAAAAAGATAGGCAAAGGCCAAGGTTGTAAGTTCTAAATGAGGTCAAAACCAAACCAATCAACGTCGCAGTCTCCGGACGTTGGCTGATGGGCAGCTGGGTTACAACTGAACATAGTGGATAAAGAAAAATATAACGATTATCTTGATCTAGATCTAGATCTAGATATCGCTGTAGACACCCGTCATCTCGGAAACCAAGAGGAAATTTAGCTCTGTGGCATTATTTAGATCCACTTATACAGGCCAATCTAAGTGAAATCTCTGTGCTATCCAAATTTACCTGAAGGTGCAACTCAAAATGTTTTTATCCAAGTACTTTCGATTTTGCGTACAACAGACAGTGCGAACGATCAGCAAAGAGTCATCTTTGGGAAAAAGATATTCCACAGCAGTATGTTCGAAGAATGAAAATATGCAGCAATCTAGATATTAGATTCCAAATTTAAAATTTTATTTAGATCATCAATGTATGTATTGTCAACTTTGAACAGATATGAATTATGCGTCTAGATCTAGAGATCTAGGGTCTGGATCAGGTCGTAAGTTTTTATATAACCAATTGACAAATTTCCTGTGAAATTTACTGATTTTTAGCTAGATTTAGATAAGATAACTTCTCATCTAGAGAGGGATAGAGAATAAAAATGCAACTTTGAATTTACTTTGTCAGCTAATTCTAAAATTTTAACTCAGAATTTGTGACTAATTAAAAGAGTTCACAATTCGTACAAATTACTTCATAATCAATTAGCCTATATGTTTATAGTGTCACTTTCAAGTCATTACATCATTCATGAATTAGGTCTTATGATGAAAAAATGCGTTGCTGAGTGCCTAATTCTAAAGGTAATCAAGATCCAAATTTTACAGATTTTGTCTAAGGATTTTAATTTCCTACCACTTTGAAAATAGAAATAAAAATGAAAAATGATTACAGATATACATTAATCATTTGGCACCCTTAAAAATTTTTATGAGCTATATTTAGAATTTTGATGACATTTCACAAGATATAAAAGTGATTTTAAAATTATTAGACTATGTATCAGATACATTAGTTGCATTTGGGAATTAGGTAATCAACAGAGCTCTTTGATTTTTTTATCATGTGCATAAAATTTTGTACAATATAGCAAAAATAAGCCCCCCCAAAACCATAAATGTGAACAAATAATGGGAAATTCCTTATCTCTAGATAAAATTAATCAAATTTTTAAAGATTTTAATATAACCTCCGAAGGTGAATTTGATAATTATAATTTGATTTCAAATGGAGAGAAATAAATAACAATACTAGTATGACAAAAATTATGCATAATCATATTCATAAAAAAGGCTGCACTGACTAATGCTTCTGATTATTGCACTTTAGAAATGCTATTCCCAAAATAAGCAATATATTTATGTCATAATCAATGAAAGTTTTTTTGAAAATCTACCATATACATGCATCCTTAGTTCCTAGAGTCTTATTACACAATTGGACACTTGCAGTTTCCAGAGCTGTGGTGATCAGACTTGGTGGACAAAAAAAATAGAATGAAGTCTCATGTTGTATGTTATTTGGAATCCTTCCTCCTTTTTCTTTATTAGGCCTTGTTGTACAATCAACATGGAGCAGGGAAAGTCTAGATTCTAGTCTAAGCCAAGATGACAATCGGTACTGTAAAACTGGTACTATTTTGTTACTTTGTAAATTAAAGGACCACAAAGCAATTCTGCGGCGCTCATTATTACTGTCATTGCTATCCAACTATGCATGCATCTAAAATATCAAATTTGCAATTTAATCTAAAAAAATTTCTTTTCATTAATTTTTACTTGCCACATGGTTCCAAGTTTTTAATTGATGAATGGTTTTTTCAAGGTGTTTTCAGTGCATCAGCTCAGAGCTTAAAGAGACATGCATGATCCAGCTAAACAAGCTATCACTAATCTACTTGCTATATCTTGACTCAGTGTTATATAATCTGATACCTGAAATTGTTAATACTTATGGATGCTTTAGACACCACTTAGATGGTAATACAATATATTTTGCTTGTAGTTTCATGGCAATCATTATTTTTCAAAATAAGTGAGTATTATTAATTTTGTGGCTGCCGTGAAACCACAAAAGGTTTTCACCTCTTGTGACAGAGGGTACTCCTATCTACTATTGCCTTATATTGCTGCAATGACAGGCAGCTCAAGGGATGGGCATTGGAGAGATTATCAGTATCACCTAAGGAAAGAGGGTTACAATGACAATCGGACTTGAAGATTTTTTCACCCACTGTCTGGTAGAGATGTTCCATATACAGTGGAGACACTGTTAAAACTGCTTGCAAATTATCAGCTAACCTATGGGTACTTGTTTCTTCTGCCCTATTCCTTTCTCAACCTAACTCTACTGTTTGTTGATCTATGCAAGTGCCAGTAAATTACATGTACAGACAGCTCATAACAATAAAATCTTATGAATTAAATGAATTTCAATTGGAAAACTCTAAAAGATCAAGAGTGAAGTAAAACCATTGAATATAATTGGAGAATAAAAAAAAACAAAACAGATTATCTCACTATTCATTTTTCACAGTACCTTCTCATTAACATTGAAGATTTTTTTAGCTCTGCCAGAACACATTTTTTTTTTAATCAAGTTTCTGTTTGATTTCTTCCATATGATTTTTTGGCCTACTGATTTTTTAAAAACATGTATACACATTTTAAGATGGAAAAAAAAACACAGTAAAAATCATTTCAACTATTATCACTGAAATTATTGTCTGTGCATAGCTGCCAACCAATACGTATAATACGTATTTAGTCTGTATTTGGGCTTCGGAGTATGTCTGTCCGTATTGGTGCTAAAAAGTACACGTTTGGCAGTATCCCGCTAATCGGAATTAAAAATACATGCTTGGTGGACTGCTCATAGCTTGCACCCATGTGTATTTGTTAAATTTATGACAACAGAAAATTATATAAAGTTTACAATTCCTGATAAGTAACAGGTAAGCTTGTGTTAAAGTCAATATTGATAACTGTACTTAATGGACTACATCATCCACTAGCTTTGCAGCGACTTATTTTATTTATCTTGCTAAAAATCTGTATAAAATTTGCCTTTTCAAAAGTTGGCAGCTGTATCTGTGAATGAAAAATGTAAAGTGCTATAAACAATGAAGTACCACAAAACATTTTATATTAGTGAAAAAAATCATAATTCAGTTTTGCCATTTTCTTTATTTTGCATTTAATAATAATATTATCTTCTTAAAAAAATAGCTGAATGTAAACAGGTTACAAAATGCACCATAAGAATTTGGTTTTTAAGCTTAATTACAGCTTTTTAGTTTGTGAACTTTGCCATTAAAAAAATAATTGACTCTCTTCCTCCAACCCCTTAATGTCAGTAAAAGACATTCATTTTACCATAAAATTTACTTAGTCATAGACCAACCTACAAAATACTTACACAAGCTGTGGGCCTGCAAGTAATGGAAATAAAAAGATATTTGTATTTATAATAGTGCACAGTGGCAGGTTGTTGTAGATTCAGAGCTGAACTGAGATTTTATAGTAAAAATATTAATCAATCTTTGAATGTTTAAAAAAAAATCATTCAGTTGCATGCTGCTCATTAGACATAATATTCAGTCAACCAAGTTTAACAGCTATTGATTTACTTATGAATCATTTAAATTATTGTCTGCATATCATCCAAGGGCTGAAAAAAAATGCATCTTTGAAATAAGATTGCAATTGCAAAAGCCCGCCAATTAAATTTAATCTTTTGAAAGCCCCCCCTGCCTGTTGCTTTCTTTATGATATTAGGTTTCAAAAATTATATTTCACTACTTGGTCATTATTCATCACCTTTAAAATAATATTTTTGGTTTACTGAATTAAATGCTGAGGCCAGTTTTTTAGAGAATCTAATACAGCAAGTTTTTTCTGCATTCTAATAATAATAACCATGCATTGCAGACAAATAGTATACCTTTAACTTCTAAAAAATCAAAACTAGAAGTATCAACATGGTGGCAATCCAAATTATTCAGATACAGAGAAAGCGTGATAGTGTTCAGACATAAGATTAACTTCAGTTATGATTTGTTTTTTTTTGCAAAGTGATGATTGATGGTTATACATGTACCGTCTACATTTAGTTGCAAAGGTGAGGATAGCTCTGTGAATAGTGTGTCTTGCTTTGTCTCAGCAAGAGGATAAGTGATATACAGAGTTGCCGGTTTGATCCTGATCCATATCATTTGTCCTTTCATGTTGAATTATGTCTTTCCCCCTTTTCGTCAGTCTTAAAAAGCTTCTTCTATTCTACAGAATGGAATGGTTAAATTCATTTGTCAGGATGTACATTTAACTGAACTTGTGAACAAACATATCACCTATCTGAAGATTTTATAAAGGGTTAACATTTCAGTATCCTTAATTATCTTAAAAGAATTGTGCTGAGCATGCAAATTTCCTTCTTAACTTTGAAAGTGTCCTGAAAATGTGATTTGAATACAGCTTTTGTCTCTTTATGTCAATAGATTGTATATACAACGCTTTATTTCTTGATGTCCTTATGAATCGATTTGTAATATACTGCTTTTAAGACTTAAAAAGCGTGGAGAATATTTTTACGATCTTTGTAGAAAAATTGAAAATTTCATTTTTGTCTTGTGCTTGTGATTGCACATCAAGCTTTCATACATCTTACGTCTCTCATTTTCCTTTTAAGTCAGATTTAGCTCATATAGTGAAGTTGTATAACTAAAACAGTGACAACGATTGTGAATTCTCTAAATATCCATTAAGTAAAAAAAATCAACAAAAGTATGCCCCACACAACATGTTTTATGCAAGTCCAACAGTAAAAAGTGATCAATCTTAGCCTAGCAGTATGTCAGTTATGCTTGGCCTTGAGACATAGCCAATGACTTGACTCAAACACGACTTCAATAATTTTTAAAATATTGAAACCAAATACATACTGCAGTTTTCAAATGTTTTTTATTTGATGTATAGAAAAAATCCATCTAACATTTTTGTAGCACAAAAACCAATTCAATATTGGAAAAAAAATGAAAGCAAAATTGCAAACTGTAATTCCCATACGAAAAACTTCCACACACAATCTTATCCACCTGCTTGTTGCGCCCAATACTCGGCAATAGTTAATTTGTAAACTTTATAAGCAATTTTGCAAAAGTTGTCTTTGAAACTGGACTTAGAGTTGAATGTCCTTGTGGAATGCTTTGCATTTTTTAAAAGCCTCAGGTCCAGTGCTTTTCTGTTTCAGATCTCTTTTGATTTAGTGCATTTTACATTTGATCACTGACTTGGATCTATGAATGTCACACTTGACATCTAGCCTCCTTAAAAGTGTGGTCAGGTTTGAAAGTGCAAACAAGGCTTGTTCTGCTGCTCCACATTGGCATAAAGTGCTTCAATCTATCCCATGTTTAGAGCATTTCTACTTTAAGCAAGGGTTTTCTTATGGTTTTGTTTTTATTCACCATCATTTTGAAACTCTTGGGTAAGCTTTAGTCTTGAAAAGACTTCTTTGTTAGAGAGAACGGAAAACTTTTTAGGCATCTTGATTTCCTACTTTACGGTTTGGTTGGATAACTTATTTTCAGCTGCACTTGAGTTGAAGTGGATTCACTTGAGCGCTACATTGTATTCATATCTTTTTGGAGAATTTATTTAGCAATTATTTACAATGTTTCTTTGCTTTCCATGCAATCTGATGCTAGAGATTGAGAGGCTGACAGGGAGTTAGAGAGTATCACTATTGTACTTCAGCTCTGCTTCAATCTTCATCAAGATGTTGAGCTGTCTGGAGCAAGACTTGCAGTTTTAGCTTTGTACTCAAATAGTCTTTCTTTGAGTTAGCCTTTCTCTGCTCAATTAATGATGAAGGTAAAGCAACAGGAGCATATGTGTTGAAAACATTAAGAAAAAAATGAGAGCTATATTGTAATCATTACGAATTCTAAATAGAAAGCAAAAACACCACACTTAGAGGATAACTTAGTGGTTATAAAGGATCCAAAAGGATGCGTGTGCCTATAATTATTATAATACAAGGTCTAAAAGGAAATAGGCACACAACTTTATAATTCCGGGACAGAAAAGAAATAAAACTATTATCAATTCAACATATAAACTTTGTAAGGTTCTCTCTCTCTCTCTCTCTCTCTCTCTCTCTCTCTCTCTCTCTCTCTCTCTCTCTCTCTCTCTCTCTCTCTCTCTCTCTCTCTCTCTCTCTCTCTCTCTCTCTCTCTCTCTCTTTTCCCACCCCCAAAAAAGAACAAATACAGTTTTAAATAACATAGGAAAATAGAGTTCCCAAACAAGATTTTGGGTAAAAACAAACAAACAAAAACCATGAGTGTATACTTTTCACCATTGTTTGAATACGTCAGGCATCTTGATAACGTTTCTGATTCTTAAAATGTCTATATGTACACATTGGTTTGTTAATCCATTTTCATTATAATATGTTATTTTCGGGGTAGCATAAAGAAGATTTTTACTGACAACAGTGCTCCCTTTTTGTCTCTCAATTTCATGTAAACACTATTGATTTTTGTTCAAAATTTTAGGCTGTGCAACCAAAAGTGGACACTAGCTTTGTTGGGGCTCTGAAAAGCATAGTTGGAGACACCAATGTGTCCACAGCAGATGCAATCCGAGAGCAGCATGGCCACGATGAGTCACACCATGAGTAAGGAAGTTACTGCCTAAAAATGTGTTAATATATTTTATCTGCTTTGAAAAATTTCAATTTATCATAGGCATCAACCCCTTCATTCAACTAGACATTTTTAAAACTTTAATAGCATGTATATTTCAAAATCAAGACCAGCATTACAAACACTGATTAGTAATGAAAAGTATAGTAAAGAGATTTTTTTTCTGCACCATGGATCATTTTCTAAAAAGTAAAATAAAATAATCTTTTGAGGCTTCAAATCTAGACCCAACTTTTTAATATGACTTTTTATGATATTTATGAGTTTACAAAGTGTGAAAGATTAGGCTTGTAAGTAATAAATCATGAACCATGTTATAAAACATTTTACCTCAACATACTATATAGTCTATTAAGCGCATTGCCTTTTGTTTTCATATTTACGTCATCCTTGGCAACCTCCTGTTTCCGATCTCTTAGAGCAATAGTCAAGGTGTACTTCATTATTGCCAGCTTAAATGTTCTTGAAATCTCTTCCCATCACTCTGGTCTGCCACCCATATAAAATTGACTATTAATGGACATTTTAGTCAATTAAGAATATGATCATTTTTCTAGGAAACTCTTATCCTTCGATGAGTTTTTAAAAATCTGATTGACCTGTTAATATATATATATATCTTTTTTTTCCTTCTTCTTCCTTTTCCTTAAATTGGACACCATACTTTTTTCTGTGGAAAACCAGGCATACTTTTAAATCTTTGAAGCATTTGATATTGGAGAAGTGTTTCTGCCATAAGATTTCATTTGAAAGAATACAGATGTCTGTAATTTTTCTTGATATTCTGGTTCAGATTTGAATTTTATATTTTCAATTCGTTATAAATTGCGTTATCTTCCTTGTTTGTGGCTCCTCTGTCTAAAAAATCATAATTCATGTTAATTTTGCCGCTGCAAAACACCCACATCTAAGCTTAGCAGGGACTAAAATTTGACTTTAGCTCTGAGCTGCCCAGTAAAGCCTGAGGCGCTCTGAATATCAAGCTTTCTTGGCAGGCATTCTGCTATAAAATAAACATCTTATCTCAGTTATTGGGAAAGCACCGCCATTTACTGTCCATCACATTATCATGATGCGTCACAACACTGTTATTTGCCCAACAGCCTGGTGTGTCCGTCTTTGGTGTCGGTTTTCTTCTTTGTTTCCCTCTTGTAGGGGATTTGTCCGCCAATACTTCGATGCGTACCCCACACTGATTTTTAAGTCAGGGTTTCTCCCCTAGAGTTCCCCGAGGACGGGGATAGCGGTAAGGCAGCAGAGGTTTTAGAATCAGGTTTTTTCCCTTCCCTAGATGAACTGCTCTGCCAATTTAATGAGCCCCATCTGCCCAAGATATCTGGATTTTAGGCGCCATAGACCCGCCTTTGCCTCTTCTCCTGTCAGTAAAAGCAGTTCTGCCGGGCTTAAAGATTTAACCCACTCGAGCTGGCCAGGAGTTGGACTTTGGCTGTTAAAGTCTATTTGAGACACATGCCATGAGAGCATTTGGATGGTACTGGAAGCTTATGACAACCTTCAGAACACTAAGAATGTAAACCACTGAAAAGGCTGCATATTCTTGCAGTTTGGACTAATTCTAGACAAACCAGGGCCGATGAAGTGTGAAAAACATATTGCAATTTAGGCCCTTCTATTGGTTCCTTGTTAAGAGATAAAGTCACTGCGCTGTGGTGAATTGATTCCTTATAATATTGGTCGCTACCATCCAGAGAGGAAAAATAAAAGGGTTAGGCACAAGTGATTATATGAAATGACCCTTCCCTTCCACTGTACTCCCTTCCTCCATATCCAGCAATGTTTTGACAGTAGTTGACCACTGCTCCAGTTTTCCTTGAATCATTTAAAATGGTGATCTAGTGTTGACTCTAAAGTGACAGGATGGGTCAAGTTGTTTACTTGTATCATTAGAACAAACTTACGCAATTATTGGTCAATATCATTCTTTATCAAGTTAGAAAGAGAGGGGTTGTTGCATTGTCAACAAAAGGGTGTAATAAGTAATGGTATAATGTGTTTGCTTAAATTGTTGGTGATATTCAATGTACAGTCATTTTGTAACCATTTGCGAGAAAACATGGTCTGTCTAATTCAGTATGTGCTTTGGAATTGCTGAGCATGCCAGAATGACCATATATTTTAAGTAATTTTTTTGTCGAAAAAGTTTGATTATCTCTATTCTTTATAATTCTAGATATAAATAGTGGAAAGACTGATGAATAATTGAAATAATTATTTTGAATCGTCAAATAGCAATTTATATTTGAAAATTAAGTTGAAAGGAATCAAGTTAACAACGTTTAAAATTTAAAAATTTGGCAATTGGTACAAGTTAAGTATGAAAATCAAATTATTATAATTTTTCCATAATTGTCAAATTTTTAAAATGTTTTTTTTCTTTGTCTAGTATTGCCATGCCAGATGTTGTGGTGTTTGCAGAGTCAGTGGATCATGTTAGCAAAGTTTCAAAGCTGTGCAATGACACAAGAGTCCCCCTAATTCCTTTTGGCAGTGGCACTGGTTTGGAAGGTGGTGTCAATGCACTGCAGGTAATATATCCTCAATCTCTTCTGCTTTCCTTCTCTTTTCTCCCTTCTCATTTTCTTCCTTTCCATCACCTCATTTTTTTTCTTTACTTTACTTTGAGTTGAAAACACTCTTTGAAGTATTAAAATATATAAATGGTGGCCAGGCTCTTTTAATCATTGGCTTGGTTCAGTCCCATTTTGATGTACATGAAGCAATCTGCTTATGATTTCCCACAATTTATCTAATGTCTCTCTTCATTAGTACCAAGTTATATGGTGCTCGGTAGCTGACAGTATTTCTGAAATACTATATTAATAAATTATTTATGTTTCCTAAGTTAACTCCGAAAATAGCATTTCAGATTAAAGGAGTTGAGAAATATAGTAAGGTAATCTTATCCCCTTTCTTTTGGGTCTACTCTTTTCTTTTATTTGAAGTGAATATGTTATAAGATCTGATTATATAGAAGAACAAAAGGTAGATCAAACAGATTCCCATCTTTCCCTCTATTTTGAATCTGTTGATTTTATGCTTTTTTAATTTCATTCAGAGTATTATATATTTAACAGCACTTTTTACAACATTCTGGTCTTCAGCATTCTAGAAACCTATAACAAATCTCTACTGGCTCTCCATGTAGCATTCTATGTCTATTTTCATTATGTACATGTAATAAGAGAAAATTAAGATTTTATTTATTAATCATTTATAATGGTATTTTTGGTGTACTTAAAATATTCAAATACATTTTCTTTATTCTTTTACCATATGATAGAACAGTTATTAACGTTTGACAATTTGATCCTAGTTTTACTTTTCTTACTGTTTTTCAATGTATCTAGAGATCTTTTTACATGTAAATTTAGAAATGCTTCACATACAGTCTTAACTCAGACAGGAAGCTTGTTCCCTCTTTGTATTCTGCCTAAAGGATTTGTTAGTTACTGCTGAAGGGGCTTGTAAAGTACACATGATTATTAAACGGAAAAGTAAAAAAAAATTTGTATAGTCAATAGTTAAAAATAGTTATTAGATTTATGTGATGTGTGGTATATTTATGTTTCCTTGAACTAAAATATAAAGGGTAACACTCTTGTTCATTTTGTAAAGTTGAGATATTATTATATGCATATTTTTCAGGGTGGAGTGTGTCTAGATGTCACAAAAATGGACCAGATTGTCCAAGTAAATGCTGAAGACTTTGATTGTATTGTGCAGCCTGGTGTGATGAGACTTGGTCTCAACAGCTACCTTCGTGACACTGGCTTGTGGTTTCCCATAGGTAATGGTTGCTAAAAATGGTTTTCATGAAATCAGAATGAAGTTCTGATTCTCTAAGAAAATCATTAGTCAGTTCTCAATTTAGGCATAATATTCTTAGAGAAATAGCCAAACTTTTAAGTGCGATGCGGACGATTTCTCAGGAAAGACAAAATACTAATTTGATGACATGGTGATCCCAACTTGTAAATATAATGTTCTTCAAATGTCAAATCATCCAATCTCATAAATTCAGTTGCCTAGCCTTGTTAATCAGACTGACACATTTATTGATCCTTTCCCTGCGGAGGAAGCTAAGCCCAAAATAACCAAATCCTACAGGATAAGGGAAATAGCTTTAAAGTGTGGATGAAAGAAAACATCAAAATAATGTCTGGGAAGATGAGATTCTGCTAGATCTACTGGGAGAACAGTACATTCTGTAAAAATTTTTCACTTCAGTGGGTTGAAAATTATTGACCAAGCCCCTACTTATCTCTGTTTAATGTACTATATCTAGATCTAGATTCTTTGTCCGACGTTGAGGGCTTAGATTTGAGTCCAGATCAGGTCTTCTGGGTCTAAAATACCATCAATATCAACCTGTAAGGATTCAATGTCAATTTCTATACCACTCCCAGTGTCTTATTCTCTCTCTTCTTCGACTAATGGCTGTAAGTTTATCAGAGATTCCATAAGTTGGAACACTATCATGATTGTTTAGACAGTGAAAGAAAGCAAAACTAAAAATTAAAAAAGCTCACAGTTTCTCAAGTTTGCGTCTGATTGTCACAGTTCACAGTTCAAGCAGTAAAATTTTTTTAGCAGAATTCCTTTTCTTTATAAATAACTATGCAAAGATATATATGATGAAGTTAAGTGAACTTAAATGAACAGCACTGTTAGGACTACTAGCGGACACATTAGTAAGATTGTATTAAACAGTTTCAGTCACAAACGTTTGCATCAAAAGGATAAGTGTTAAGTCATGACTACCAAAACTCAAGTTGAGCAGATTTTGAAAGCCTTAAATTACAAGACTAAAAGCTCAAGGACATTTCTTCAAATCTACATGAATTTATTTATTAGAATGAATTTGTATAAACTGTAGATAAAATATTAGGATGGAACAGGATGAGATTGAACATGGATCCCTTGAAACAACAAATGCCTCAAATTCATCTATTTTCCCCTTCTGATTCTCTTTTTATTCCCTTCTTATTTCTACTGTTTGGTGGAACTAGTTGGAAGTTTTATCACATTTTCTTTGAACAATCAGACCTCAATTAGAGAAAGAAAGTGTTCGCCTCTCAAGAAATTTGACAAACCGTGACTGTCATCCCATTCGTAGATCTTAAATTTCGATCAAGTGCTCTATACATCTATTGTTATTCTTCAAAGAAGCATGTCCTACCTCTCCCTTTCACCGTGTAGAAACAAGTTGTAGACAAACAGTCTAACCTTTTATACCTAGTTGCCAGTGAGAGAGACACCCTCTTTCCTGCCCCACCTTACCGTAGTTTGGTCAGGTTCTCCCTGGTGCCAGTTGTCTGTCTCCACCTTTGCTATGTCTACCTGTCGCTAAGACTTCAAAGGGGCCATTTGTAACCAAGATTTGCTTGTTACACGTGTACAAGACATGGGTAATGATGACATATGTCTGGACCCACCCCTAGCTTAATCAATCAGTACATGTGTGTGAAAAAAAGCTGGCGGGATTGATCTTTTTATTGACGGTTAGTACGCCACATAGCTCAAAAGGTAGAAAGTTGGACAGACAATAGTGAGGTGCGCGTTCAATTCTTTATGGGATCCTTTAGCTGTGCCATGACAGACATCCCTTGTCTAGGTTAAAGATTATTCAGGAACAGGCAACTTCATTGTATTTGAAGGTCAACTTTAGGTTGAATGTACCCTAGCTAGAAAGAAATTTGTCACTGCGATCTTAATGTAGACCTAGAGTTAAGATCTAAATCTAGCTTCAAGAGTTCGAGATCCGATAACTGCTGGGGTTTGAAGACAAAGTTTTACATAAAACGAGTTGGGAATGACAAATCCGGTTGTTCGGAAGTCTCTGTCTTCGGTCCGCAATTTGAAATATTAAAATAAGGGAAAATACAGCAAAATGGTTATCCGTGTAATGCTCGGTCTTGCACAGAAGAAGCCAAGAAAACAGGCAGTCTCTATATACATTTATATATACTTCAAAATATTCATGAAAACTATCCCAAATGCAAATCCAGGGCCTGAGTACTAAAAATAGATTTGTTTGAACATGGCTTCCTAGAACATAAAGAAATTCCCTAATGAATTCGAAGATTCTGTTTTCCACTGTATTTAAACATTGATGTTGCAATTGACGAAGAATTCAGAACTTCCAAACTTCCTCAACTGATTAGTCCCACGGTGCCAAACGACTAGTCCTACACAGCCCACTAAAGTCTTCTCTACAAATAAGGTGTGTCTTAGATTTATGGTCAGATCAACCAACAGACTGATACAAAGTGCTTCATGTTATACATCATTTTTTTCACGATTAAACAAGGATTCTGAATCTAGTATTATTTTTTTGTGAATGATGCATATCAGGTGTGTTGTGTTGTGTACAAGTAATAAATAAATAAAAATAAAAAAAGATACTTACAATTATTTGACTTACGAAAGAAATTCAACAGCTTTATATTCTACAAGATACATCATATGCTTGAAATCAAAAGTCAAATTTATGACCCTTATGTACAGAAAATTTCAAAGCAATCCGTTGGAAAACTTTTTTTGGCGATTTTTTTTTTTCGAAGTCATGTTGATCATGAAAAAAAAAAAACCAACTTTCGTCTGTTTACATCTATAAGCTAGATTTAGGTCTAGAGCGAGCATCAAAAGATGTGATGCTTAGTCTAGAGCTAGATATAGAAGTTGAAGGCCTAATTCATTCTACATTGCTAAGATCTAGATTAAGATCTACATCTTCAGTCGTTCTCTTTTTACTGGATATAGGTTCTAGATCTAGATCTAACAGTGTCACTTTCCGAAGGCCTAGACTAGATTTAGACCTCACTATAACTTTCACTACTGATATCAACGCACTCATCATTATTAAACAATTCAAATCTGTCACTAGAATTATTTATTAAAAAATTAGATGACCTTTGCAGCTGATATTCATAGAGTCTGTTATGTTAGATCTACCATGTTGTTTACCATAGTAACGGCGATCTGAGAGATAGTTGTAAACAAATACTCCCCAGAGCATCAATCTAAACATGAACTCTTGCAAAGCTAGGTTTGAAAAAAGCTGAAAGAATAGTGAGTCATTTGGTAGTTTTGTATTTTCGGATGTGATAAGTGCTAATAGAATACCAAGCCATTCTCACCAGCTCATGGAACTAAGCTGTTGGCCATTGAACCGCTCTTAGCGGCTCATTGGATGGAATCAGTTAAATGTTAATAAGTTAAGCTCTTTTCCATAAAAAAATGTTTCGATTGATCAGATCTATGTGCTTAAAGTATCTCTATATCTAGGCTGTTGAAAGAGTTATAATGAAAGAGTTGATTTTTAAAAAGGTGTGGTCTCACAAGGTGAAGGACTCTGACAATGATAATGTTGTCTACATTAAAAGTAGAGATTGTTGCTGAGAACTAAAGGTAAAATAAGACTTAAAGGATATGACTTGAAAATATCTCTTTAAATATAAGCTGATTGCATATTTTTTTTTTTACTGTAGTGTTCATTTTTGGATCAGGTACATTTTAATGTGGATTTATTTATTTATTACAACTGTGGTAAAGAACTAAAGGTAAAGTAGACACAGAGTGCACTTGCAGATTTCTAATTAAAGGATTTAAAGGTGAACATAACTGTGTAGCTGCCTATCCTAGGAAAGAAATAAAACGAAGCTACCTAAGGGGATGAAAAAATTTATTCCCAAAATCACAGCAAATTAAAATGTTTTTCTTTCTGCCATCTTTTCCCTTTTTAAAAATACTTCTTGATTCTCAACTTTATTTGGTTGGATTTTCTTTCAGATCCAGGTGCAGATGCCTCAGTTTGCGGCATGTGTGCAACAAGTGCATCTGGCACCAACGCTGTCAAATATGGCACCATGAGAGAAAATGTTCTTAACCTTCAAGTTGTTTTGCCTGATGGAAGAGTTATTGATACAGCTGGCAAAGGAAGAAGAACAAAGTAAAGATTCTCACACTCACTGTTTTAAATAATTCGTTTTAAATGATGGGGATTGGGCCGTGGAATGTTAAAACAAGGTCCAATAAATTTGTTGTGAACTTACAGCCCAACACTTTAACTCATTTCTAACCTACTATTTTTGCTTTTGTTATTCGCCCTGGATTGAGACTTTTTTGCCTTCTTTAACCAGTAATTTACCATAGTACCTGCGATCGCCTGACATGATAAAAGATGCAAGGGTTGCATCCTCTGTCCACTGGGAATATATTAGGTTGCTTGTGTTGCGAGTTAAAAGGGGCAGTACTCTAATTAGTCCAGATGACAAAAGTATAATCTATATCTAGATCTGCATTAGTCTTGATGTATAGTCTAAATCTCTGTTGATGACATTTATGTTATAGTGAAACAATTTTAAAAGAAACGATTATTTCTGCTAAAATCTTAAAAAATAAAGCTAAGAGCTTGTGTATGCATGTTCATGAAACAGATCCAAACGATAATATACATTGAATTGGTCTGTTTCTATTTTCCCAGAAAAACTTCAGCTGGGTACAATTTGACTAATCTCTTCTTAGGATCAGAAGGCACCTTGGGAACCATCACAGAAGCAACTGTGAGACTTTATGGAATTCCAGAAAAGGTGTGGCAATTTTAAACTCAAAGCAGCTATGTTGCAAATATAACTGGCATCTAGATTGATACAGAAGAGAAGATGCTTTATTTGGAGTGCTATATGCTGTGGCACTGGAAACATAAGTCACAAAAATATTCACGATAATGACCTTACAATGATTTAGCAAAAATGTGTATCAGCAAGGTGATACCTCATTATTTCCAAGAATAGCTCTCTGCGCAGAAAAAAACTCAATCTCATTTTAATATCATGTTTTATACTTCGAAGTGTGCATAGGAAGAAAAGGAGATGGAAAGAGAAGAGGAAAAAGTAAGGAAAGGAAGAGAGTTAGAGAAAAGAAAAGGAGGGGGGGGGGGGGGAGAAAAATAAATAAAACTTATGCTATTGTTGTATGACTTATTTGCTATTTTTTTTTTAAATCTTCTCCTTTCAATGTCAATTCATAGATTTCTTTTGAAGTCTTAAATGATCAATGGCCAATTTCAGCTGCTTACATCCCAAAGTTTCAAGAAATTTTTTTAAAGAATAATGACTGGGTTTATATTGTGTCTGGTTCAAAATGCAAGTCTGAATCTGGACTCTTTCATTTCGTTTTCCTTTTATTTCGAGATAGGGCTTTATGTCCACATTGAACTTTCACTTCCCCAGAAAAAAATGCTGCAAATGCTGCTTTTCTACTGTGAGCTAATTATCTTATTTTAATTATCTGTTTATTCATTATTAAACGTATTTCAAGCTATTTGACTGATAGCTAGTTCTTCCTCATAAATTATGTCTCTGTCTGGATTATTTGCACTGAAGAACACATCCTTTCATTCTCTCTTTTCAAATTTGTAACTGCCCAGGAGTCAAAGTAGATACAAGGATAATATCATGATGTTCATGACAATTTAATTAATGTTTTTCAATGTTATCTTCAAAGGTTTAATAATACACCAAATTCCATCTTTTCACTAACAGTGGTAAGCTTTTTTGTAAATTTAATGTAATCATTATGAAGGAATATGGTTTTGAATGCTTGATTGATTGCTAATGTTGCTGATTGTCAGACCATATCTGCTGTGTGCCACTTCAATGAGGTCAAAGAAGCTGTGGACACAGTGGTCCAAATCCTTCAGTGCGGAATTCCAATGGCCAAACTAGGTGAGTGGCTCTTGTTTTATTTGAGGTAAACTTTATGCAGAACAAAGTTGATTGCTTTCATTTTATTTTACCTCTTCAATGAACCTGAAGAGTTTTGATCATGATCTTAAGAGTTGATATAAAGCACCTCTCTACAGTTTTCTCAAATTGAGTTGAGTGGTGAGACAACCTGACTGTAATAGCTGAATTGAAGCCTGCAATTTTGATTTATATTAGCTCTTTCCTTTTACTACCACAGAGTTCTTGGATGACACTGCCATTGACTGCTTTAACAGGTTCTGCAAGTATGACATGACAGTGGCTCACTCATTGTTTTTAGAGTTCCATGGTCCAGCATATGGACTAGAGGATCAGTTTGAGTCTGTCAGTAAGTTTGAAAAAAAAGGCAAAATAAATAATTCAATACTTATAAGCAGTTGCTTATTTTAATATTTATTCTTGCTTGTAACTCCAGTCAGTCAAGCTTTAATTTTTGCAAGCGCGTGAAGCAATAGGATTTTTCTCAAACCTTTCAAAAGTGTTGGTGTGCAAAACCAAAGAAGAAAAGATTACATGTGCAATCAGAAAAAATAAAAAAAAATATTTTAATGATGTCTTCTAAATGCTTCTAATTGTTTTAAGAGTACAGGACTTTTTACTAAGTACTATTACTTCCTGAAGAAGTATTGAGGATCTAGATAGATGTATGTGTGTGTTGTATAGAATGCTGGATCTAGTGCATTCAGCAGAAAAATACAACGTCTTATTTCCAGCTTCAGGGGCTATTTCTAGATGCCAAACCATCAAAACCTCTACAGCCACTTTAGAGATAATATAGAAATGTTTCTTTTTTTTTTAAATTAAAAAACAAAAAAAAACAAAACACATTGCATGTCAATAGGCTGATTTTTAATCTTGACTATACACTTACCTGTATAGCATCATCATCAAAGATAACTAGTAAAATGAATTTAAACTATTAAGGATGTTACAAGTACCTAATGAAAGTAAAAGGTTTTATGAACACACTACTCAATAAATTATTTTCTGTGAGCAGGACCTAAAAATGACAAAACAACAATGTATTTGAATTAAATCTTACCATCTCCTTATCAAATAGAGGATTTGATTGAAATGAACAATGGATTTGGCCTGAAACAAGCTACTGATGCAGATGAGAGGAACCGCCTGTGGAAAGCAAGGCATGAGATGGTTTGGGCCTGCACTGCACGAATCCCTGGCTCTAAGGTTAGTCAATGAATTCAAACTGCAGCTACTTCAGTGGCCTTTCCAATTGTACTCCTTTTCCACTTTCAAGAACTAATTTGATTATTAATTATTAAAATGCCTTGATATGTGCGAGTTCAGACCACATTTTTGTCTGTTAAATCTATTATTACAACTTATTACCTGAGTTGTTTTAAATCATGGAAAGATTACCAAACTTACATTAAAATAATCTACACCCAACAATGTTTACTTTCTTAGAATGAAGCAGTAGTGTCTGACCGTAGTTCTAGTTTATGTGTTATCTATAAGACCTCTGCATTTCCATTTCATGATGTGAACTGCAGTATTTACTTTTTTTTTCTCAACAGCCGTATTCAACTGATGTGTGTGTTCCAATCACAAATTTGCCTGAAGTAATCACAAAAACAAAAGAGATGGTTAATGAAGCAAACGTGATTGGTAAGGATATGGTTAATTAGAAAGAGATCATTTCACCTGACTTGTTCAAAATGGTATTCTAAATTAATTAGAAAAGCAACCATTGATATAGAAATTTAGTGAAGGATGATTGTTCATAAAAGGTCTTGAAGTTGTTGTTTTGATTAAACATAAGCAAGACATGGTTGAAAGTGGCCACAGTAAGGTGTGTATTTGTAAAACATTTCAGGGCCCATGGTTGGGCATGTGGGAGATGGGAACTTCCATATTTTCTTCCCATGTGACCATTCTGACAAGGAAACTTTTAAGAAGATCTACAATATATCTCATAGGATGGCATTGTGAGTATATGAGTTACTGGTTTACCCTGTGTTTTGCATTCTCCCTTTCCTTGGTTTCAGCCCTCAGCTGATAATGCAGGTTCTCAGGTTAAAATATTTGGATAAACATTTTGGAATTTTTGCTAAAAAAATTCAATTTCACACTTTGCCAAAATGACTTGGCAATTACAACAAAATTCAGCTTTTTAAGAAGCTTCAATAAAATCTGAATATTACCAGGTTACAAATTATAATGAAAACAAAATAAAACTTCATTTTTCATTTTAATTGCGAGTCCAGAATCGCATGCCTTTATGTTGACAAAGATACCGATGGTAAGAATGTATGGAAAAAGAATAACATGAACTGGAGAACATGTATGCCAGTCAAAGGCTGAAACCAATGAGCATAGTTGCATTATTTTATTTTGTGTGCCCTTTTAGTTACTTGCTTTACCCATTTTGATGTGTTTTGCGGCTGACAGCTCCTATATGTGGTCATGTTGGAGATGGAAATTTTCATGTGGCCTTTCTCATGACTGAAGATCAAGCTCGGAATGAGCGACAGTTGGCATTATCTAAATCGATAGCTAAGTGAGTAAAACTCCACTCTCTTTTAATATAATCAGACACAGTTTTGAAATACTGGATAAATTATGATCTTTGAAGCCCACAAAAAAAAAGCACAAGGGCATGTTATGAAGAAGCACCCATGACGCAGCCCTTAACCTGATCGTGTCATGAGGTCAACTACAAGGCGGACCCCTTTCCTTGCAACTCTAGTTAAAAGATTTAATTTTCACACCAAAGCAAAGAATTTAAGCACAAATATTAACTCTTTACCTACTATTAGCTGATATATCATCTAAAAAAACCCTTTTTGCCAATATACCAGCTCACTCATATTGGCTATATATTTCATTGCTCAATACAATGAAAAAAATTTATTCCGTCCAAACCCATAAAATAATGAAGTAGGTAAAGAGGTAAAGGAAGAAGTACAAAATCATATAATTTTTTAAATCTATATTTAAACAATGGACAATCATATATTTTTATTCCTTCTTTTCATTTAATTGATAGATTTATTGAGCAATTTAACAAGTACATGAATCTGGAATAATCTTTATCTCATGACAGGTGGTGATGTTTTTTCTGGGAAATTTCTCTAAAAGTGAAACAGTTTTAGAAGATGAATTTTTAACAGCTTTTCATATGTTGAACTTAATACCAACCAAAGGACATTTGGAAAAAGTTCTTCATTCTCAAGTGATGCCGGTTTGAGTTAGAATAGTTTACTTCTTAAAGTGCTGGCACAGTTTGTTGATATAAAACAATACAGTAGATCTAAACAACTAAAGAACATTGTAGTTCAAGCTGTAGAGCTTCAATGTATAAGAGAGAGATATGATCTTAAATATTAACAAAATTATAAACTTGCACTTAGAAGAAAATGAAACAAATGTGGAGTTACACATATATTAGCATTGTCTTACTTTACAGGTAAGTCATATGTCTTATGTTTTTCATTCTGCGGGGCATGTGCTAAGAGCTCTGTGTTTCTCTAACATTCCTGATCTTTTTAAACTGTCACTTCATACCTGTGATGCCTTATTGTTTTGAGTTTGTTTATATCAGAATACTAATAACATATTGTAAAATCTTTTTTTTTTGTTCATGGGAAATGTGTTCACACCAAAAGGTAGTAAAGAGCCGTTTATTAGAACTTTTGATATGAGAGAGGGGGTGGGAGAGAGAGAGAGAGAGAGAGAGAGAGAGAGAGAGAGAGAGAGAGAGAGAGAGAGAGAGAGAGAGAGAGAGAGAGAGTGTGTGTGTGTGTGCGCGCGCGCGCGCATCAAAAAGATAGTGCTTTCTTCGGACCTCTAAATATCTGGATGGTAGGGGATAGTCTTGCTGACATTCATATTTTAATTAACAGCAAGACTCATCCTGGCAAAATGTGTTAGACTGAAATAGTTAAGTCTAGGTTAAAAGAAATATAAATGCCCTGTATCTTTGTATTTTTTTTCTTTAATTTTGTGTACTGTTTTGTTATTGAATTAAGGAGTCTTATATAACTTTTCCTTTTTACATACTTTTCAGCTTAAATACAAGTTTGACCATTGGAAATCTTATGTGCTATCCCTTCTTCCGTAATCTCTTAACAACAGTCATCGTTGGTCAGATGGTGCTAATGGATTTTTAGGATGCATAAAAACATTTAAAGTTTTCTATTTCATACTTCTGTAAAGTAGTTTTTGATGTTAAAATATCTCACCTGATAAAAACATAAGAAATTCAACATTAAATGTATGAAAGAATAGTCAAATGCTACTGTAAGGATTAGCTTCTCATGAACATGCCTAAAAATATTTTATCTTTGTCTTCCATCTTATTCTCGTTTTCTCTGCGAACAGAATATACATCTTTTAGTCCTCAACATTATTTTCTTGCAGAGAATTACATTTGCAAGTTTAACGAGGTTAACATCATATCAGAGACATTAACTGTTAAGAGTAAAAAAATCTATCCTGCGAAGTCCACATGCATAATCAGAAAAATTTGCTACTAATACTAGCTTTCATTCTTAGCTAAAACCTTAGGGCAACCCAAGAATGTTTCAGAGCTATTTTTATGTGTTAATATTTATGTTCAGATCAATTTCAAGCCTCCTAGAGCGTCAATGACTTTAAAAAATGTTCGTAGAAAAGTCATTATGTAGTGTATGCCATAAATATTGCTCAGATTCATTGAGACCAATGAGTTTAAATGTAAATTATACCATGGAAGCTTATATCATAAGATATTGGATTAAACTCATAAGGTTGAAAAAAAAAGGCTTCTAAACCATTTGCCGTGACCATTGAATAATTAATATGGCTGTTCTGGAACCCACCATTAGCACTTAGGTAGTCAGATTTCTTTCCACTCTACATCCTTAACTTAAATAATATTTTTATTTTAGTGAAACATGACATTAGCCAAATAGTCTAAAAAAACAAAAAACAAAACAAATTCTATATGTTTATAAAAAAGTGGAAGATCACACAAATTTAGATATAAAAAATTGTTGTTGAGAAAGGATTTAAGACTTTAAACTTATACTGATTGGGGAACCAGATTTCAAGATCATGTAACTACAACTACAGAATTAGTTATCTTAGGTGTATCCTTTAAGAATTTATCTATGCTTTTTATTACCATATGAGGTATTTTGAAAATACAGGACTCAAATTTTGGATTGATACTTACTGATCTATATACTGGAATACAGAATTAATATGAACTATTGTTTGCACATGAATCTTATAAGTTTGACAACTGAAAATTGGCCAACTGTAAATCCATTTACTTTACCTTAACTCATTGTGTGCCAGAGCATTTTCCACGGTTGTGCCAGGCCATTTTTACTGTGCATATTGTCTTTAGAGGATGCATTGGAAATTGGGTTTCAGTTTGGCTTATTTTTGTGTAACTATGACTTATTATATATTTAGAGTTATCTCTCATAGGAAACTTAAAAAGTTTCATAACCGGGCTATCAATGGCGAAACAAACATTGGTTCTTATATCGACGATACATCGTCGATTGGCACAGCTGCGGCTCACTATATCGACGATACATTGTCGATTGGCACACAATGAGTTAAGAACGAAATTATTACTCTCCTCCACCCCTCCATTTTTTTTGTTATTTTTGACTATTCGCTTGCAGATTGGCCATGGACTTGAACGGTACTTGTACTGGGGAGCATGGCATTGGTATTGGCAAACGGGATCTGCTGATAGCTGAAGTTGGAGAAGAGACTCTGGGTGCAATGAGGCAGATCAAACAAACTTTTGACCCCAATAACATTATGAACCCAGGAAAGGTCTTCTTCTAAAATACCTTCTTTGGTCTTATCAAAAGATCTTTCAGCTTCTCCTGGGGGCAAAGTGCATAAGAAACATAAAGGATTTTTATTTGCTCAAGTAATATGTTTTAGTCAAACTTGTTTTATCTTGAAAAGAAAAAAAAATAGCATAAGTTAACAAAATGCAGTCATTTTAAGCCTAAATTTAAGCCTTATTTTGTTTTGTCTTGTTTTTTCTTTTTTTTTTTTTTTTTTGAATTGTCTGTACTATCATGTTTTTAGTTTCTTAAATGTGTACTATTTAAACCTACATGTTATGCTGCTATTACATATATCATATATAATGATGCAATCAGTGAAGTAACTCCAGTGGAAATTGACCATACCATATTATGTAAAGAAAAGGACTCTTCTCAGTGAAAGGAAAAAAAATTGAAAAGAAACCAATAATATAGAAGAAAAAATTCCAGAGACTATCTCCTTTCCTAAGTTTGGACCAAAAGGAACATTGAAATGGAGATATAGAACACAGTAGGCAAACTTTGAATATGTTTTAAATCATTTTAAGAGCTTGTGATCTAGAAAATGAAATGTAGTCGAAGCCAAATCTTATGGCCTCTCTTTTCACGCTGCTGTTAGTAACTTCATATGACTCTTTGCTTTTCTCTGATAAATATAACCACATGTATTGCTATTTGGCGTTGAGAATGTTTGAGAGGGCAACTATCTTTTGCAATATAGATCAGAATGATACAATATATATATAAATTTATGGATTCTGATGTTGCACTATCTATCAACTGATGCAATATAATACAATGCAGCTGACAAATTACATGTTACATTGTATTATAAATCTAAAATATGCCCTTTTTAGTTTTGTCTTTTCATGTCTCTTAAGAAAAAGATGATATAGTTTTGAAAATTTACAGGAAATTTATTTTTCATCCTTCTTAAACTTTCTCTTCAAAAGTAATGAGGCAAGGACAAGAGAAAATTTTGTATCTTAATCACTTATTTATACATATCCTAATGTACGTTTTTAATGTTTTTAATTGTGATTTCCATATTGTGTAAAAATGTTGCGGAGAAAGTGAGTTGTTTCAGAGGATGGTTGGGCAAATAGGGTTGTTTCCCCTTGGGTCGTTCCCATTTAACTGCATTGATATAAAAGCTATGTGCTTGATATTAGTGCTCACTGATTATGAAATGAAAAAACAACAAAAAAAACAGGTGCTATGAATCTGCAGCAATTCGGATAAAATTGAGCTCTTTGTGATGATGTTATTACATTTGATATAAGTGAACTATATATTGCAATTGTAAATTACTTCATGCAAATTTTATTATTGTAAAATTATGAAAAGGTTTTGCACTAACCAAATGTACTTAATCATTAGTTTTGGACATGGAGCTACTTTGGTTACGTGCATGACATAATATATTGCTCAAAAAATGAATGAAAACGGGTAGACCCAGCTTATAACTCAGATATATTATATCTAGATGGCACTAATTGGCAGTGCAACTGCAAGAGAAACAACTTTGTGTAGGTCAAATGCCTTTCTGTCCTATTTGACATTTGAACTTATCAAGGTTCAGAAGTGATAGAGAAACATTTTTTTACGCTAGATATGACTCAACATTCTTGTATAATTATGAGATATTTTTTATCAGGTAAGAAAAGCTGTTATGTCTATGTCTTCGAGATCAAAATCATCTGCTAGAGGAAACAAAAAGTCAATATTATGGTTTTTTGATTGATCAAACTAGATTTAAATCTAGAAATAGATTCAAAGTAAGTCTTCCAGTAGAAGTCCTACCGCAACTTATTTTTAATTTCTATACCGTAACATTTATTGTCATTACCAGCACCATCTACACATACATGGCTTCCTAGGTGTTCATCTCCTTCATATGCCAACCAATCTATCAGTGGCAAGGAAAAGTTTATGTCCACTTTATGGAAACCAATCAGGAGCCATTCCTTAAATTTTATATCAATTTATTAATAATGAAAATACACTTTTAGCAAAATAAAATGCTGAGCTGAAGTATTAACAAAAAGATGGAGTAGCATAACCTGTACTTGGCACATGTTAGCCTCAGTCAAGTAGATGTTTAGGTTGGCTACCTAAAGAAATTACTCTAATGCTCTTATAAAGTAACTATGAGTTATACTGCTGCTTCTTTATAAACTAAAAACAAACCAGTAATTTAGTTGAAGCCAACTTGATTTCGTTTGAGCTTCTGAGCACAGCCCATTCTTTGGTTTTAATACATTGTGTGATGGTATAATATGTAAAAATTTTGACTTGGAAATACAGTCTGTGAAAGACCAGTGCCTGAAATAAGCATCAATGATTCATGAAAATTTATACTGTGAGGTTTTTCAGCTTTTATATGAGGCTTTTTGTTTTAAATTTTTATCTTATATAAAGTTTTTATTAAACAGACTATACTCTAGAAAACTCAGATCATCACACACAAGGAATGAAATCAAATATTTAAACTACAACTTTTTTTATGTTGGAAATTCAATAATATATTTAAGAAGTTAAAGTTTAAGATGCACATTTTAAGGAAGAAAGCTCAAACTTTTTCTTTTTTTAAATCAATTTTTGCTTGTTTTGATAATAATATACAATAATATTTTTTATTACAATTCTTTTAGAAACATGTATATTACTTTCAGTAAGATTTTAGTCACTATGATGATGAGCAACTATATACATGTAATGTTTGAGACTCACCAAAGCTTCATTGAATGATTTTGAGAATAAAATAGACAAAAAAAAAATCTCTTGTTACAGTTAAATTTATTCTTTGTTTGCATGGGTTCAAGGCCGTGAGCTTTAAATTCTTATTAAATGTGTTGTTAGGGAACCAGACTATGTAAGGATTGAAAGAGGATGCAGATAAAAAATTTGTTTGTTTTGGCAATATCATATTCACAATTGAAATGGTTCCAGCAAAACAAAACAAAACTAAAACAAAACCGAATGAACAGTTGGGCAAAGAAGAAACAGCAAAAACAAAAATGAGATGTGAATCTCATAATAGGAAAATGTTGATCCGAATTTTAGGGCTTTGCTTTCCGTCAATTCACACATGATGGTGCGGGCTAGACAGGATTATGACTGTTTTATTGTCTAAAGTTCAAATTAAAAAAATAATAAAGATACAATGTATTCAGAAGAAAGAAAAAAATACTGTTAACACAAAAAATCTTAACTGAATCAAGCCAGCCTAAACAGTTAATCAGTTGACACAAGTTACAGTTTGCCCCGTTTCAAGTGTACAACTTACCCCATAGGGGTCTTACTCAAAATATATGGTAGAGTGCCCCCCACCCCCACCCCCCCCCCCAAAAAAAAAAAAAAAAAAAAAAAAAATCGTCTTTCTGATAACTAAAAAAAAGTCTTTCAGCATTCAACATTGAGCTCAATGAGAGCAATTTACATTGTGTGCCATCCAATAGTTTCTTCTATGTAGGGCTGTGTTTTAAAATTATTTTGCTTTTTCTTGTCTCATTATTCAATGAGGATGGTTTGAGCAAAATAAAGCTTTTTGAATATTCAATTTTGTTTTGGTTACCCAGTTATTATGCAAAAAAAAACAAAAAACAAAAGCAAAAACAAATTTTAGTCTCTTGAATAGAATGAAAAAAAAAGATAGTTACTTTTGCATTTTGCCTCTAGGAAAGGAGTAACATAAATCAGAACAAAGCAATTTAAAACAACAAAAAAAATCAACTAAATGTTTAGTAATCATTTTGTCTGTCGTAGCATCTACATGTATAATCCCCATCTTAAGAGAACGGTCAACATAATCATTGTATTTCTGTAACATTATTGAAGTGAAATATCAGGAACAAACCAAATCATAGTCTCTTCGAATTCTCGGTAAAAAAAAATTTCAAACTCTTCAACAAAAGATACAAAAAAAAATCCAAAAAAACAAAACAAAACAAAACAAAAAAAAAAAAAAACAACAAAAAAACACCTAAAACATTCTGAATCACAATATGTAAAAAGATGTTTTGAAATGCCCTCAAATGAATTCGAAACTCAAGAAAAATTAGAGATTTTACAATTTTGGCTCATTATGTCAGAAACTAAAGCTGGCCTGGATCTGCAGCTTAATCTAATAATTCTACCGTAAGTTTTGGTGAAGCGTTAACCAGGCTACATGCCTCTAGACATCTCTCCACTTGAAGTGCTCACGAGGTAATCTCAAAGATCTGTGTCGTGACTGTCTTGATATTCTTTGCCGCGCTCCTTCCCAATTATCCTCTACTTCATGAGTTTCACATCATCTTTTCCATCCACCCGAGTTTATAGATCAGGGTGTCAACTATGATAAAGAGGAAGAGTGCTAGAGTACGTGATGTGTGGGAGGCAAAGTAAATAAGAAAACAACGTTAGTAAGATTAAATTTAAGTTCATTTTTTATAAGACAATCACGCAGCAAATCTTTTTGCCTACAAGTTTCACAGGAAGAACTGGGGCTGGGTGGGCTGACTTTGGAGGTGAATGGGCTAGAAATGTTGAAAAGGGCGTAGGTAACATTTCAAAATTTTACATGCGAAGCAAAGACTTTTATTTGGACAGTTTTCATTCATATAGAATCTATTCCCATTATTTGAATGAAATATTTTGTAAAGATAGCTCTTAGAGATATTGCTTTTTTTTGCTCTTTCGAAAAAAAAAAAGTTTTTGCTGCTGAGGAAATACAACAATAAACTTGAAAAAAAAAAAAACCTTTCCGCGATAATCACCTCTCACTCACTCTCTCTCTCTCTCTCTCTCTCTCTCTCTCTCTCTCTCTCTCTCTCTCTCTCTCTCTCTCTCTCTCTCTCTCTCTCTCTCTCTCTCTCTCTCTCTCTTTCTCTCTCTCTCTCTCTCTCTCTCTCTCTCTCTCACACACATGTTTCTATTTGCGTCTCCCTTCTTTTAATCTTTATCTTACTCCATTTATCTCTCTTTCTCTGTATATCTGTCTCACTTCCACTTCCTCTTTCTCTCAATCTTTCCTACTTTAATCAAATACATGTATACTCAATACATGGGACAGCTCTTTGTCCAGTATGACATTATCTGCTATCAAGAATAAGGGGACTTTGTTATTATTTGTTTGAAATGAAAACAATGAAGTAGGATTAATCCTTTCGCTGCACATGTAATTTTTGTTTCTCAGCCACAACTGATCGAGGAGAACCGGTTTTAGGGAAAATCAGATCTCTGTCTCATCACTACATGAGATCTCTCAGGTTTTCTTCATCGATAGGATTTGAATGGTTGCACAATGATTTTAGCTTGATCTTTATTTTATTTTTATTTTTATTTTTTTGCATCAAGTACCATTATTCTTCAAGCCCCTCTGTTCAAAGCTTACTTGTTTCAAAGTTTTGATTCATTTTGAAAATCTCTAATTGTTTTTCGTTTCAATTAAGTAGCTAACTTGTTCTTCGTGTGCGTATATGTAGATTGTTACCATTAACCTGCTATTGACAAATATGTGATTTCAATGTGCCTGTTCATTTACCTCATATCTCAATGTTTTTTCTCCCCTGACAACTCTTATGCGTAAAGCTCACTGGAGTGTTGCTATTTATTCAAAATAGTCTACATTTTTAGGCAAAAGCGCAACTTTTTCTTTAAATCTTGCTTGCTTCATATATAGGAACTTTGCAGCTTTTCTCTCAGGAGAACGAGGATTTTAGTCTAGTCAATACAGATTGTGATCATTGCATGAGAGGAGGAAATGAAATTTGTTTTCACTTCTATAAGTATAATTAGTACGCCTCCTTTTTTTTAGCATAAAAGATACCTTGACCAATCAATTAACATTCGCGGTAATATGTCTATGCTCATTGAGAGGGCAAAGGAAGAATATCTTTGATGAGGCAACAAACAGGCACAGGCAAAGACAAACGGAACAAACTGAATTCTGTCTATGTGCCACGACAATATTGTTCAATTTAGTCCGAATCTGCCGTGTCTATGTGCTACGACAATATTGTCCGAATCTGCTGTCCATTCAGGGGCTCGCTGGTAATATTCTCAGTTTCTCACTGATGATAACAGCTTGCCGCGGTGGTGCTTCTCCAAGGTGCAGGTCGAACTTCTTTAAAGACTGCTTAAAACTTCCTTCTCCCACTGTCAGCCTGCTGCTCCGTTGGTCTGAGGGTGATAAGTGTCTCCGCTGCCTATTCTGGAAGTAAACAAAAGGCTGCGTTCTCTGTCACAATCATGTGGTGGCGCCCAAAGAGAGAAACTTTCTGGTCCGATGTGTGGATTGTCGCCTTCGTTCATTGAAAACAAAGAGGTGCACACACGGCCATTAGAGTAACTGTCTACCATGATCAACCTGTGTGGCTCCTGAAGTTGATTTGATGGTGAAATCTGGAGTGAAGTAATGAGAAGAAGACTTGCTGCTGTGGACTATCTGATTATAATAATGTTTATTTATCGCCATTGGTCGGAAGGACCAATAATTTTCATCAGCTTTATTTTTTATCGCACACGAATTAATATTTTACCTGACTGTTTTTTTTTCTTCTTCATGGAATAAAACCTTTTGAAGGCTAAAATTCTTTAATTCATCTTTTTTTTTTTTTTCCAAACGAAAGTTGATTTAGATAAGAATATAACTGAAATAATTTTTGATAACTTTTGAGACTCTATCTCGGAAATATATATATATATATATATTTTTTCCATGATATTATAGAGTCTCAAAAAAGAATTCAACAGATTCAATGTATCTTGAGACTGTAATTGCTTTTTTTTAAACGTGATATTGCTTCAAAGCACCTAAAAATATTTACACAATGATGATAATTCATAATTATAAAGCAAGAAAAATGCAGAGTTTGAAAAAAAAAAGCAGTATATATTATATATACACCTGTAAAGTCAATATAAAAGACTCGAGAAGAATAAATTGATCCTGATAATTATCTAAAAATAGTAGATCTTATTGTTTAACATCGATCAGAATCTTTAGAAATCTATAAAAATCTGGATTTGAATCGAGATTGCATACAAATTAATCTAATCTTAACGGAGCTTGGTGTCTATGTACATTATCTTATTTAGTTGATTAGTTGCATAACGTTTGTATTTCAAGCCTAAGAGTTTAGTTTTGTTTATTGAACACAGCCCGCACTTGTATGGTCAAGATTTTTCTCGAATCTCCGACTGGATGATTCGACGAGATTTTGTATAAATAAGAATCCAAATTATATTTAGTCAGTCAACATCATCGAGTCTACAGTGAGTCAACATCAAGTCTACAGTAAGTGATTGTTTTAAGTCTACCTACAGTGAGTGATTATTGAGTCAACCTACAGATATTGTATAGTCTAGCTCTTGTGTTGGGTTAAACAGTTTGCAATCTTTACTTGCGGACTTCGGACTTATGTTCTACGGACGAGTCGTGTGATTGGCTGTAAATATTTTGAAACCCCTAGACAAATAGAGCCGAACAGATCACCCCCCATCATCAAAATCTGTTACAAGCTCCTATACCCCAGATTCAACAATGGATAATAGATGCACATTTTTAATTATATAAGTAGAAGAGCTAAATCATATGAATAGAGAAGCGTGAGTAAAGAGCTCCTAACGATAACCTTATCAGCATGCAGGATACACTTTTTCCTCAGATCTGTTTCTTTCTGGGCACGACTTCTCGTAATCTTCTGCCAAAAACTAGTCATCCGTTCTTACTTGTCAGTTTCTTAATATTATGCACTTTTAGGACTAATAAACTTTCCTTCAAGATCATTTCACAAGAGACAAAACAAACACAAAAATGTGCAGAAGTTTAAATAGTAAAATCTCGCCGAAGCATGCCAGTTTTAGACGGAGCAACTTACAACACTGTAATGGCCCCTTTCTATTTACTCGAGGTAGGCAGCAGTCTGAAAAGCAACAGGGCAATACGCAGGCTTGAAAGTTAGAAACTTTAAAGTTTAATACATTGCGTAAATCATGGCTTTATTCTCCCTCTGTTTCTTCTTGCCTGACTATCCTCTTATTTTCTGTCTGTCTCTTTCTTTGTCTTTGTCTATTGGTCTAACTGTGAACTTTTTCCTTTCATTTTAATTCTTGCTCCCTGACTCTCTCCCAATCTTTCAGCCCATTTCTTCTTTTCTCTGGTCACCCTCAATTTCATTTACACATGCCTATGTTTATCTTTTGCATTGTTTTCTCTTTTCCTTTTAAAAATTATCAGTGTAAGATGCTACACTATTCTGTTAACAAACTTTCTCAAATGTCTCGGAACAAAATTGGCACCGTGCCCGCCTCTACAGAAGATCATAATATGTTTTGTTTTCAGACATAAATACGTAAAACCAGAGTGAGTAAAACTTGCGTAATAATTATCCAATCTTGATCTTACTGCGCCCTACGTTTGTTAGCAGTAACTTGGCATGCTAATATTATCAACACACTTACGTTAAAAATAAGGCTAATGAGAAGCACGACCTTTGGTTTTTTTTTTCATGAGGAAAAGAATGACAATTATCTGGATTCTTTGATTTATGCGCTCTGTTTCAATTAAACCAGAGGCATGAATCGTTAAACTGTAAACTAAGACATGGATGTCGTGTTTCTTAACAAAAGCACAGCTAACCAGTGTAGGCACATTAAGTTTCACAAACCCTGGGCGTCACATTCTGTCACTAACACCTGAGCGCAGTAAGGCTCCGATAATATGAAGCTTCATTCTTTATCTCCTTATTTCCCTGACGAGAGAAAAGCTAGGCCAAACTCTAATATCCATCTTTCTCATAAAATTGGTCTGGCTTTGAGGCCTTTTAAACAAAGCCATGGGCGATTTGCTCAGCTTGATTTAAGCTCTCACTCACGATAATATCAATATAATTATAAGGACTTTGAGAGGGACTAAGGGGACATAATATCAGTTTGAACTGCATGCGAACTAATTTTCATATAAGACAGACTGCCGGCAAATTTATGAAACATAAAACATGACTAAAGTGCAGATCTAGAGACTGGAGTGAATAGATCAGGGTAATTTGTTGCCGTGTTTCACAAGCCTGATCTATATGTGGTATTACAAAATGGAGTTAGAAAATTTTTGGCCGAAATATCGATAAACAGTATTCAGAGTTACAGTGTGGTAAATCTAGATTCTAAATTTGAATGAAAAACATAAAACAATATTTTCAAGGCTCACATACTTTTAAAATAATACAATAATGACATTATGAGGTGTGAGACGAAAAATCTTAACTTTCTTAACATAGTAGCTAAATATACACTTTGTCGAAGAGACCAATCAAAAAGTGTGACAAATATTGTAAGCAATAAAAGGGTCCGGTCTGAGTAATGATCATAAATTCCTTAACGAAAGTTTTAGACATGTCTAGAACTTAGGCCTAAGTGAAACATTTTTGGAAGAGTGATCAGGTGAAAACTTAAATTAACAACTGATTAGATCAAGTAGAAAAATTGATGTGAAGCAAATAATTCTCATTATGCCGGTCACTCTCTTTAAGAACTTAGTTCTTGACCGACATGCGCCTAAATCTGAAGATTTGAGGTTACAATAATCATTGATGTGGAGTTCGAGCAAGTCTAGCCTGGTCTCTTTTCTCTTTCACTAAAACTTATATGTTCATGTAATGTGATGTATTTGTTAGGGTTCCGTTTAAATCTGCTGTTTTTGCTGCTAAAATCTTTCTTTGTCTGCCTCGTAGATAAAGCAGTTTCTGTACACCTACAGGTTGTGAAAAAAAGAAGGGAAAAAAGGCGGTGTCAACTTTGATATTTGTGGGTCACTGATTGAGAAAACTGACCTGCTTCGGCATCGAGCAATTGCTGTTCTTACAGAGAGCCTAAACTTTTAAACATTTTTTTACGTCCACGGACTTCAGGGAAGACTGAGTGCTCCATTTTTTCACTGTGACCTACATTTTTAGGAGCGCATATGAAAACAGTCGTGAAGTGTCGCTCAGTATGACTAAGCTGAATGATAACAGGACTGACTATTCTTTCCCAGCGACGAATGACAAATCCAAACACAGATATGAAAGGTTAGAAGCTAAAACTTCGTGGACTGAAAATTTTCAAGTTCCAGTCCATGAAAATCTTTGCAGTTTAGAACCCTATTATTCTCAACACGTACTTTGACAAATGTTTTTGTATTTAGCACTGCTGTAATTTTCTAACAACCTGCGAATTCGTTCTGATCAGCAAAGACCAAATTCTATACAAAAAGTGTATTACCCAAAATGTCCTTTCTTTATAAGCACTGACCTGAACCGAGGACGAAAAGAAGTACTATTTCCACAGAATCCAATAGATAAAGATGCTCCGTATAACATACAGATAAGGAATTGTTAAAAACCACTTATGCAACAAGCGCGCTCTGTCACTACAGTGTCATTGAAGCCGCTTTCAATGGCCACACATTGAGAGGAATGTGGATATTCTTAGGGAAAAAGGAAGTGTGCGCTAACATATAGAATTTTTTTAAAGTCGTAAATGCAGCTCTACCTGTATTTGTCGACACGGACCTCTTCGTGTCCTCATATCACACACACTCACACATACACATACACACAAGATCATCCCTACTTGAGATCCATCAGCCAAATAGATATTTGTGGAGAAACTCTTAGCAGAGTATGAGGAACAGCTGATGTCTCCTTGACAGCTGATCACTAAGGGACCCATATTATGTCATGCTGGCGACGGAAAGAAAAAGAAAAGGAAAGCTGCAGTCCCTTTCAAGACGATAAAATCTTTCGAAAAAAAAGGGACAACATGTCTTCATAGAAAGAACAAGAAAAGACAGAAAAGTTTGTTGTCGAGTGGGAGGGGGGTTAAAGGTAAAAAAAAAGACCTTTCAGATGAAGTAGGGTTGGCCAGGTGTGCTTTATTTTTAGAGAAGCCCAGAATGATGACCGAGTTCACAACGCCAGGTTTTTTGCCACGTTGGATCAAACTAGGACAGATTAACCCTTTTAGGTCAAGATTTTAAATCATTATGTAGGTCACAATATGGAGTCTTGAAGAAAGGTTTCAAGAATGAAAGACAGAACAGAAGATAACATGTATAATGCACAGCATGATGTTCCTATGAGTAGACGTATTAAAAAGAACAACATGCTGAGGAGATGGTTAAATTGAACTATAAGACGGAAAGTCTTGATGTATCTTTCTCCTGGATTTGATTTGCCTAAAAACTAGGCTCTGAGACGTAACTCAGTTTAAACGAAGCTATGTCATCAAGGCCAAAAGTCTGATTATGATGTTCAATTCACTTTAAAGAAGATAGCCTACGAAAGAGGCTTTGCAGACTTGGGAAGAAAAGGAGACCCGATAAAAACTCAAATTATGTGAATAGTTCCAGTCAGGTAGCACCAAGATGATCAAGTGTTTCAGTAACAATTTTCAATAACAAACAACAATAACCTGACAGCAACTCTTTGATTTGACGTGAGATACACACGTCAGTAAAGCTTGATACACTGCGCCGTTTACCCTACAATCATCAGTCAGCTGAAGATGTGACAGGTAAAAGACAAGCGTCTTAATAATCAATTCTGTGACTCTCATGAATCGAATTATGGGTTAACTGTGAAAAAATTATACAGGAGATATACCCCTGCATGGACTTCGCAGTTCCTCCCCCCCCCCTCTCCCCCTCATATCTTCATCTTGTATTGGTTGGAGAGAATCACAGAATAATAAACGAACAGGATTACAAATCATCTCTTCACGTGAGTCCGCTAAAGTATGGAATCCGCAAATCCACTATTTCTTTTTGGTTGAAAATTTTGTCAACAAACCCATGAAGGTAACATTGGTGCATCTGACATCTGAAATTGATAAGCACCTGTGATCTATTTTATTTTTATATTGGTTTATCAGAATGACTGAAGGAAGAAAGAAAATCTTTTTCTTCTGCTCTCCCGTGACATTGGCAGTCTGTCAAATCTGGAGTCTGGTGGCTCCGACAAAATCCAGCATCAGGGGCAGGTTTTGCACAGTGCCATGGAGTTTCTCATGTAGGGTTGTGGGTTGGGGCAAAATAAAAGAGAGAGAAAGAGAGATAAATTTTCGAAGTAAGTTTTTGTCCTTTACACATATTGCAATTGGCCAAAAGAAAGAAGTAAAAGAAAAAGATACTCTCTAAGCTCTTAGTTTTTCAAGTCTCTAGATTTAGATCCTAGCTTCTAGCTATGTTAGTTCTTTTATTTCTTTTGTCGGATCCATTCCTCCCTTCTTTAATTTTAAGAACTTTACCCCATAAATAAGAAAATCAAAAATTAATGGTTATTACTTTCACCATTATATTCGTGTTTAAAGATGATTTTTTTTTAAATTTCGGAGACAAGTGCATTGTTTATACCTTCATGTCTAAGTTTAACCATGATTAGGCCTTACGTATCACTTGTTTGCGTCATCAGACAAACTACATATATTTTGATGACGAGATTGGGTTTCGCTTGGATTTTGTGACGTACATGTATGGGACTTGTGAATCTGTATTATAACTAATCTGTGGAGACCGAAACTAAGGGTGGAGAGAACAATCGTTTCCTTTGACTTGAGATACCATGAGTTCCTATTAAATCTGGCGGTTTGCGACCCGCAGATTAGGCAAGTCTGTCGACGTTGATGTGTCAACTCTGCGAGTTTTTACAGACGCCTGTAGTAAACTAAGGAATGATCACGACGAATGGCGAGTAGTGAGTTCTGTAGGCCACCAACAGTATCATGATCCTTTTAGACCATCCACGGTAGTTAGAAGAGCGCGAAAAAAAGGCGCGCTTGGGAATGTTCGCGGAGCTGATCAGGTGTCAGAAGGATACTAATCATGTTTCATGACATGCGGAGTTTATGTGCTAGGATGGTTTACAGAGGGCCCGTCGAACACAAGGAACTATCGGGTTTCCAAAGTGCTACCCTGACAGAAGAATGTGGAGAATGTCCTTGGATGAAATCGTGAAAACAATTATATCCTTTGTAGGTCTTTCATCAACATATCTATTACATGTACTCTTACGACACTTTTATAAAATCTTTCAACTGTAAGCTTCAGTAGTAAAAGGTAAGATAAGAAGAGCCACGAGAAAATTCCTAAGATGATAACAGGTATAATATCTTGATGGCTATTAGAGTAAAGCCTTAAGTGCAATCTACTTTAAAGACAATTCAATTGATATATGGCCAGAAACAAAAAGCCTCTTGAAAAGTCCACCCGATTAATGCAATTCAATATAATCTACATGTTTATCGCCTTGTTGCAGCGAGTGAAGTATCTTAAAATAAGCTGAAATTCATCAATTTTTCTTCTTCAATTCTAAAGGAAGTCGACTAATTCTGTCCTTTCCCAATCTGTTTTTAGATCCTTTTAAACGCTTATTAGAAAGCTGTGAATTTTCTCATTACAAACGTGCACTGCCTTGCGGGATTTTATATATAAAGAGATAAAGAGATCTAAAGAGAAGAGTAAGGGAGGGGGAGAGAAGAGTGTGTGCCAACCGTTTTTGTAATATCCCTCTAGCTAGATGTATTGTGTCAAGGATGGCTTTTACTCCCTAGTGACGTCACGACCTTGATCTCCTTGACCGAGTGCGCATCAAGTTTTATCTTACTAAATGACGTGTGCTCCAAGAGTGTACCATCGCAATAATATGTGCTTTATAGAACATACTATCAAAATTTATCTCCACGAAGCTATTTTTAGTTTCCCAAGAAAATTCAAGTGATGAGTTGTCAATCCGGATATGTCGTTATTTTTGCTTATATTTTAGTTCCTTGTTCACTTTTTATTTTTGGGATTCCCGACTTCCTTCTTGTTTCATTATTTGAATTTTTTTTCTTTTTGTAATTTCTTGTCGATAATAATATCAAACGAGAGGAAAAGTTAACTAATTTCGTAAAATATAATTCTATTTACAACTTTTTAAAAAAAAAAAACATTCATTATCATGCAATATATATATATATATATATAACAACAGATAAACGTTGAGGGCAAAAAAGAAAGGAAGAGGGAAGCAAATTGGATGGGGATTGAAAGTCGAAGCAGACATTTCACCCTTTGGCTTTTACTTTCTTTAGACAAGACATGAGCCGATTGCTAGAACTAATTATAATCTCAAAATTAGATCCTGGTGGTTCTCAGCGAATCCTTGCACAATGTTCACGGGGCCAACGGGCCCATTCATTCACTTCGTCAACAGTATTGCATCAGGCTTAAGCCGTGAGAGAATAGTGCGCATTCATGACCTACTCTCAATGTCAGGTGACCCAATCTCTAGCCAATCATATACGTTGTGTTTATCACAGGAGAATTTGTGAATGGCGAGAGCCTGCGGGCACAGAGAACTAGTCTAGCTTTTGCCCCACCTTTCTTCTATCTGAGAGAGAGAGAGAGAGAGAGAGAGAGAGAGAGAGAGAGAGAGAGAGAGAGAGAGAGGTGTAGTCTTGGTCGTCTCTGTGATACTGATAGACAGATTATAAAGACAAGAATCAGGCAGCGATCCTTGAAAGTTTTGCGGGCAGTGTTCATGAGAACAAACCAAAGAGTCTGTTCACTGAAACAAACTTGTTTTTTTTCTTTGAGGATTGAGAGCACACCACACCTGTCGGCCAGACTTATTCCACCCCTCCAACAAATATTAGACACCACCTTGGAAGAAGCAGTAGTGCTTGCAAGGAGCTTAGGGGCAAAAAAAAAAGTACTACACGTTCATAAGAACAACATAGTCACCAAAGGACTACTTTGAAACTAGGTAGGTAGCCGGAGACAATAATAAAATTGGTAATACAATTTTTAAATAATTTTTTTTGAAATAATAATAATAATAATAATAATAATAATAATAATAATAATAATAATAATAATAATAATAATAATAATAATAATAATATTCGAACTCAAGCAAATTAACATAAAAACGATAATGACTATATTGAATAGATCATATATTTTCCGTCATGAGTTCCGCCTAAATTTTCCACATTAAAAAAAGCAACAAAAGAGAAAAAAACAAAAAACAAAAAAAAAAACCCAACATCAAATAAACAGTTCTACCTTAGCTAGACATCTAGATCTAGATCTAGTCTCGGCCTTATGTTCTTTAAAAGATGTGGGCCGATTAAACTTTCTTTAGGCCTATCCTTTTTAATTTTTTTCCCCATAAGAATCATTAAAGACACGCTGATTTAAAAAAAAAAAGTTTTTGAAACAATGTGATACTGTGGAAAAACTTGTGCTACTAGATTCAATGCCAGCAATATGTTATCAGATATTTCATATAAAACGAAAACAGACCAGGACTAAATTTCTAACTCCCCTGTTGTTACTGTAGCTAAAGATAACAGCAAAGTCTCAACTGAATAGATCAGATACAGAGATGAGTGTCTGAAAAAGAACACCATCGATCTTATAAATGAAATAAAAAAAAACCTAATATAGTTGTTGTCTAATGTGAAGTTGACAGCCCTAGTTATTCTATTAATTGCTATTTTTCCAAATGGAGAGTGCATTTGAAAGTGAAAGCAACAGTGAATTAAAAAAAAAAAAATCAATTCATAAGTCGATTTCTCGGTTATCGAAGGATAACAGAACATGTTTGATGTGTGTGTGTGTGTCTAGGAGAGCTGCAAGCTTAGATCTAAATAAAACAGTACACGCACACTTGAATATTATTTTCTGGATTTAGTCTAGTCCTTCGGTATCTCGAAAGGCTTTTATTCGGTGTATAAACTTACACCTAATGGGAATTTGTTGGGACGTGCTATTTTACAAATGAGTCGTTGAAGTCAACCATTAAAAAAAGAAAAGCAAAAAAAAAAAAAGAAAGAAAAAAAGACAAACAACCAATAAACAGCATTAGGTAGCTCCAACCCAGATCTACTACAGAAGTTAAAAAAAAATTCTCATACAAATTTCGCAAAAAAAAAAAAAAAAAAAATAGTAACCTATAGATTACGTTCTCCCGTTTTTAAGAGCTTGTTAAATAAAATAAAGAAGAGCTGCATTACATTTATTAGCTCACATAAAAAAAAAGTTTGGAAATTTATCCATTCGAACATACTATCTGCTCTAAGACCTCGTAGCTTATATGAAGCAATACTAGCAGAAGTATAATATAAAAATATTAATTATCAAAGCAATAATAATAATAATAATAATAATAATAATAATAATAATAATAATAATAATAGTAGTAGTAGTAGTAATAACAATAATGATATTTTTTTAATTGTTGTAAGTAGTAGTAGTAGTAGTAGTAGTAGTAGTAGTAGTAGTAGTAGTAGTAGTAGTAGTAGTAGTAGTAGTAGTAGTAGTAGTAGTAGTAGTAGTAGTAGTAGTAGTAGTAGTAGTAGTAGTAGTAGTAGTAGTAGTCGTAGTAGTAGTAGTAATAGTAGTAGTAGTAGTAGTAGTAGTAGTAGTAGTAGTAGTAGTAGTAGTAGTAGTAGTAGTAGTAGAAGTAGTAGAAGTAGTAGTGGTAGTAGTAGTAGAAGTAGTAATGGTAGATGCTGCAACAGCAACATAAGTTGTTATAGTAATATTTACTCCGTAAGCAGTGAAAGCAGCAGTAAAAGTGTAGTTCCTGGTAAAAGTTGTAAGGAAAGAAAGTTGAACAGTTTATGTAAGTCCACGGTCTCAAGCTGGCAAATTTAACATTGAACTGAACAGTTTTTGTTTTTTTTTCAGTTAGACGAGAAGGCATTATTAATTTTCAAAAGCTTGCGAGTTTTTTTTAACAGAAGAGAAGATTCAGATTTCATCCGAAAAAAAAGAAAAAGTGAGAATCATGCTATTTTCCCCGGTAAAACAAGGTTCGGACTGTAATTTTTTTAACAATAATAGAGCATAAGAAGGCTTATTTTGAAATAAAGACCTTAAATTATTTTTACAAACTGCAAAAGTTACTGCAATTAACCCCCCTTTTTCCCCCCCAAAAAAAAAAAACCTGAAAAACAACAAAACAAACAAGCCCAAAACTATTTTCCTTTTCGTCTGATGCTTACAGGCCTGTTTACTAGACACCAAAGGCGTGAGCCGCTCAGAACTGGACATAAATATTACTTCGCCAGCGTGTTTTTGGGAAGTAACTGAGGATAGAGCACCATGCCGCTGTCCAACATGTGCCATACGTCAATCAGATCTATCTCCCAGGCAGTGACCATCACATTTTTCTTGTTGATCAGCCACGTCCCCCAGCCAACAAGAGCCGGGCACAAATTGGTCAAACTATGCAAGGTAAGTTCAATTCAAATCCATTCAAGTTTATCACGACTCAGGTCATGTAATACACGAATATGATGCAGGTCATGTGATACACGAATATGACGCAGGTCATGTGATACACGAATATGACGCAGGTCATGTAATACACGAATATGATGCAGGTCATGTAATACACGAATATGACGCAGGTCATGTGATACACGAATATGACGCAGGTCAAGTGATACACGAATATGACGCAGGTCATGTAATACACGAATATGACGCAGGTCATGTAATACACGAATATGACGCAGGTCATGTAATACACGAATATGACGCAGGTCATGTAATACACGAATATGATGCAGGTCGTGTGATACACGAATATGATGCAGGTCATGTAATACACGAATATGACGCAGGTCATGTGATACACGAATATGACGCAGGTCATGTGATACACGAATATGACGCAGGTCATGTAATACACGAATATGACGCAGGTCATGTAATACACGAATATGATGCAGGTCGTGTAATACACGAATATGACGCAGGTCATGTAATACACGAATATGATGCAGGTCATGTAATACACGAATATGACGCAGGTCATGTAATTCACGAATATGACGCAGGTCATGTGATACACGAATATGACGCAGGTCATGTAATACACGAATATGACGCAGGTCATGTAATACACGAATATGACGCAGGTCATGTGATACACGAATATGATGCAGGTCGTGTAATACACGAATATGACCCAGGTCATGTAAAATACCAATATGACACAAGTCATGTTATACACGAATATGGGTAGAAGGTAAAATGTAACCAATGTTTGAATAACGGTAAAGTTTCTTTTTTCTTTTTTTTTTTTAATTTTTTTTTTAAAAATTTCTTTTATTAATAGTTTATGGCAGATAAACAGATAATGGAATTCATCCTAGCTCCAAACTTTCACAGAAGAAACATACTCTGTCAGAAAAATCTATATTTGCCCATCTGCCTCTTTCGATCGGAAACTCAATATTAGTAGTAATAGTAGTAATAGTAGTAGTAGTAGTAGTAGTAGTAGTAGTAGTAGTAGTAGTAGTAGTAGTAGTAGTAGTAGTAGTAGTAGTGGTAGTAGTTGTGGTAGTAGTAGTAGTAGTAGTAGTAGTAGTAGTAGTAGTAGTAGTAGTAGTAGTAGTAGTAGTAGTAGTAGTAGTAGAAGTAGTGGTAGTAGTAGTAGTAATAGTAGTAGTGGTAGTGGTAGTGGTAGTGGTAGTGGTAGTAGTAGTAGTAGTAGTAGTAGTAGTAGTAGTAAGGTATAAATAAGAAAAGTATGGCGTTGACGGGAACCAAATTTGCACGCAGTGCCTTGTTGAGTAAAAAGCAGCACCCTAACCATGAAGTTTGGTGTTCAAGGTTTTATACAGGACACCCTCATAACGGTCCGTATTTAGTATAATTGTACGGAGAAAAAATAGCTATAATTACTCATTGAACTTTAAGGAAGTAGTCTACAACTACAGCGGCGTGGAGAGATTAAAAATGAACCCCGAAAAAAAAAATCCAAACAAAATAACAAGAACAAAAACAAAAAAAACAACAACATAGAAACAAAAAAGTACAACCAGTCACAAAAAAAACTGAAAAACAATAGAAAACGTAAGCTTTCTGCTTCAAGCTGTCAGTAGCCACAAACAACACGAAGCAATACACAGATCAAAGCAGATCACAAAATGAAAATCAAAGGGAGCATTTATATCAAACTAATTAATTTTGAAAAAAAAAATCAAATTAGAATATATAATGACTCGAACGCGATTAATAAGGAGATATTTATTGGAAATGAATAAATAAACAAATTCCATATTAATAGGATAGCCTAAGCAGAAGTAGTAGTAGTAGTAGTAGTAGTAGTAGTAGGCGTAGGAGTAGGCGTAGGAGTAGGCGTATGAGTAGCAGTAGTGGTGGTGGTGGTGGTAGCAGTAGTAGTAGTGATAGTAGTATTAGTAGTAGTAGTAGTAGTAGTAGTAGTAGTAGTAGTAGTAGTAGTAGTAGTAGTAGTAGTAGTAGTAGATAGTGGTAGTGGTAGTGGTAGTGGTAGTGGTAGTGATAGTAGTAGTAGTAGTAGTAGTAGTAGTAGTAGTAGTAGTAGTAGTAGTAGTAGTAGTAGTAGTAGTAGTGCAAGTGGTGGTATTGTAGTATTATCAGTAGTAGTTTAAACCAGTTTAAGTTTACATGAAAAATCCTAATTTACTATGTTACTTCCTTACTAATTAGAAGGAAACTTTGTGTAGGCCTACCTATAATTTTTTCCTCTCTGACCAAGATTTTAGGCGGCCTTAGTCCATTTTTCTAAACGTATTTTACTACGATTTCCGCCAAACCTTGCTAGCGCTTATCTTAAAAAAAAAAACAATTCCTTTTGCTCTCGCTAACTCAGACCTCTTTTAATCTCCTTTGTCTTTTAAGCGCACGGTCTCAACCGACTGAAAGAGAGCGTGGCATTTGTTTCTGTGTTAGCTATTTCACGCACATATCTTTCCACCTGATGAGCTTTAGTTGCCATAACATCTTTATTCTATGTGAGCACTTAATAATAGGACATGTCAGAGAAACTTGGCATCTGGAATGTCCAATCAGTTGACCTGCATTTTTACTTGGTACAGACTTCCTTCTGTGCTAAATATCTGGGCAGTCAGATTCATTTCCGTTTCGTATTTCCGGTGAGGATGGCAGGTTTATCAAACCCCAAATTTCAATAGCTGCTTGTATAAACTTTACCTTTTTGTAATGTTAACCAAAGAAACTTTCTCAGTTTTTGTGAGCTTGGCCTTCTCTCTTTACTTCTTCTTCCTTCCACCACCTCCTCCTCCACTTCTTCTTCTTCTTCTTCTTCTTCTTCTTCTTCTTCTTCTTCTTCTTCTTCTTCTTCTTCTTCTTCTTCTTCTTCTTCTTCTTCTTCTTCTTCTTCTTCTTCTTCTTTTTCTTCTTCTTCTTCTTCTTCTTCTTCTTCTTCTTCTTCTTCTTCTTCTTCTTCTTCTTCTTCTTCTTCTTCTTCTTCTTCTTCTTCTTCTTCTTCTTCTTCTTCTTCATCTTCATCTTCTTCTTCTTCTTCTTCTTCTTCTTCTTCTTCTTCTTCTTCTTCTTCTTCTTCTTCTTCTTCTTCTTCTTCTTCTTCTTCTTCTTCTTCTTCTTCTTCTCTTCCTTCTCCTCCTCCTCTTCCTCCTTTTTTTTTCCTTTCTGCATGCCTTCTTGTCTAACTATTTGTCTGATTGATTGTCTTCACTATTTCTCTTGCCTCTACAATTTAAGTTACATCCTATGGGTGTCATTCCTCCTGCACCATTTCTAATAGAATAATTATCGAAGTCAGGTGCTCGAACGAAACGAACACGTGCGCACCACTTGTGGGAGTTCAAAATTCTAAAAATAAAGAGTGGGCGGAACTGGGAGAAGGGCAAGGCTGTCGTGAGATGGAACAGAGTTGGGCAGTCTGCGGTAAGCTTAGTGGAGAGGGTTAGCCACATCTAGGATGCGGAGCTGTTCCAAAACAGATGGGAGGAACATGAGAAGGGAAAGGACAGTAGCTTCCGGTGAAAAACATTCTTGAGATGCCTGACGTGCGATAATTACTTGTTGTATCTAACCCTTCCCCCCTCCCCTTCCCCTCAACCCCTTCCTTTCATTCCTCTCACCAATGCATTTTCTTCATTCCTTTCTGAACCATTTTTTTACTCGCTACCTGTATTGGTTTTTCTCGTTTCCCCTTTCCTCTCTGTCTCTATCTCTCTCAGACTCTGACTCTCCGAATCTCGACTTCGGATCCCAGCAGGGCCTCAAGAACCCACCCCTCTCCCTCAACCTTCCTCTTTCTTTCACGGCAGGGCCTCAAGAACCCACCCCTCTCCCTCAACCTTCCTCTTTCTTTCACGCATAAGTATTTAGGCTTCCTCCCATTAAATTTAAACCACAAATAACAGTAAACAATGCTATTGAAGACCATTAGCAGAAATAAATAAACCTCAATGAAATTATTTTAACTTAAAGAAACCTAATACCACTAAAACAATAAATCTCATTAAAACAAAACACAAAATATGCATTGAAACAACGTCAATGTGAAACTTACTGATCGGGGATACTTAGGTCCAATTCTACACGCCATGTTTTTGGCAAAATTTAATTAGAAAATTTCAATTACGGGGCTCAAAGGACATTCCATATTCAAAATTTTAAAAAGTGAATGTTTTACGGCAATTAGTTATTCAGCATATCATAACTGCCAACGCATGAAAAATGGACGGAACATGAAGTTCTGCTAATAATGATCCCATTTCAAAAATTAATTCCTAAGAGTTTTGGACTGATTGCGAATGAAGTAAGAGTATGAAACTTGCCACATATCCGGAATGTATTTTCATACATTTTCAACTCATCTGAGGCTTTTTAGGTGCATTTTAATTTACCGCACCTAATCACTAAGCGCCCCCAAATTTTTTATGCTTTTGGATTATTCTATGTTTTTTTTGCTTTGTTTTTTGTTTTTTTTTTGCTTGAAATTAGGTTAATTTTAATACCCATCCTAATCGCATAAAAGCATTTGGTGCACCAGAAACAAATGTTTGCGTATAGTTTGCTTTGCTTTTCTTCTACAAGGCAAACAGCCCATCAACAAGGCAAACACAGTTTAGTGTGATTATTGCTTTTGGTGCTCGCTGACACAGCTTCGCGTAGTTCCTGATTTGGCTCGTTATCGTTTGATCTGTTTCAGCTATTGTTTAAACTAACACCACCTTGGTTTGACGAATTAATTAAAGTTGATAGCTTTAACATTACTTAATAAAGACATTTATTTTGTTGTGTAGTATTTTGATCTGCAATTTATGATTTCTCACAATCCAAACAAACCAATTGATAGAACTTTTCTAGGTCGAACATTAGTTGTGTTGTTGAATGAAGAAATCGCCAAAAAACGAATTCAAACCTGTTTTTTTTTTTGTTTTTTTTTTTACAAAAAAATCCACCTATCCCCCTTTTTATATAACTTATAATTAAAATATTTTTTTTAAATTATCCTCCTCGTTCAAAAATTTGTCCGTAATAGAGATCTACAATAAGATTACAGAAGTATTTTTCATGTCTTGCAACTTACTACTATAAATTGGTGCTACAACTTCATTTGCCGCCATTAAAAAAAAGGCGAGCACAGGCAGCTACAGAGTAGTAGTAGTAGTAGTAGTAGTAGCAGCAGCAGCAGCAGCAGCAGCAGCAGCAGCAGCAGCAGCAGCAGCAGCAGCAGCAGCAGCAGCAGTAGTAGTAGTAGTAGTAGTAGTAGTAGTAGTAGTAGTAGTAGTAGTAGTAGTAGTAGTAGCTGCAGCAATTGCAGCAGTAGTAAGCATGATCAGCACACCATGGTCTGTTCACTAACCATGTAATGATGGTCACTTTTATCGCTATATTAGTCGTACATGCACTGACAAAATCTTTTTCTGTCAACTGTAGGGCTCGCAAATCCAGATCATGTCCCGAAGAGGAGTGAAGATTGAGCCTTATGAGAGGAGCAGGGTGGAGCTGATGCTGGGGGACTACACCCGGTTTGCACACAGAAACAAGTATGTGTGGCCCGATCTGTTTGCCCTCCTGTCTAGCTTTCTAACATGCTAATGGGAATACGGTTTTATGTTGTACATAGAGAAAATCTGGACCACCAAGGAGCCGACACCCGGGTTAAACAAAAGTTGTAGTTTTACATACTTAATCTCGTCTGAATATTTTTTTTAATTCTAAATTTTGGCTCATGGATTTTTATTTACCCATTTCTCGATCTGAGGGAAGAAGTAACAAGAAAAAAACATAGGACGGTTGTGTAACATCTGCCTTCATCTACTTGTATTGGTTTTGACAGTAATAGAAAATAAATAACAGCTTTGGTGTCTCTTATTTGGCTCTTATTTTCTGACAGTGATCTAGATACGATTCTTCAATGAAATTAAAACATCGAAAGAATTTAAATAGAAATACGTGTGACATAAAAATGTACCAGTAACGTTAGTTTCATATTAAATCTGATTCAGACTCTCAAATTGTACAAGGATATCAAAAAGCTCTAAAGACTTCATTTAATTGACACGGAAACGTGTTTGAAAAAAAGATAAAACAACTTTCTAACTTTTTGTTATATTATTAGCACAGTGTCGAAAGCAAGCAAATCTGATATTGCCCTGTAATCAGAACGACTGCATCAACACTTACGTTCTTACCTTACTACTTTCTTTTCTCTAGATTGAAAGTGCACTTCGAGTTTAAGACAAGATCTGCGAATGGTACCCTTTTTTACGGGTTCTCTGGTCCCAAAGCCAAGCATGTAATAGCCCTGACGCTCCGTAACGGTTACCCGAGATACAGTATCCGGTGCCCCAGTGCGCACGCGGATGTCCTGGCACCAACACGCAACAACCAACCAATCAACGACAATAAGTGGCACACTGTAGAGTTTGATGTAAGTGTTGAGGGCTTGGGATCTAAAGAAAAGGAAGGGAAGGAGAGGGAGGGCACAGCAGTTGGCTTCTTCATTAGGGCATCTTCTTCAATAATGAATGCGCGTGCCGTTACGTCCGGTACAGGACTGTACCACCCAATCAACGCGACCCGATCTTTGAGCATTTTGATTTAAGTTTGACAGGTAGTAAGGAATCAGCCTCTTTGTAGAAGTAAATAACATAGCACATACAGTTGTATTGCGCTGGCAAATTAAGTTCATTGCGCTTTTGATAGGCACTTACAAATTAATTTGATTTTAAAGGCCGTAAAACAAGGTAGAAATTCTTTACGGCTGCCCAACAATTCATCCATTTCAATACAGTAAATTGAATCGTCTGAGGTAATGTCATCGTGCCAGTCAGGTTAAAAGAACGGCAAGTTATCCCTCCACTGATCACTTTGACGCTTTTCACCAATGTGAAAGTTTTCTACACCGTGCTTTACTTAGAAAACAAAATGTGTCCTATGTCATACTTTTCTATACTATGCAGGCCGTTAGTGGAAACCCGGAGGGAGAATTATCCTGCTTGTGCTAAGCTTTTAAAGTGTAAAGTTTGATAAGGAAACACTGTTAGTTTCAGGGTTAATGAAGCATGTTTTGAGTCTTATTATATTAATGTTTCCAGACGAGATATGGCCATCACGGAGTTGTTTCCATCGATGGTGTTCGTCTTCGGAAAAGTTACACGGTCAGCTGCACAAATATTACAACTTTGGTAATGGGCGGCCACAATCCGGATAAGAGTCATCACCAATACGCCCCGGATGTGTCGGTGAGTGATGTGCTAGTCGCAATTCGATACTTATATATCACTATCCCAAACTATTTCTACAAATCTATTGATCATAACCGTATTATTACTCTATTTTAAAGATTTCGAAATAAGGCGATTGTGATCTTTGAATAACTTCAAATCTTTGTCATACAACAGAACAAATAAAACTCTTCTTTACCAATTTAATACGGCCATCAAATTTTACGCAAAATGCACAAATAGTCCGACGGCCATTTCTTAGTTTAAACGGCAAAGGACGAATTAGAGACTGTAAACTTTTTGGAGTGAAGTATTAATCCCAGATGAATTTATGGATTAAAAAAAAAAATGGTTATTGACCGATCCTCATAAAAGTGTATTCATATATCCCTCATTGTCAGCCTGACAAAAAGGCCTTTTATGTTCGCTAGTCATTTTACTCAAATATCGGAAGCAAAAATCCCACACTTGGGCTTAAAAAGACTAGGGCTGTGTTGAAAGTGTTGGAATCAACCTGTGTTGAGGATGAACACCTCATGAACTTCCAAATGGGACACACACACAAATCTCAGTCCCCTTTTTTCATTAAAAGAAAAACCATCAAGTGAAAACTCTGACAGTAGCTTATAGATCTAAACCTTTCAAAATAATCAGGGGATCCACTAAATTCAATAAAATTTAGGATTAGAATCAGCTCTCTCGGTCCAAATGGCAAATTTGATCTTTTGAGAGGGCAGAAAATTAGAGAAAAAAAACGCCAAAAAAGAAAACCAAACAAATCGCAAAAACGAATCAATTAAAATAAAATGTGTAAAAGAGACATAATGTAAGATTTGGAACAAATACAAACTTAAAGCAACTTCACAGCAGTTATTTATCTATGAAATAAAAATTTCCAAATTCATAATTTGATATGACAAATATATGATCTTTAAAAACTTGTCAAACGGCATTATGTAATTCCTAGTGAGCTGGTTAAGATATATTAATGCGTTAATAACTAAATAAATCGCTTACATTTATCAAATCAATGTAGATAATGTAAGAGAGATATAAGCAAGAGAGAGAGAGAAAAAAAAGGAGAGGGAGAGAGAGAGAGAGAGAGAGAGAGAGAGAGAGAGAGAGAGAGAGAGAGAGAGAGAGAGAGAGAGAGAGAGAGAGAGAGAGAGAGAGAGAGAGAGAGAGAGAGAGAGAGAGAGAGAGAGAGAGAGAGAGAGAGAGAGAGAGAGAGAGAGAGAGAGAGAGAGAGAGAGAGAGAGAGAGAGAGAGAGAGAGAGAGAGAGAGCGCAGAACGGAAATGGTAAAGAGATAAACAAAAACATTTTCCGTGTTCTGTAACTGATCATAAGATGAATACCTTTAGTTCACGATAGGGCTTGGGAAGATATCCGATCAGTCCACGAGAGAACCATACACTTCAGGGCAGATAATAAAAAATGGAGAACTTGCTCTTGTTTTCATATTTCGTCTCACATGTGTCGTTAAGAGGAGGAGGAGGAGGGAAAGGAGGAGGAAGGATTTCACGTCATATTTCGAGCCATGCTAACCCTAAATCATCTACTGACTAAAACAAAAATCGAATCTGCGCACTAATCTTCAATTACTGCGTTAAATATTGGGTCTCAGGATGCTAATAAACTTTCTCATTCACGTGCATTTAGCACAAACCTGTTCTTTAAACCTATTTTCAGCTGCGTCAACGCTTCGAAGGAAATCAGCGAATACTGGCATGGTATAAGAGACATAGATGGTTGGCGGTGAGTTATAAAGGGCAAACGTATTATATTTTGTTTGCTTTCTTTGTAAACTGCTTGATGCTTAGTCTGCAATGTTAGACCAATTCCTTCCCTCCACGCGTACTTATTTTTATGTATGACCGCTGCCTTGCGAAACCCTCCAGGACTTATTATTTAGCTAAGTATTGTGAACATGTTCCGTGACTTCATGTTACACACAATCTATGCCAACTATTATACAGTACAACCTGGCGAACTTATATGGACTTCACTGGTCTCCAATTGCTGTGAAACCTAAAATGATAATATGTAAAAATCTTTGGATCCAAAAAAGGAGGTGTCAGAGAAAGAAATAAAAAGATGAGCGTAAATGAATGGACTGTGTTGAAAGAAGATGAGATAAACAATGTATGAGAAAGAATAAAACTAAATGAAGCCTCGGATCCGCATGGTGTAAGACCAAGTGTTCTAAAGCGTTGTGCGACGTCCTTTGTACACTTTTTACTGTCTCTTGGTGAATGTAGAGTACAATAAGTATCATGTGTTCTAGTGCCGCCCCCCCCCAAAAAAAAAAAAAAAAAAAAATAAAATAAATAAAAATACTGTAAATAACATGAATGATTTACTTCCCGTCGCTCTAACATCTTAGGCCATGAAAGTTTTTGAAAAATGTGTTATGCCTCATATTAATTTCACTTAATTAATTTCTTAAATCCTACCAATATGGTTATAAAGCAAAAAGAGGCGTAGCAAGGATGGCACAATTAAACATGTCTAAATAATATAATAGATATGCACACTAAGATAAACATGGGACAAGTATTCGTCTTATCTTCTATGACTTCTCCAGTGCATTTAACACCATTCAACCCCATTTATTGTGTGAGAAGCTTATGAAAATGAATTTTCATCCATCTCTTATTCTTTGGGTACTGGGTTATCTTACCTCTAGGCCACAGTTTGTTAGATTAAGCCCCACATCAACATCTAATACAATTAGAACAAACACTGGGGTCCCACAAGCAACAGTCTTATCACCTTTTCTTTTCTTAACATTATATACATTAGACTGCAGATCTGAACACGTTATTGATAAAATTTGATACGCAGACGACTCTGTACTGATAAGACTGATTAATCAAAATTTTAACATTATGAAGAGGAAATAAACTGATTCGTTGACTAGTGTGACAGGAACCATCTAGTCCTAAATATAAGTAAAACTAAAGAAACGGTGACTGATTCACGTAGACAGGAGAATAATCTTGAAGCTACAATAGTTAAAGAAAAAGAAGTATAACGGGTGGAAATTTTTAAACACCTTGGCATTTTTCTAGATAAAAAGAACACAGATGTAATTTTTGGTAAACTTAAAACAAGAATGTATTGTTTAAAGAAACTCAAGGGTTTTTACATTTATCCAAATCTTTTATTCTTTAATGATCTGTAGTGTTTTAACTTTTGCCCTCATTGGTTTGGGAGGTAACATTAAAAAACAGATAAAGGACGGACTTGACAAAATAGTAAGAAAAGCATGGGGGATCGTAGACAAAGAAAAGGAAGAACCAGATTGTTCCATCGATGTAAGACAAACAAAATGTTAGAAATCATAAAAGATCCCACTATACAGACTCACTGCAGACAAATAGAACCTAGTGGTAGGTACAGAACACTAAAGACAAGAACAGATAGATTCTCAAACTCCTTTCTGCCAAAATCAATTACACTATTCAATGATAAAGATGAAAGGTAAAGACTGAACAAGACGTGTGTAAATGCCGCTACTAGGCCTACAGGAAACTACGTGCAATATCTCTTTCATTATTGTATTATGCGTTAAATTCATTATGCTCTCAAAATTTTGATATGATTTAGAAAAAAACATAATACCATTATTATGCACTCTTTTTATTTATTTATTACAATCTTTAAAAGGTAAAAAAAAATTAAATCGATAATTCTATATGATATTTTTTTTAATCCCTGAATGATCTCCGTATCTCTAAACTTCACTCTATAATATACAAGGTCTATAGAAACACGAATGAAATTTTTTGTCTGTGCATTAAACCTATATGTTTTATTGTATGTTCATTTGTATCTATGTCTTTTTATGTTAATTGGCATGTCAATTTCGAATTTTCCCAAGAGGAATGAATAAAGTTAACCTTATCTTATCTTATCTTAGCACAGTGTAACATTTTCCTTTTATAGCTCCATTCACTTGTTCAAGTGAGGTTTATAAATAGCGGTCGAATGCCACTCGCTAAGACGAAATAACACTTACTGGTTTTGTTCCAACTAATCCGTTTTTTTACTCCTCCACGCCTTATTTCCTTGTGTGCACCGAGTAGTTGCGTAAATTGGGGAAAAGTTGCCTCTAAAAGCTAATTTATTTTTTAACATAGATATAGAATTTATATTATTATAGTTGATGTCTCATATAAATATTGTAATTCAATATCAGGTTCGAATCATGCTGCTTTATGTTCGTAATGAATGTGCTTTTCTTTACTACTACAGTGAGGTATGTAGAAAGTTTTGTCCTTTTAGCACCAATAACGCAAATCAAATACTAAGCAACAATAAACCAGAAAAGAGTATTGAACATTCATATTCATACAAGCAACTTACTGGGAAAGTTGCTGTTAGGGGAGCGATAGATTCATGTGCATTTGGTATACGTAAATATAGATTCACTGAAGTAATGTACATTCTGCTCCTCTTTAAAATACTTCAGGAAAATTATAAGACGTTACACCTATCAAAGAATCGTGCTCCGTACAGGGACAACTACTCAAAATATTGCAAGAGTTTATTGAGTTGATATTTATTTACTTAGCCCTACTACGTACAACGTTAATCATAATTCTTATGCTTCGACAATTATCTGTTTCGAAAATGATTTAATTAAAACTACAGTTCCCATTTTGAAAGATTTCAAGCACTGTTCTAACGTTACTTTAACGTTATTGAGCAAGTTTGTCTAAAATTCATTGGTTTTTTTAATCCAAGGTGTGCATTGTTATCTTGATCCTCCAGGCTCCTTACGGACATTTTGAGGGCTGTATACGGAAGCTGAACCTGCACCATCTTCTCCGCGTCCCGCCCAAGTACTATGCTGTGTCCGAGTGTTGACGGACTGGAGAAGTGCTGCGCCAGAGCTGGGACTGCAACAATGCTACGCAAAACCCTTCTACAAGTGTGGAAAATCGGTGCCTGACAATACTCCAGTAAAAAGTGCAATAGCCTTGTTTCCATCGTTTTGGTGTTCCCTCATCAGAAACACACACAAAAGAATGTTCATTTACAAGCATAAAGAAGTTAAACGCACGCGAAGGGTTTACAATGAATAAAAGCTGGTAGAGTACAATTCAGAGTTACGATACTTTGATTTTCACATTAACAATTTGAAAAGAAAAAAATTAGACACAACTCTATTGATTCATAAATGTCGCTCCCCCCCTCCCCGGCACTGTATCTAGGTTCTAGTTTAAAAATCCAACACTAAAAAAAATTTTTTTTGTAAACACAGAGAATGTGACTAATTTTGTGTAAATCTTTGGAAACAACGAAACTTAATTTTTCAGTCAATGAATGATATGTTTCATTTTCAAACAACATAACAACTTATTTAGAAAATGTGTGAGCATCAACTGGCCAAGTATAAGGCATTAAAAGCATTTTTATTCTACGGATGCTTACGAAACTTAAAAATTCATGATTGTCGCACATTGATGCTGGAAGAGAAATAAGGTACTGATTTTTGACACTTCGCATGTTTGAAGGGCAATGATGTTGTACCAAACTCATAACTGATCGTGCAATATCTGTACAAGGATAAGAATGTTGCCGTGTTGGATCCATGAAACTGTTGTTTATGTTTCAGTATTTTTCATCGGAGTAAATCAAAGTTAACTGTCGAAATAACCTGTCTTGATAGAAATAATAATTTGAAAATAGAACTTTTTAAAGATTGTACGTTATTTCTACATGAAAATCTCCTAAAATTAAAGTGCATGTGTTTTGATCTCATTGAATACAATATCCACTTTCATATATTTAAAGTAATCCATCCTTGTTATTTTATTAGGTTCGGGTGAAGGGTGCTTTATTTAGGGTGCTTCACAATTTTATTTTTCTCAATCTGACCCTGTATGAAACCATTAGGGAAAATTTTGAATTGAAAGAATGTAGCATAAAATCTTATTTTTTTACACAAAGGATACCACCGTGGGGATTTTCTGTAGACACGACGCCGTGTGGTGAAAGAACTTTTCCGTTTAGATATTGCTCAAGAATATTTTTCTTTCAGAAATATAAACATGACAACAAAAAAGTGCCTCCACTATTAAAAACTAAAATCTGGTGATTGTGCCATATCGCCTTAACGATATCCCATTACTGTTGATGTTAGACTCAATTTATTAACTTTCGAGGTTTCAAACTATTGCATTAGTTTATCCGGCATTCACAGTCGTGAGAGAAAGAGAGAGATTGACGAAGAGAACGAAAGAGAGAGAAAGAGAGAGAGAGAGAGAGAGAGAGAGAGAGAGAGAGAGAGAGAAGGAGAGATTGAGAGAGAGGAAGAGAGAGGAAGAGAGAGCGAGAGATAGATAGATAGAGAGAGAGAGAAAGAGAGAAAAAGAAAGCGAGAGAGAGAGAGAGAGAAAGAGAGAGAGAGAGAGAGAGAGAGAGAGAGAGAGAGAGAGAGAGAGAGAGAGAGAGAGAGAGAGAGAGAGAGAGAGTCACAATATGTATTTTGTTTTCAGACTTGAACAATTCTACCTTATAATTATAGTTATTGTTTTATTTGCATGCTTGGGTCCAATGTATCGTTATAGTTTTATTCCAAACGCTAATATTAATACGGATAAGGGAAATGATTTTTCAAGCTTATTTTTTGATTGTCTTGGATAGTAATGCCATGTCTGAACTGTTTTACAGAAGCAGGTAACTGTTTGGAAGCCACATGCAAACAATTGTTCGTTATAGAGCTAAATAGTTCCCTTACTTCAATGAACAGAGTAGTAAATTCAAGTGCAGTAAGACTGTGATAACACTAGACGATACTTTAGAACTTTACTTCAGACAATCATAGCTGTCTGGACCAAAAGTATTGTGAGCAAAATGCACGTAATTATAAGTTCTGCAGGAGGAAAAAAAATAGTGCTTAAAACTCTGATTCAGAGCATACACTATGGACAGTTTTCACTGCTGATTTCTAAACATTCTCCTGAACGAATCTGTAGAAGCATAGTTTAAAGCACAGAAAATATTTTATGAATAAATTTATGTGACGAATTATTTCGTCATTGTGTTTTGACACTCTTCTCTGACACATTACCAAAAAACTTTGTTAAGTGTCACCAGAGAGTCATAAACGACAATTTGCTTTACTTATTTCAACATGAACTTTTATTGCTGTGGCTATAAAGTGTATTTTTTTTCGGATCAAGGAAAAAATGTAATTATGCTTTATATCCGCTTTAATATAACACATTTGTTTCATATGGTTTTGTTGGTTCTTTTATCACTGTTATATAATGTACTTTACATATTTGTTTATTAAAAATTGTTACAGGTAAAGAATTTCAAAAAATAAAATGCATAATATTACTGCTTATAGCTTTCCTTATTCTTCTCACTTAAAGTGAAAATTTGTGGTAGCGTTGCTGCTGTGAGGTTTTGTTAGCTGTTAAAAAGTTTTACTTTCTCTTCTCATGCAATTTTGTGTTTTTGTTTGCATAGAAATAGAGAAAAATAAATTAAAGCTTTCACAACCAATATATCCAGTAATGAGGAAGTTGATGTCAGCTTCCACACATATCAATATTTTCTTGAAGTTGAACTTAAGTGGTGCAGAGTTATGCTTGGTCGACTGGTATATAACCGTGCCGCTATGATGTAGTAAACATTAAATCGGTGACACTGATCAGCATCATCATTGTCTCTAAGTTATTTGGGTGTAAAAATACAAAATTAGAGACTAGGAACATATTGAAGCTGCTGTAGTTGACACAACTCCTCTTGTTTTTGAGCTAAGCATGCTGCTGCCCACGATGTTGTTAATGATTATGATAAAGAGGAATATTAGGAACAAAACCTTCGGGTGATCTTTGAAAACCTTGGTAGTATACAATCTGTCTATAATTATTAGATACTATCTTAAATGTGTTGACAATGTAGAAGCAAATAGAGCACAATATTTTCTCCACATGCAATTTATAAAACTCATTTTCCCTTTCCCAAAAAACTGGACTTTTCGCACCGCGTTAGTACTAAGTCCTTTAGAGTGAATGGTTTAGGTTACTCTCTGCAGACGCTATTACTTCATTCGAAAATAAAAATTAAAAGCTGAACTTTGCATAAATATTTGTAAGAGCACCATTACCTTTTAACAAGAGAAATATTTGGTGTCCAGTAGTAAGTTTCACTAGTTCACCCCCACGTTTAGAGCTTTAAATTAAACCCATTGTAGAAATGCACTGAATAAAATGTGCCTTTATCTATATAACACAAATTAATAGGGTATAACAACTGGGGAAACCAATTTCATATAGTTAGCGATCGCTCTCCTAGCCGACCTGGCAAAGATTCTGTCTATATTGAAGTCACGCAAAATTTTATGGTGTCTTCCAAAGAATTAAATGTAAATAGAAACCACTGAGAACTTTAGAATAGGCTTAAAGTATTGTTGGAATTTCTTTCCTTCAATCACAATATAATTTTTATAAAAATTGTCAATACAGGCTGAAATTTATCTAAAATTACTAGAATATCATCTTAGGACAGTAATTAGAACTTCCAAGGTCTACCCTCAATAAGGACTCAAGCTAATCGATTTGGAATTCTTCTTTCTCTTTCAAAAATATTTCTTGGCTCTAAAATCAGTTTCCGATCTATAAATAGACAATCAGCTCTAAAAAGTGCTGAAGCAGAAAGAGTCGCTTTTATGCCTTTTCTTTATGACATGGGTCAATTTAGGAAGTTCAATATTTAATCAGCTTTTAGTAAATGCTTAAAATATAATTGCAATTACTGTCAAGGTTAAAGCTGAATTCTATCGAAATTAAAAAAGATAAACAGTTTAGGTCTTTCCCTATTGCTTTCTATTTCTTTGTATTGTATAAAATAGAATTGAGCTGCGTCTTTTCGGTGTGTGCCCGTCATGGTATGAACTACACCATTACCTGAAATTAAGGTTTCGCCCTTCACAATATGTGCTACACCATTACCTGACCTCACGGTGTCGCCCTTCGCGAAGTGTGCTACACCATTACCTGACCTCACGGTGTCGCTCTTCGCAATGTGTGCTACTCCATTCCCTGAACTCACGGTGTCGCCCTTCGCGATGTGTGCTGCACCATTACCTGACCTCACGGTGTCGCTCATCACTGTAAACTATAAGCTACACCATTACCTGACCTCACGATATTGGTCTTCACCGTAAACTATAAGCTACACCATTACCTGACCTTACGGTGTCACTCTTCACGGTATGAGCTACACCATTACCTGACCTCACGATATTGGTCTTCACCGTAAACTATAAGCTACACCATTACCTGTTCTTACGGTACGAGCAATACTGTTACCTGACCTTACGGTGTCACACTTCACAGTATGAGCTACACCATTACTTGACCTCAAGGTGCCGCTCTTCACAGTATGAGCTACACCATTACCTGACCTCAAGGTGCCGCCCTTCACCGTATGAACTACACCATTATCTGACCTCAAAGTGTCGCCCTTCACCGTATGAGCTACACCATTATCTGACCTCAACGTGTCGCCCTTCACCGTATGATCTACACCATTACCTGACCTCAACGTGTCGCCCTTCACCGTATGAACTACACCATTATCTGACCTCAACGTGTCGCCCTTCACCGTATGATCTACACCATTATCTGACCTCAACGTGTCGCCCTTCACCGTATGAACTACACCATTATCTGACCTCAACGTGTCGCCCTTCACCGTATGAACTACACCATTATCTGACCTCAACGTGTCGCCCTTCACCGTATGAACTACACCATTATCTGACCTCAAGGTGCCGCCCTTCACCGTATGAACTACACCATTATCTGACCTCAACGTGTCGCCCTTCACCGTATGAACTACACCATTATCTGACCTCAAGGTGCCGCCCTTCACCGTATGAACTACACCATTATCTGACCTCAACGTGTCGCCCTTCACCGTATGATCTACACCATTATCTGACCTCAACGTGTCGCCCTTCACCGTATGATCTACACCATTATCTGACCTCAACGTGTCGCCCTTCACCGTATGAACTACACCATTATCTGACCTCAACGTGTCGCCCTTCACCGTATGATCTACACCATTATCTGACCTCAACGTGTCGCCCTTCACCGTATGATCTACACCATTATCTGACCTCAACGTGTCGCCCTTCACCGTATGATCTACACCATTATCTGACCTCAACGTGTCGCCCTTCACCGTATGATCTACACCATTATCTGACCTCAACGTGTCGCCCTTCACCATATGATCTACACCATTACCTGATCTCAACGTGTCGCCCTTCACCGTATGATCTACACCATTATCTGACCTCAACGTGTCGCCCTTCACCGTATGATCTACACCATTATCTGACCTCAACGTGTCGCCCTTCACCGTATGATCTACACCATTATCTGACCTCAACGTGTCGCCCTTCACCGTATGATCTACACCATTATCTGACCTGAACGTGTCGCCCTTCACCGTATGATCTACACCATTATCTGACCTCAACGTGTCGCCCTTCACCGTATGATCTACACCATTATCTGACCTCAACGTGTCGCCCTTCACCGTATGATCTACACCATTATCTGACCTCAACGTGTCGCCCTTCACCGTATGAGCTACACCATTACCTGACCTCAAGGTGCCGCCCTTCACCGTATGAACTACACCATTATCTGACCTCAAAGTGTCGCCCTTCACCGTATGAGCTACACCATTATCTGACCTCATGGGGCCGCTCTTCACGGTATGAGCTACATCATTACCTGACCTCATGGGGCCGCCCTTCACGGTATGAGCTACACCATTTCCTGACCTCATGGGACAGCTCTTCACGGTATGAGCTACACCATTACCTGATCTCATGGGACGCCCTTCACGGTATGAGCTACAACATTACCTGACCTCATGGGACCGCCCTTCACGGTATGAGCTACAACATTACCTGACCTCATTGGGCCGCTCTTCACGGTATGAGCTACACCATTACCTGACCTCACGGTATTGCTCTTCACTGTACACTACGAGTTACACTATTACCTGTTCTTACGGTACGAGCAATACTGTTACCTGACCTTACGGTGTCACACTTCACACTATGAGCTATACCATTACTTGACCTCAAGGTGCCGCTCTTCACGGTATGAGCTATACCATTACTTGACCTCAAGGTGCCGCTCTTCACGGTATGAGCTATACCATTACTTGACCTCAAGGTGCCGCTCTTCACGGAATGAGCTATACCATTACTTGACCTCATGGGACGCCCTTCACGGTATGAGCTATACCATTACTTGACCTCATGGGACCGCCCTTCACGGTATGAGCTACAACATTACCTGACCTCATTGGGCCGCTCTTCACGGTATGAGCTACACCATTACCTGACCTCACGGTATTGCTCTTCACTGTACACTACGAGTTACACTATTACCTGTTCTTACGGTACGAGCAATACTGTTACCTGACCTTACGGTGTCACACTTCACACTATGAGCTATACCATTACTTGACCTCAAGGTGCCGCTCTTCACGGTATGAGCTACACCATTACCTGACCTCAAGGTGCCGCCCTTCACCGTATGAACTACACCATTATCTGACCTCAACGTGTCGCCCTTCACCGTATGAACTACACCATTATCTGACCTCAACGTGTCGCCCTTCACCGTATGATCTACACCATTATCTGACCTCAACGTGTCGCCCTTCACCGTATGAACTACACCATTATCTGACCTCAACGTGTCGCCCTTCACCGTATGATCTACACCATTATCTGACCTCAACGTGTCGCCCTTCACCGTATGATCTACACCATTATCTGACCTCAACGTGTCGCCCTTCACCGTATGATCTACACCATTATCTGACCTCAACGTGTCGCCCTTCACCGTATGATCTACACCATTATCTGACCTCAACGTGTCGCCCTTCACCGTATGATCTACACCATTATCTGACCTCAACGTGTCGCCCTTCACCGTATGATCTACACCATTATCTGACCTCAACGTGTCGCCCTTCACCGTATGATCTACACCATTATCTGACCTCAACGTGTCGCCCTTCACCGTATGATCTACACCATTATCTGACCTCAACGTGTCGCCCTTCACCGTATGATCTACACCATTATCTGACCTCAACGTGTCGCCCTTCACCGTATGATCTACACCATTATCTGACCTCAACGTGTCGCCCTTCACCGTATGATCTACACCATTATCTGACCTCAACGTGTCGCCCTTCACCGTATGATCTACACCATTATCTGACCTCAACGTGTCGCCCTTCACCGTATGATCTACACCATTATCTGACCTCAACGTGTCGCCCTTCACCGTATGATCTACACCATTATCTGACCTCAACGTGTCGCCCTTCACCGTATGATCTACACCATTACCTGACCTCAAGGTGCCGCCCTTCACCGTATGAACTACACCATTATCTGACCTCAACGTGTCGCCCTTCACCGTATGAACTACACCATTATCTGACCTCAAGGTGCCGCCCTTCACCGTATGAACAACACCATTATCTGACCTCATGGGGCCGCTCTTCACGGTATGAGCTACATCATTACCTGACCTCATGGGGCCGCCCTTCACGGTATGAGCTGTAACATTACCTGACCTCATGGCATGCCCTTCACGGTATGAGCTACAACATTACCTGACCTCATGGGGCCGCCCTTCACGGTTTGAGCTACACCATTACCTGACCTCATGGGACCGCCCTTCACGGTATGAGCTACAACATTACCTGACCTCATGGGGCCGCTCTTCACGGTATGAGCTACACCATTACCTGACCTCAAGGTGCCGCTCTTCACGGTATGAGCTACACCATTACCTGACCTCATGGGGCCGCCTTTCGCGGTATGAACTACACCATTACCTGACCTCATGGGGCCACCCTTCACGGTATGAGCTACACCATTACCTGACCTCATGGCGCCGCTCTTCACGGTATGAGCTACACCATCACCTGACCTCATGGGGCCGCTCTTCACGGTATGAGCTACACCATTACCTGACCTCATGGGGTCGCCCTTCACCGTATGAGCTACAACATTACCTGACCTCATGGGACCGCCCCTCACGGTATGAAACATTACCTGAACTCAAGGTGCCGCTCTTCACGGTATGAGCTACACCATTACCTGACCTCATGGGGCCGCCCTTCACGGTTATAGCTACACAATTACCTGACCTCAAGGTGCCGCTCTTCACGGTATGAGCTACACCATTACCTGACCTCATGGGGCCGCCCTTCACGGTTATAGCTATACAATTACCTGACCTCAAGGTGCCGCTCTTCACCGTATGAGCTACACCATTACCTGACCTCAAGGTGCCGCTCTTCACGGTATGAGCTACACCATTACCTGACCTCATGGGGCCGCCCTTCACGGTGTAAGCTACACCATTACCTGACCTCACGGTGTCGCTCTTCACTGTAAACTATCAGCTGACCTCATAGTATGAGTTAGATCATTGCTTAGCCTCATTGCGCCCGTGACAGTGTCGCCTGAACTTAACATTTCACATCATTCTCACCTCAGTGCCTAATCATTAAGCTCATTGGCAGTCTTTACCATTTACCAGCTTAGATACTACCTTGGAAAGCGCGGACGTTTTCTTGGCACATTAATTCTCCTTTTGCTCTCCAGAAGGGCAGCAAATCGAACTTAATTCTATTAAGTGGTGTAATGCCCACAACAATTGACTTACATTACACTGGGCGATTCTGCCGACACGTCATTCAGTTATTGCTATTATTGGAAATCGCATTAAAACATGAATATGAGAAAAAGAGCTTCATCACTTTATATGACAAGTAATGATTGAGGACCTTTACGCTGGAATACAAGCGCGATGATACCAAGGTTTTCAGGCTTAATATGCTTTTTGATCATAGCGCTCTTTTCTTCATTTTACTCTTCTTATCACTGTGGATTTGCATTCGCAAATTTTGTGTCGATAGCTTCTTCTCGAAGCTCTATTATGGGTAAGACGTGAAGCAGACATCTGGGCCAAGAAGCAGTAGGGTAATCACAAATAGCGTGCCATCGATCCACAGCAGGAGAGAGCCAAAAAATTAACGCACAAGATTGAAATATGCAGAAAAAAGTACTATTATTTAACCAAAACGCACCAGTCTTGATCCTAATTTTATACTATCAATTTTTTTGCACGTGAATAACCTTGGTTTTACCCCCGAGGAATGGGGGAGATTTCGGAACTTAAAGCTTCGATAAGAATCCCCCTTCTTGGGACACGATATCGCCAATGCCTACAGGCTAATATAAGTAATCATTATTTTTTATACATGATTCTTGATAGATCTACTCCAAATAATTTTGTGCTTGTTTGTGTGTGCATGTGTACGTGTACCTTTTGAAAAAAAAACAGCCTCTGGTTTATCTATTTTTATTTCATTGTCTAATGAATGCATTGTTTAACAGCTGCTCAAAGTATTAATGTGTTATGGTTGAAATGAAAAATCCCTTGCATTTAATTAAAACGTCTAGCTTTGCGCCCCACTTAATCTTTTATATATCCTATGGGGTTCTGATACGCTCCAAAAGAAAGCTGGTCTCTATAGAGAAAGACAACTATATACAAAGAAAAAAAACAACCCCAAAACAAGCAAAAAACAACAACAAACAAACAGCATAAAAAACAAACAAAAGCAAAAGTAAGAAATAAATCAATGTCAATTATTGATATCGATTGTCTGGTTTAATATTTGTTGAATAGAACAAGTACATTGCTTCTCCTCGGTTAGCTCACATATTTTTTACGTTGTCAGCCCATTTAAATTTTGAAAGCCGCAAGGCTATCAAAGACAAATTTCCCTCCAGGAGACAACTTTATCGCACGGATTTTTTAACGGACATACAGAAATGTAAAAACTGAACGGATTAATTTCTGGTTGGGTACAACTAAGAGATCGCACAATCACAGGATTGTATATCTGATATGAATTGAGCGCGCCTGAAACTCGTAGGATGCGAGCGCCAATTGGAAACTCACAAAAGAAAAACCTCCTCCGCGTCTGTACTCTGTGCTCCTCCTTTTACGTTTCCAGCGCTTTAATTATCCTAGGCTTTCACTACCTTTCTTACGACCTGTGAGTCTTGTTCCCTCTCTTTCTCTCTTCCCGATCCCCTGCTTCTCTGCTCTCCTTGACCTTCCTTCTCACTTTGTCTCAAACTCTATATTTTTGTTCCATTCTTTCTTTCTCTGTCAATGACCTCTTCTTCTATTCATTTTCTCATAGTTTATTTGGCCTTGTGTTCATCCTGTCATTTATTCTAAGCACTTCTCTATCTCTTTCTCTTAAGTTTCTTAGTTTCTATATCTGTCTTTGATATCTTGTTTACCTGCCTGCTTGCCTCTCTCTCTTAGTGTACCTATCTTCCTCTAATAACTTCTCATCTCCGTCCCTAATCTTCCTTATTCTTCCTTTTCGTGTATCCTTCCTATCCTTCTCCCCCCTCCCCCCCCCCTCCCCCCACTCTGCTCTCTACCGCCTCTTTTATCGAGATGTCTATTTCAGCTAAAACCTTCATTTCGTTTCTTTCTCTTTTGTTTTGCTTGAACTTATTTTCAACACCTTTTTTTCTTCTGATAGTTTCTTTCATTCCATTTTTCTTTAACTTAATCCCATAAATCTTCTTCAACGTCACCCTCCCCTGCACGATCTCCCCCTTTCCTTGATTGATTTAAAAAAATCAATTTCCTTCTGTTTCCATTAATTTCTTTTCATGGCTCCTTCTGTCTTCCTCTCACCTATCTCTACTTTCTTCTCACTCCATCGTCTATGTGCACTTTACTATAAACCGGCAGAGGTCTACTAGTTTCCTTGTTATAGGACTTATTTCTCCTACTACTTCTTGAGAGTCCCTGCTTGTCTACTTCTCTTTTTTAGAATGCTGGTCTCTCTCTATCCCTCTGCTCTATTACAATAATTATTTTCTTTAATACGACTGTGATTAGGTTATGTTTCTCACTCTTTCCCCTTTATCCCAACCTCCTCTTATGCAGTTCGGTGCTGATGAGAAATAATTCTTAAAGAGCTATATTTATGCACCCCAAATATTGAAAACTAAAGGTCACCACAACCCTGAATTTATATTTCTATACACAAAGCGCTAATATTATTTTAGTAAATGAAACAAAAAGAAGTAAACTAGTGGGAAATAAAAAACAAAGTAGCATAGATATGCCCTTGTCTTTGTAGGATATAGCTAAGAACATAAATTTTATTTACACTAAAAGAAAATACCAACAAAACTCTGCAGCATCATATAAGCCTACCAGAAAAGCTGCATCGTCAACTGTTCAGTGTCACGAAAGATCAGTTGGGCGTAAACGTCGCACAAACCCGTCCAGGCCAAGTCTTGTTGGGATTTCCAACACCGCTGTCGCCAACGTCACCGAGGCAGCCACAACAATGTCAAAACTTTGGCCTTATTTGAAATACGACTGTCTATACTAGCTTCAAGTTACCAAAACTAGCCACTTAAACGCTGATTAGAAACATTGGAGTGATGAAAACAGGAAAAACTCAATTACAAAAAGAATTTTAGCCTAAATAAAAGATTAGGATGATAAAATAATATTTTGTTTATTTAAAGAAAAGAGTCATTAGTGCGAAACAGTTTTCCCAAAATTCTTCGCATTTTTATTTTTTTTTTCGAGAATGTGTTTATGAGTGATTTATGTTGATTTAATATGATATTCCAGTCGACTCTCTAATGGTGAATGATATAGTTCGTCTCATCTTTTGTAGACGACGTTTTAATAACTTTAAAAAAAGTTGTATCTTTTCCTGTCCAAATATTGTACATGTTTAAAAGGTAATTTGTCTTAAGTTTCAAAACATTTTGAGCTGCTCAAAAGTTTAAATATTCCAAAGTTGTTTGAAAATCTTGTTTAGAATGCTGTTACCATTTATATTTGTCTTTTAAAATGTTAACATCAACTTTGTTCGGAGAACTGCAATATAACAAAAATGAAAATAAAAGTTAACTCGGCTAAAGATATTGCTCCTATCAATGACGTCCTCCTATACCCTAGTCTAATCACAACACGAACATTTTAGTTAAATGTTGTCAAGATACGCGGGTTTAACAGATGGAACCTCGCCTACCACATATTCAAGTATGAGTTACTGAGCACACAAATCGTGTCATTTATCGAAGCACTCAGATAAACCAACTTTATGATGTTTGCATGCTATGAGTGGAAAATAAATCAAATTTAAACCAGTAAACAATACAGGCTCTTATCTTAAACGTACTATTGTAAACCCAAACAAGTTACATTTTCCTGTTCCTCATGGACATGTATGACCTAATTAAAGATTTTTCTTGCATTATCTCTTTAGAATATAAAAAAAGTATTTCAATAAAGGCAATAAAGGCAAAGTATCTCCTAATTGGATACAAATTTTTAAAACATAAAAAGAATAACAAAGCTAATAAATAAGTTCTGTGCAAAAAAAACGTAAACAAAAGATGAAATGGAAGACATTGTAGGTTTTCCAAATCGTGGCGAAAGCTTAGTGATCGATATTTTTCCACACAGTAGCCCGTTAAAAGCCAGCACTTGGTATCAATCGAAATGGAATCGATTCTGTTTTGGGCGTTCTCCTTGGATTAATAATAAGATACTATATTAAAGGCGTTGTCCGATTCCCTGCCGACCCGATGTTGACCCAGTTTAATGCTTACGAATTATGCAACAACCAAAAAAAGCTGTTAACAATCTTACCTCTATAGCTTAGAATGATCATAGCATTATCCCACTTCATAGGTAAAACAAGTTACGTGGGCGTTATAAAAGTGTTTAAATATTTCCCACCATTGCATCCCATAAGTTTGAAAGGTCATGACAAGTTAAAGGGATTACTATAATATTATATTGAGGTGAAAATGGCAAGACAAAAAGCACAACTTTTTAGAAGCAGGAACTTTTAATATTGACTTTCTTCCTTTTTTTTTATCCCTCTCACTATGACGCTTTAAATAAAGTATATCAAAGGCAACAGGTTGCCTCTTTTCATAACTGTTGCATTCCATCATATTTCATGAAAAAGTATGGAGAAATAAAGAGCCGAGACAAAACAAGCTTGAAAAACCTGCTGAAAATAATTTTTATCATATTATACCAGAGCTTCTGTTCTTAAAATGATCCCTTATCTGCATTTTGAACGTCCGGGTACCCAGGTCTTCGATTAGCGATCATCTGGGACATCGTGACTCGGCTAAAACAAGAAACAACAACAATAACACTAATCGAACTGTTTAGCACAAATACGAATTTTTCATTATCGGATTGCCTGCACCAAATTTGAGTCTATCCGGGCAAAACCGTAATGCTACACGTCCAGCAAAAAATAGTCATACTCGAAGCACACACATACAAGTCAACG